>CACRXP010000511.1:112971-153475 GCA_902702965.1 Spirometra erinaceieuropaei
CACAACCACCACCACCACCACCACCACCACCACCACTACTACTACTACTACTACTACTAGCACCACCACCACCACCTCTGGGACGACGTCCGGCGTCCACGCAGTCTGTCCAGTTGTGTGTGTTTGTGTGGAGTGGCGGACTGTTTGACTAAGAGTGAGGTAACAGCAGCCCCTTCATAACGTTACCTCTGACACTCACGCATGTGAACAATGTGTGTTCACATGGCTACTCACTCTCAGTCGACGACTGACTGATTACCCGGCTTTTCAAGGGTGATGATCGAGGTAAATAGTGTACTCTGTTTCACTCGTCTGACCTTCATATCTGTAAGCGTCTGCTATGCCATGATCAGAAAACCATGGTCCTCGCAACCTTGTATTCGCTGGCAGTTCTCTGACACCTGGTTCCTTGCCGGTAGATGCGCTTGCGCTCCTGTTATGTATACGCGTCGTAAGCATGACTGCCCAGACATCCTCGTCGTCTTTTTGATCCGTTGTTTTGCTGTTGTTGGTAAAAATCCTGACCAAGTGGTTCTTGTGGACCAGAGGGTATGGTGGTACGCCTAGGTGCAGCCCCGGCCGTGCCAGCCACCACGCCCTCTCTCGCCTCCAGTTTTCTTAACTCTGTCTTGACACCGGGCCCCGGTCGGGGGTAGGGGAGAGTGCGGTAGATGCTGCGTAAGTCTACGCTCATAATGAACTAATTTACGCGCAAAACACTGTGCCTACTTCACCTTTCTGTGGAGTACACGGCGAACATCGTGGTTTACGACAGTCGAACTGTCATGTGTTTTTGTTTGTGTAAGTCATAAAAACTAGTGCTTAGCCGAACATAACTTTTAAAATCGGGCAGTCTTAAGTCGAGCGCAATAAAAATCTAAATTGGATGAAGAACCTGTGAAGTCAGGGTAGATTCCTTAATGGGAACGTTGGGTATACACTTGACGGCAAAAATTAAGCCTAATCGTTTTGGACTTTATTTATGAGTCTGAATATATTTGATTTTGGTGCAGTGTGAGTTTAGCGGGAAAGTGTTTTATTAAATAAGCGACGTCAATTATAGTCCGGACGCATGGATGTATTTACATATTTGTTAAGTTAATATGGCATTTGGCACGCTTAGAAGACAACGCGTTCCAGCTGATCTCAAAAAGTCGTCCATACTCAAGATTATATCATGTTACTTTTCTCTGGCCTTTTCATTAAGTAAGTCCATGATGAGATTTCCCTTCTCTACGAGATAACGCAAAAGTGCTTGATGCTTAAACACAGGACAGATTATGGCTTTCGTATTGCCTGTTATATGTCCATATTGGAACGTGGTCCTGTCATTAGCCGGGACTGAACGGTCGTTCACCGGACCATCGTACCGTCAATAATGACAAAGTCTTTTCGGTCCTGTTTGAGTGATGCGCCGCGCAATTTTGGCGAAATATTTGTCATTTTCGCGCAAAAAGCACGAAAGACGCACGTATTTGTCCCTTTTACCAAGGCCTGCTGCTTCGACGGTACATACCCGTTAGATTCGCACATTGCACCTCGCGAGCTGTGAACCTGAACTTGGTTAAATCTTATAAGACATAAACTCCCAACCGTGCATATTTAAGCGCAATATTGGACGGATAATACATTATAATGCGAATAAATTATGTAGTTATGGAGGGGAAATAAGGGAAAGATGATGGCCTTTCGCGCATTAGTTCTTCAGTGAGTGGCTCGACAAAGGCTGACGTGTTAAACGCCCCGTGGATGCCCGCAGACTGACCTACCTAGCGTCCTTCCCATGCATCCTGGGCTAGACGGCGAATTCGTTCTTGGGTGTGGAAGACTCATAAACACGCAAAAAGGCAATTTTATTTTCATTCGTTGGCGAAACATCGAATGTTCATCTGAAGTTAAGGATCGCGAATTTTGAGGAGGGATTGATATACGTACAAGTCGTACACTGTACTCTTAAGTGCTCAGTAAACGGTTCTCTTTTGGGGACGTACTGTGAACAAAGGTCGTCTTTGTCGACATCGCCTCCGTCAATTTAGTTGAACAACTGTGAGCCTGGTCAAAGAAACGTATGCATTATCTTCCTGCAGAGGTCTGCAGGCAGCTTTGATGAACTTTCAAATGTACTGGGGATATGTAATACACCGTTATAATTACAGAGTGAACTTCAGCGGATCAGCTGGTTAGCTAGCAATAACTACTCTTCACGGGTGGAAACCGTTGCAGTGGGTAAGAAAGAATGAAACTAGCCATATAAAAGATATGGCTCTTCGCAGCCTAGATATACTGCGTACCAGATGGACAAAGTTTATAGAAAACATACAGTATTCTCAATCAGATCTCATTCAATTGAGCTTTTAAGAAAAGACTTTTACTGAACTTTATTTTCAGTCTTTTGGGCGTTTTGTCCGAGATGACAGCAAGTCCTTAAATTGTGCTCTCTTAAACTTCGACCAATAGATCTCTTTTATCACTCACACGTTTCACTTGTATAAACATACATAGAAATCTACTGGCAGAACGAGAACCCGTCGAAAACATATGTATACTTGCTAAATGGTCTTCTGAATCCTTCTATAGGAATTTTCACAACTCTAAAACAGTCCAAAGATCCCGCGATGTTAAAGGTACTCAATGAGTACCTGCGTTTCAACATCAAATTTACGCAGGCGAATTACTGGACAAGTTTATTGTGGGTTGTATTACGAGGGGCATGTATCCAAATCACCACTGCAGAACTCTGCGGCGTGGTTGCTCAGTTATTGCCATCGACACCCAGAGAACGTGTAGTAAGTGGACTAACTCATGAAATGTCAACTGAAATTCCGAAATGCGCTCTCGTTTCGAAAAGATGAATTAAGTAGGATTGTAAAAGTAGTCAGTCTGCAATATAATTCTATAATATTTCAGTTACGGCAGTATGCCGGCTTTCGAACAAACTGCCTTCCGAATGCACGCAAAAACTACACTCTGTAAAAATTGGCTACTTAATTAGGATGCATTTTTCTCATTGATTTCCGATGGCCCTAAAAGTCCAATTAAGTTTCATGGAAAGAATGCATGGAAATATCCATTCTTTTACCCATTCCGTAGGAAATTACGTCCTCTTTCAAGTTTATATTTAAAAATGGTATAATTTGATTTTAAAAAGTTTCTAATTGTGGGCCTTTTAAATACCGTGAAATGCCCGTTCATAAATCGTCATGTCTCTGAGTTTAGCAATGTTGCTTGTAAAGTTGACAATATGGATCAAATCCACTGCTAAATTTTATGGAAACTTTATGGTTCCCCTTTGTTACCGTAGAAAAATGTGTGGTTTTCGGTACGCAAAAATATAGGGCTTGTAGTTTTGAAACCCTGAATCCAAGTGTAGCGGTAGACCGAATTCAAAATTACTCGGGAATTGGAAGTTTTTGAAAACCAACTTATGTCCCTCCTTTGAGCATAAAATTAGAACGAGACGTAATTGTCTACCGAATGAGCAAAAGAATGAATTGTTTCATGCATGCTTCCCATGAAATGAGAAAAAGTCATGTTACTTAAGTGGTCAATTTTACAGAGTGTAGTTCTTGCATTCAGCCGGAAGGAAGTGCTGTAACTGAAACATTACAGAATTATATTGCAGGCTGGCTACTTTTACAAACCCTACTTTATTCATCGTTCCGAAACGAAAACTCATTTCGGTTGATATTTCCTGAGTTAGCCTACCTACTGTACGCTGACAACTAACTTAAAACCACTCGCATTGAGATGGAAGAACCACAGCGTCATGTGTGTCAACGCGCAGCCGTTCTTGACACCCTGAAAAAGAACGGAAGGCAAGAATGAGGCATGTAGACCCAGACCAAAGTAAGAAGACGTGGAGATGCAGGGAGATTTTCTCTTTCTCTTTCTCTCTAAGGATGCACGAAGTGAAACAACAACCTTGCATGACACTCGATAAACCATCGCTCGAAGCATTATCCCTTGATCCTACATTCTGCATAACTTATCAAAAAGTTAATCAGTTATAATTAGAAGCCCAGTTCGATAATCTCTGGAACCAAACCTACAATTCAAAGCCCGTTTCCGCATTAAGTCTCCAACACTTTAAATCAACACTGGTGAACTGTTGTTACCAGCACCTGAAAAAGGAACCAAAAGGCCGGCGGTTGCTGACAAAAGTACACATTAAGAATTTAAAACATCTCGGAGATAATGAAGTTATCTTAGTAACTAGTCCGGATAAAGGAATATACGTCCCTATCATTAGCAGGTCTGAGTGCGTAATGAAGATACAGTGTGTATTATCAGACCGGAAGAATTGTGGAATAGTAGACAAGGAAAGGATTGCACTGGTGGAGTAGAAGTACAACTAGCCAACTACCTGGAAACTTTCACGAAACTAGTGTCATAAGCGATCGTGAACTCCAACAGCTCCGACCAGCCGTCACACACATCCCTTGATTGTATGGCCTACCGATGATCCACAAGAGCGACCAGCCACTTCGTCGGATTATGGGCATGCGTAAATCTCCGTATGAGGCGATAACTAAGTGGTTATCAGAGACACTCATGCCCATACACTATCAGTTAGCATCATGTAACTATTGGGATGCCTTTAGATTCATTTACGTCGTAAAAGACCTGAACCTACACGAAATTGCGATGTTTTCTTTAAACATCTCATCACTCTTCAAAAACGTCCCGGTCACAGAAGACGTTGATTACATCTGCAAACACTCACTGATAAATCACCAGGAAACAGCTATGTCGACGAATGCACCAAATGTACTGTTCCTTTCTGACTACCAACTATGCAGAGAAATCGACCGCGTTACTGTGAGCTCGCTCCTTTGTTCTATCTTGACCGATGTCTCCTTGCGCAATCTGTAAAATTTCATTTAAATGACCACATCAATAGGCTGGGAGATGAAGGTTGCTACGTTGACGACACCTTGATCGCCACTGCAGAAACGAATATAGCCGGTCTCCTAAATGCTATAAATTAGGTAAAGCCGCCGATGAAGTTTACGTTGGAGGTAACAATGACAGGTTTTCTCTCTTTCTTAGGCGTCCTTTTAAGTAGAAGTTCTGACACCAGCGTTCGCGGGAGCAATATACGAACTGCAGTTTCATCCCCCTTCGATAGGAATGCATTCTAGTCTACTTTTTGGTGCAGAGGGCTAAACATCTGTTCGGTAGGCAGCATCGACGAGGAACTTAGGAAGATCCAGGACCTGCCTTGAAAGAATGGCTATCCTGACAGATTTATTGCAAAAGGTCCTATCGAGAGACCCATAGAACCCATCACAGTGATGGTGGAAAAGAAAACTCTGTTCCTAAAAGTCCCTTTCCAAAGGGACGTAGTCAGTGAACTCCTGAGAGGATGCTCTGGCCAGGCTATTTCATGAATCATCCCACCGACAGGAGTTCGGGTACTATTCCCGACCAACCCTGTTTTACGAATGGAAGGTAAGGATAGATTGTCTGCTCAGACCATCTCAGTGTGCATTGAGTTACTTGCTTGTATGACATGCAGAAGCCAGAGTTATCCTATCAGGTGATAGCGATCGCTGGTGTTGAAGAAGAAGAAGAAGAAGAAGAAGAAGAAGAAGAAGAAGAAGAAGAATAAGAAGGCAAGGTCGTCGGGACAAGAGCTTTATTTGCCTGACGTTTCGGATTCCTGTTCAAATCCATCATAAGAGACAAAAGCAGATGAGGGTGGATCATGCATATGCGGCTGCAGTATTTATAGGATGCAGTAGCCACGATACCGCATACCTATGAGTATTCAGCCCCCCCCCCCCCTTCATCAGGGATCGTTGCACGTGGCGTGATGGCCGATATTCGCGTCGTTAATTGCTGCAATTTCATCACGTGCGTTGGATGTTGGTGTGATGATTGCTCGACCATCTGACGCGCTGACCCGGGTGTTGGGAAGAGTGTTCATCAGGGCGCTCCCCGCGTGGCCAATTTCTCCGCCTAGACGAAGTCCGAGCACGGTGTATTGAATGGGAAGATCATTGCACTTGTTAATAGACTGGGGGCCAGTGAACCATGATTCAAGCAGCTCCCAGCTCACGCGGTATGGTTTCTTTATTTCGGCGGGGTCTTAGAGCATTTTTGAATGACAGCTGTTGACGGCAATGGCATCGACGGAAGCCGTGTCCGAGATATTTCGGTGACTCCAACATGGACATTTTCCACTGTAACGCAGGCTTTTAGGCTCCTCTGATTTTTTGAACGGTTTTTTGCGTCATGTGCTTTTTTACTTTTGTTCGGTTTCTTCTTTGTTTGTCTGCTCCTGTATTTTGGTATGTTATTACTTTTTGGCATCGCTGATTTCACTCTCAGTAATATTGCTCTCTTTTTTTCACCCATTCGCCTATAGGGATTGGGGCATTTTATCCTCTCCTCCCATTTTCATATCTATTATTTCTTATATTTCTGGGATGTTTTGGTGTACATATTTTATTTTGTCCTTTTTGTTTGTCTTCATTCGTTGTGCGCGTTTTTCTTGGTGTTTTGGTTGCGTTGCATTTGCGTCGATTGACTGTCCACCGCGATTCGGCCACTTAGCTAATCCCGTTTTTGTAGGCTTGCGTATGTCCGAGTGGAATGTGTCGAAGTTGCCGGGAGGTGGCGTTCAAATAGCTTATACTTTGTTTGCAGATATGTGGTGTGTGCAGGTTGCCCACCGGCAACTGCGATTCTGTGGACGCATGTGCGTCCGAGTTGAAGTCGGTCGAGTTGCTGCAGGTCAGCGGATCTGGAACCACTCATTGCGAAGGTAAATGACTTTTAGGCATTAGGACCTTGAACATTGACGCCAGACGTGCCACGATGGCCGGCAACAACGCCAGCTAACTAACTTTTAATCTTTACTCGGCTTAGTTCTTCAATTTAAAAGTCCAGCGAAATTTGTCAATTAGCCTTTCTTGAATCTATCACCTCTCTTCGTAATGGTTGACAATCTGTGGTAGTTGTCTATTTTGCTATTAACAATGCCTTTGACAAAGCGTCCCATAGACGTCTTTTAGTAAAGCTAGGAGCCATTGGCATCCAGCCTCCTCTACTCGACTTCATTGAGGACTACTTATGCAACAGCTGTCAAGAGGTCATGCTTGGTAGCGCCACTCGACATTTCACTCGATCGTAAGTGGCGTACTGAGGGGAGGGGCCTGGGTCGACTAATCCTCCTCATTTGGAACAGTGGCATTTCATCAGAAATCCCGACTTCATACTGATGACCTTATGTGTGTTTATTCATATTCTGAAGACACCGCAAAAGTTTTCGTTGAAAAGATCAACGTCCATCGCTGTACTCGGGGAAATCAAGTTCATCCCGGCAGGTGGGGTTTCCTTCGGCCAAATGTTGCTTCGTGTGTTTTGGCCCTACCAATGTACTTGGCTCATAATTTTTCAAAGCAACCCTCTTTCAGAATGCTCTTGTATAAAGGATCTAAGCCTAGGATTTACAAATAGCTTTGTAGACCCCGTTTCTGCAACGGCTGCGCGTGTATGTGGGTGCACAGCGGATAATATTTCCTTCCGGAAATGAAGCTGTGCGCTTACCTTATGTTTGTTCTCATAATTTTTAAGTAGCGTTACCCTTTCTCTGGTCGAATGAACGTCCATGCTCTTAATAAATGTCAAAGTGCTCAGTAAGCTTTTACTCGATTACTCCTATCTCGAGTTGGAACCAGTATTTATAATACCGAGAGGTGTCAGTTGACGAACGTTAAGTTTTTATGATTTAGAAGACCCGTGGCTAGCTGCTGCTTCCGGTTTCGCATTAAGTCTAGCCATAGACTTTCACCTATTGACGTCCTCAATCGGGTAGATCGATCTTATGTCGCGCGCAATTTCTACATGGTTATTACACCGCCTCTATGACCCCGTCCAAAGGCCACCATTTTGGCGTATAAAATGATTTCCTTTGGAATAATCTTTCGTCAGTACCTAGGCCATCATCTAAGTGGTTGGTATCCAAATTGAAATTACGTTAGCGCCTTGTTCTGAGAAGTTTGAATCATAAATATCCGTTTCATGCCTGAACGCTCAGCATCTAGACCTTGAAGGAGGTCCTTCGGGAATTATATGGTAGATATTACTTGCTTTACTAGTTAAGTTTGGAAGTTTTGCATAAGCTTTCACGACCCTATCTTTTTGCCCGGCACACAAATCCACCTCTATTATAATTATCTGCACTGATGATCTTCTCGGACTGGCAATTTTGAGAGATCCGGATTGATGATTTGAAGAAAAGCATGGTTCACCGCAACGGGTTTATTTAGGTGCTGACGTTTCGAGGAGCCTGTTCGGTTCCCCATTGTCATAGCGTAAAATGCACTTAGTCGATCAGAAATTTCAAGGGGCACTTCGCGTTGGTCGGTCTCATGCCGATCGATTTTTCTTTTCTCTCGGTGCCTCGACCCCTCGGAGGATGGTCTGTGGGTGTTTTATCTGTGTGGCTGGTGAATCACTACTTTGTCGGGGGAGATGATTGGACCTTTGTCGGGTGGTCAGTCTGGTGGTTCTTCTTCCTCGCCGAGTGCACTTGCCGTCGGCCCGTCCATGTATGGCCTTCTCAAGACCAATGTGGCCACTTGATCCTGAGCTCTACAGGCGTGATGACGTAAGAATTTGTAAACTGTAGGAAGGTCAAGATGCCTGTTGATGGAGTTGGTATCGGAGTCCAAATCTTCGAGCGTTAGCCTTCTGATTTTATGTCCCCGGCCTGGGTTGGTTACGCTCTGGAGATCGAAAGTATGCTCAGTTTCTTCAATGTGCGTTGCTAGTTGAGAGTTTAGACCTAGCCTCCGAGTTGCCGATTTGCGATCTTGTAGGGGTCAGCAATTTCCGCCCGGTTTCCCCATCATAGTTGCAGCCGTCCTCATTGTAACTTATTTTGTAGACATCTTCTAAGATTTCAGTAGGTGGCAGTGTGTCCTCAGATTGCATCTGACGGCGTTATACTGTTGCGTATGGTCGATGGTTTATGCCTACTCTGGTGGGTTGTAACAGTCAAGTGACCTCCTCGGAGACCCCTTTAACTTAGAGAATGGCCCTTCAGACATCGGGTTGTTAATCATTTGGCCGTCGTCTGTGCGTTCGACGTCTGTTTCTCTCGATAAAGTGCCTGGGATAACCACTGGTTGCAAAGAGGTTTTGAAGGCACAGTCGTTCGGTCCCTTTTTCCGGCGTTTTTAGCGTTCCCTTCTGGCTTCGATCTTTAGCGATCTGTTGACGAAGACGACGGGTTTTCCTGTTTTGCCAGCGTGCTGGTGGTTCGTCCAGTCACCTTTCATCTATCTGGACTTTGGGGAAACTCGCCGTCTTTCAACTAGACCTCCTGTCTTCGACTCTAAACTTACTTTGGATGACTATTGTTGGAGCGTCCAGTCTTGAGAAATAGCGGTCATTCGAGGCATACGATGCTTACTCATACAACGAACAGGATCGTCAGGTTTAGGAAAACTCCCTTAACGAGGAACATTTTAAGTTCTTAAATACACTCGCATACAGAGTGGCCCTGTCTCAGGAAAATATTTTCTTTCTCGTGGGTGACAATTTCTGCCCTTTAAAAATTACAAATCGCATTTACTTATCCTTTTAAGTCGAATTTAAAAGGACTTACACTGTTTGCTAAGTTTTTTCCATATCGGCCTGTCGATTTTAAAAACCAACTGATGGATGTATAAGTTCGCTCACTCGTACTTGGTCTCACTTTGGATGTCTTTTTGAGAGTATATAAATTTGTAGTAAATTGCCTTTAATGTTAAGTAATCTTTTCGTCTATTGCGTGTTTGTTATCGGGATTATGTATTATTTAGTAATATCTTCAGTATCCCGTGTGCAATAATGCATCGCAAGGGCCCGATGCTACTTAAATCATAGGCAGAACACATTCATTCAAATTTCAAAATAATTGAGCGGGTCTAAATAATTTACTCGAGGGTGGTGTCCGTTGTCCTAAATAAACTGAATTGTGCTTAAAAGAAGTGTGCTTAAGTGCATGCACATGCGTCGGGATATCTACAACAGTTGGCATCTCGCATTCATGAAAGCGTGTGAAATGGCATACGATAACTCGTATCCTCAAAGCGTTAGTAACCGTGGCATATCCACACGCATTTTTTAAATCCTCGGCAGCCCTTCAGTCGATCAACACATCCGTCGATATTTCGTCTGGATACTTCTGCCAGGCATAGCTGCCGAGGTTTCTGCATAGAACAGGCCCCCACTTACATAGTCATCCTTTTTTCAGCCAATGCGAAATGTGTCCGAGGATACTGACGTTTAAGAAATGCGCAAGTCTTTCTCCAGACATACCATCTCCTTGGAATGAAAACGCAAAATATAGCCGTGTTCCAGACCCACATAGCATTGTAAAGCATAATGCACTCCACTTTCCTTCTGGCAGACGACCTATAGTGTTTTATAACACTGATCTTTTTCACTTATTGTAAACTGTGGCGCAACGTAACTTTGATAATAATTAAAGGTTAGATCAGATGAGAAAAGGCACGTCAGCAATGGCAAAGTTAATTTCAAGCATTTGCGGACTCTAAATAAACATATATCGGACCAGTGGCTTCGAAACGAACGTGGTATTATCCATTCTTACCTATTCTTCACACGATTGAGGCGTATTATATGGATTGAGTGGAAGCTGCCTATAAACGAGACTCAATATAATTAATAAAAAGTTCTTCGGGGAATAAGAAAAAAGACGAGTTGAAGTGGCAACTTTTAAATAAGAAAAGTCCCTCCGGAGGAGAAAAGGAGATGTAATCGGAGATAAATCCTATTACCGCTTACTAAATGTCGCCAGCAATCAACAACGCGATAATCACCACGGTTCCCAAATCGCATTTCCAAGGCAGAACGCCATTCTGTTAGCTTTTTCTGTTTATATCAGGCTACCAGACAACAGAAAGAAGGATGCGTGCGTTATTTAGATGTAAGTTTATGACGGCCGGTTAGCCCGTCTTTTCAAACGAAGGTTAATCCTGTTCTGCTGCACATACCTTTACTGCGTTTTCAGGGTGACATTCCGCAATTTCTTCATTTACCCTTTGATAGCCGTTAGTTACTTCCGTTTCTGCTGTAGAAAATACTTCCTGATCAGGCGAAATTAACGCAAGCTTTTGTTGCTGGCGACACCCAATCGCCATTTCTTGGAATCAACACGTGAAAATCAAAGCGTTGGATAGATATTATTATTGCTTTCATCTTGAGCATTTTAGACAAATCGAGGAGCAGATATTTGGTATATATGCAGAGTAAATACGAAGACGGTTGGTCTGTGTTTCAAAAGTTTATATCCCACTAGTACAACCACTCTCAGGTTACATTTCGTTATTGCTCGGCTGCTTGTTCTCTTTCACTCAAGATATTTGCATCGCCGCGTTGTTTTACTTCACCACTTAAGTCAAAGAAGACACCGCGGGCGGGCATTTCGACACCTGCCTATCTATGCTTTCGCGTGCAGCCTCTTCGACTTTCGCTCGGGTCGTCAGCGTTAGGACCCTTGGAGCTGCTTCTAAGCATACTCTCCCAGACTTGCCTTACGATTTCAATGCATTGGAGCCAACAATTAGCAGTGACATTATGCGGGTGCATTACGAAAAGCACCATGCAACCTACGTAAACAACTTGAATGTTGCCGAGGAGCAGCTGGCCGAAGCATTGCACAAAAATGACGTGACCAAAGTAATCTCTCTTCAGGTTAGCCCATTTGTATTCGATGTTGCTTATCCAAACTCGCCTATCTATCTATTATCGATTTCTCTCCCTCGATGTTCTACTGCTCTCTAGCAAGCTGTTTCCTGTGTCACTACGAGTTAGCGCATGCAGTTAATTGCTTTAGGCGAGTTTTGATTTTCTTCAGAACTGAGTCGTGGGTAATTGCAAATTTTTTTCAGCAGATTGCAGAAAAACCGCCTGGTGATCGTCATCTACTCTGCGCTTAAATGGCCAGATCCACCGCCACGGATGGAATTTTTTGTCTGCCCCGATGAGCGGCACATGGCCAATGTACGAATAAGTGCCTATCAGGCACTTCCCCACACGTAACACTTAAGCTATCCGGGAAGTAACGGTGTTATGTTCTTCAAGGGCAGACACTCATTGTCGCGTCCGCGTACACTAAAGATGTATCATGGGGATTTACCATCACTCCCTCCGGGAGTTCTAGCGCCCACCTAGTCTGTTTACCTGACTTTGGCAAGGAGAAATATCTGGTCTTAGTTGAACCTATCTCCGCTGATATTGCATCATTTGTAAAGACAGACTGCTCACCTTTTGCCCTATTAAGAAGCTTGGGAAGAATTAGCACTTTCATAGTCATTCTATTACTTCAAGGCCCTGGAGATGTTAACGTCTTTTTTTCCAGATTGTAACTGGCCCATCTACATCTCGCCTAAGTCCCTTTAAATTTACTTTCTTTTAGCCTGCCCTCAGATTTAATGGTGGTGGACACCTCAATCACAGCATATTTTGGAAGAACTTGTGCCCCAAAGGAGGCGGAGAACCATCAGGGCCATTGGCAGAAGCCATTAAAAGGGACTTCGGGTCTTTTGAAAACTTCAAGGCCAGGATGACTGCCAAGACCGTAGCCATACAGGGCTCTGGGTGGGGATGGTTGGGTCTCTGTCCGGTGTCAAAACGACTTCAAATCGTCACCTGCGCGAATCAGGACCCATTAGAAGGAACAACAGGTACCCGTTGTTTCTTCCCTACCTTGATCAGACTTTTTGAGTTCACGATAAAATGTCATTTTCCCCGTTACTCACTTTTTATGTAGCTAGCAACCAAGTTTGTCGTACCATCTCGTGTAAGACTAGCTGGCTTATTTTTATTTGCTATTTTAACTAGGACTGAAACCTTTGCTTGGCATCGACGTATGGGAGCATGCCTATTACCTTCAGTACAAGAATGCCCGTCCCGACTACGTGAATGCCATCTGGTCAATCATCAATTGGAAAGATGTGGAGACACGCTTTGTTGCCTCTCAAAAGCACTAGTCCTCTCGTGATATTTCTCCTCTAGCACGTCATTCTGTTTTTCACCGACTTAATTGCATTTCTGCTATTTTTCCATTTATTTAGTATCAATTTCTGCCTAAATCAATCAAAATATCTCCCGCGGCTTTTTATTGTCTGAGGGCGTCAGCGTTCATCTGCTCCTTCGGTGACCACTAGCTTTTGGGTCTCAATTACCACCAAGATCCCTGTTCCTGTTAAGGTGCAGAAAACCTGCAGATATCCCACAGACAACTAAAACGCAGTCGTCGCCAACACGGTGCGTTGACCGCCCATCAACAGCTTGAGTCAATTAGCCGGCGAATATCACATGTTAAACTCGAGAGTCTGTGTCGCTGCTATTAAGGATACGTAGTTAATAAGTCAGGTAACCGATACTTGTGCTTGACTAGTTTCGTTGATGCAGCTTTAGCTTAGAGTGGAGATTGCATGGCCCACCATGATATTTCTCAATGGTCAACTGCGGTAGAAGACATACATGGGACTATGATCTGAACTTTAACTCGTCGTGCACCAAATTAACAGACTGAGATGGCGACCTAATGTGAACTCAAGATGCCGTGTTTACTTTCCTCTGCAATTTTTCCTGCTTGCTGCTCCGCTGCACGTGTGATGTGAGTCTGAGACTGTCACGGTGCGCGAGAGTCATGGCTTGATGGGAGTTAACCGTCGGGAATACCTGTGTCTGTAGTTGAAAGTGGATTTCCAAATTTAACGTTCAGCACCTACATTTGGTCGAAACTTCTGTCACGCGGACAACTTAGTGGGCAATCTACAACCAGGCCGACTGGGTACATTATCCAGGCTTGATGCTAGTCAGCCGATCAAAATATCGGCCAGGCGACCCTACGCATCTTTAGCGTGCAGAAAACAGTCACTGTTTTCTAATATTGTCGCGGACGACCTTCCATGCATTGCAAGGGCTCGCTTGACGAGTCGAGCCCTTGACCGATGGTGTAAGCGTCTTTTGGATGTCGGTCCAGCTGAAGATCACTAGTAATGGGTAGCAGACACCATCAATAAAGTATTACCAATCGGAATGCACTCTGGGCGTGCGGAGCTATCATAAATGCACATGGGAGGGTCACCCTGGTGGACACAACTGGCCATATTATCTCGCGCGTCCATAAACGAAGTCGACTGGGGCTGCCCGTCGTCCTCTCGGTCTTCTGACTGCAAATTTTAAACCAAAGGCGGTTGAAATTGTCCACTAATCCGAAAGTGGTTTCCCTCGAGTTAGCGGATCTCCCCAACCACAGACTGGTTATTCTCGTTTTGGTTAGGCTTTTGCAGGCGCACTGCATTTCTGTTAATGGGCTAGTCAACTTCTTAGTACCGTGCACACTAAGATCCTTTATGCACAGATAACGAAGTAATGTGACTGCGGGATGGTCATACAGTGCCTATTCATAACATGGTGCAACGGGGATTTTGGGGGAACGTAGATCCGACGGACTTTGAGGGTGACTGAAGGGGTTACTCCCCCGTCCGGCAGTAGGCGTGTGTTGGTAGAAGGTTGATGCTCTAGCGTGTGGTTCACTCAGGCGAAAGGACTTTCAGATACGCTGTCTGGCTCTGCTGGTCACTGCGCCGAATCCTATAAACAGCTGGCGACCTCGGACAGTCGACTGATGTATGAGGGAGAAAAGGGTTGGACCATTTGGGAATTCGTTCTCACGACACGTCAGCACATTTCCCGATTTAAAAATCTGATACGACTGCTTCTGCCGGGACGCGCTATTAGTCGTGGCCTGGGAGGTTGCCAACTGGCAGGATAACTCGGTCCTTATGGGGGTACTTTGTATTGACTTGCGGATTGGGACTCAGGCAGCAATGACTTCATAATAATGTGGCTCTTCCGGGATTCTCAGGCAGGTGAGACGCAGGCTGCCCATACGGAAGAGTTGCGCGTGTCGGCGGACTGGGAGATGTGTGTCTGCGCAGGCGGACTGTTTACCTTTGACAACCCCTGCGCCCGAGACCACATCCGGTCGCCTTGGCACTGTTTTGCTATTGGAGTAAGGTGAGTGACCTGAATGCGGAAGGTGCAAGTTCGCCTCACTATCAACTAATTCATCACGCGAAAGTTACCAATGATTAACCTGCTCGTGGAGCCCACGTTGGACTGGCTTCATAGGGTGATTGGCCCCCACGTGGGATGTCGAAAGTGTTCGTAAAGAAGACTTGAATAACTAGCGAAAGCGAATAGGCACGATTGCTCCACCCTCCGCAACCGTATAGTGATTAGGAATATGCCTTTCAAATACAATCTGCACCACGGCCTTGATTTTCAAATCTCTCACAATGCCAAGGTTACTAGTCTGGGCAAGCCTGACAACCGTCCTAATTCGACCGTAATCTTCTACATAAAAACGGCCTCCAACACTATGGTCACACCGCAAGAGCTGTAAAGTTGGGATCAAACAATACAGGTGTCACGCTGGATTTCTTAGCGACCAGTTTCTTGCGTATAAAAGGACGTTCTAGCTTAGTAACTCGGCTTGACCAGCATATAAATTTGACCTGGATTGTTAAATGCCTCATTCTGGTATACTAGTAAATGCCTATGATGCCTGACAATTTAATACTCAGCTGGACATGATCTGGAAAATGTACGTTGCGCGATGAAGTATGGTTGTGCCGGTACAATGAGCGGCCCCGCGACTCGAAATCCGACGTGCAGCTATTCTTTCCTTTCGAAGGGGCCGACTTGCATGCTCAGACAAAGGTCAAAATGTGATGATCCTCATGGGTGTTCTACACGTGTGTAGGAATTTCAACATCATCAGTGGGACCTGTCAATGAAAGTCCAAGCCGAAACTACGGTCCATGCTGGCTATGTCACGCTGCCGTCATTTGACGGCGGCATTGTATGGGATGCCAATAGAAGCGAAGAGACGAGCCCCAGGAAGAAGTCTTGGAAAGGTAGACATGATCGCTGGGACAAGAACTTTATTAGCCTGACGTTTCGGATTCCTGATCGAACCCATCATCAGAGACAACAGCAGATACGGAAGGTTCATGCAAAAGGGGCTGTAGTATTTATAGGATGCAATCGCCATGCTACCGCATACCTATGAACATTCACGGCTCCCCCCTTCATTAGGGATCGTCGCACTTGGTGTGCTTATTGTTTGATGGCCGTCCTTCGAGTCGTTAATTGCGGCAATTTCATCACGTGCGTTGGATGTTTGTGTGACGATTGCTGGACTATCTGACGCACCGACCCTAGTGTTGGGAAGAGTGCTCACCTGTTAAGATGTTCGTTGAATGTCAGCACCTGATCCCGTTCGATGACGCGAAGTTATCATCCACATACGGGGCCCAAAACTTCGGTCTGAGGCATCTTTTGATGTTACATCCATTTTACTTCCATTCCCCAGGACCTGGCAATCGAGACAATAGAGCTGCTACTACAAAACAAATACGATGAAACGGAGAATCGTCTTGGACGCACCCATATCCTTCAGCTCCAGAAGCTCTGTCTCAGGACGTACTTCACGTTCGATGCGACAATCTATGAACAGGTGAAGGGCACACCAATGGGTTCGCCGATTTCGGGTTTAATCGCCGAGGCGGTCCTGCAACGGTTAGAGTCTTTGGTCTACCAACACCACAGACCGAAGCTCTGGGCCACGTATGTGGATGATACCTTAGTCGCCATTGAACGGGATCAGGTGCTGACATTCAAAGAACATCTTAACGCCGTCTTCCCGGACATTCAACTTGCGATGGTGGAGGAAGAGAACAACCAGCTGGCCTTCCTGGATGTCCTCGTATGCCGCAAAGATTGTGGTGGACTAAAGACCAAAGTGTTCTGGAAAGCGACAAATACGATGCAATTAGTGAACTTCAACAGCAACCACCCAATCAGCCTTAAACGCAGTTGTGTAAGGACGCTCTATCGGCGTGTCGAAACGCACTGCAGTGAGCCGGAAGACAAGATTGCCGAACTAAAATACCCCGACGGGTCTTCAAAGCCAACGGCTGCACGCACAACTTTGTCAACCGGTGCATACGCAAAAGGGACGACAGGCCTAACCGCGCGGATACCAAATCTTGGCGGGCGCTTCCGTATGTTAAGAACGTTTCGGAAGCTGTCGGCCGCCTTCTCGCACCACTTGGGGTTGGAGTGGCACACAGACCGGAGGCAACCATCAGGCGTCAGTTCATGAAACCGAAAGACCCGTTGCCGCGGCTAGAAACGTCTGGAGTCGTTTTTTCGGACCTGGTGCAGTTGAGGACAAAACAACTACGCCGGAGAAACCGGAAGACAGCTCCGAACGGGAATAGCCGAACACGCGGCAGCCGTGCTCAGAAATGACGTCAGCTCTCAAGTTTCGGCTCATTCGACGAGATCTGGCCACACATTCAAATTCGACGAGGCCGAAAATCTCGAAATGTGATTAAACTCGCGTCGTCCGGCGGGGCCTCGTAGCTCAGGTGGTTAGAGCGTTGGCTGCGCTAAAGCCTTCCCCTTACTGCGTGGGTTCGAATCCCACCGAGGCGCCGAATTTTTCACAGTTGGGTCAATATGAATCTCGAAAGGGGTGACAACCGCGTGGGCCGGGAGCTGCTTGAATCATGGTTTACTGGTCCCCAGTCCATTAACAAGCGCAGTGAACTTCCCCTTCCATACTCCGTGCTGCGACTGCGCCTAGACGAAGTAATTAGCAACGCGGGGAGCGCACAGATGAACACTCTTCCAACACTAGGGTCGGTGCGTCAGATGGTCCAGCAATCATCACACAAACATCCAACGCACGTGATGAAATTGCAACAATAAACGACTCGAAGGACGGCCATCAAACAATTAGCACACCAAGTGCGACGATCCCCAATGAAGGGGGGAGCCGTGAATGTTCATAGGTATGCGGTAGCATGGCGACTGCATCCTATAAATACTACAGCCCCTTTTGCGTGAATCACCCGTATCTGCTGTTGTCTTTGATGATGGGTTCGAGCAGGAATCCGAAACGTCGGGCTAATAAAGTTCTTGTCCCAGCGATCGTGTCTCCTTCTTCATTTGCATGGGATAGTTGATTTGTCAGACCTCAACTCTCTGCACCCTTCCACCACTGCTCTCTGCAAGCTCCGCAATATCTTTCTTACCAGACCTGAGAACATGCTCATTTCGTAGATAGTCCTTGCTGGGAGCCGTTACGCTCGGCGCGTCTTGCTTGGAGAAATACTTTGTCTTTCCCAGAACTTTTCGACGGTTGGCGCTGAAACTCATCCTCGTCACGTCTTCCCGATCCCGTTTCTACTGTCAGTTAGATGTTTAGTCCCTCAGACGTACTCTCTGTACTCACCTACTAAAATTTCCAGCACCTATGCTTACTACAACCTGATGGTCTAATCGTCTGAAATCCAACTTCTACCGGACCACGTGTTTGCCGGTATTGACGCCGGTGGACGTAGTGAAATCGATCATGAACGCGTCCCTAATCCCGCTAACTGCTTAGCCCGCATGTTAACTACCAAAGCTTTTCTCGGGATTTTGCCGCGGACTTGATTAAGTACAGGGCACATCTGCATGATGCTGTGCCGACCGAATGCATTCGCATATGTAAGTAGATGTGTTAACCATGTTTCCCTGGAGCTCGTATGTTCGGACAGCTTTTTAAATACTGTAGGTCGTGCAATCTGGATCCGGGACCCATGCAACAGCACTGATAGATTCTATCTCGTGTTATCAAGGGGATCGACCTGATGTCGATGCCAAGTTTTAAATTAATCCGTCTGGGTAATGACAAACTTTCGCGCTCTGGCATTACTTGCGCCGTCCGGCGAGCGCATTGGTCGTCAGAAACACGTTCGCAATGCATTTTAACGGCTTGGTTGGGTTGTTCGAAACTATTGCTGCCATATTCGAATTCGCCTTTGTCCAGGATATTTAAGGGGCTCCTTTTGAGGTCTGGTTCAGTCAGGAGTCGGAACTTCTTCCCTGAAAACAAGGGCACTCCCTGGATTAGCCATGAACTCCAAAAGGTTGGGGACATATCTAACTGCCCACCGTCATTTCGATGTTATGGCTGTGCACGGTGTTGGTGAATATACTTGATAGGTTTCTAAATAGAGCTTTGGAGGATTTGGTGGACTCTGCTTTTTTTAGAGGTTTGGAGGAATACTTTCTCTCCTTGTCTGTATTATAATTGGTGCACCAACAAACTAGATTCGGTCGCCGCTCAGTACTTATTTGAGTTACCAGAGTGCAAACCGGTCGATTCGCAACTTTGACCAGTTTGCAGTTTCTCTACTGCTTAAGTCGTGAATATTGAGCACCAACACACCAACCGCTGGGGGTTTAACGACTGTGGACTTTACAGTAGGAAGCATATATATATTTCTACCAATCACTACAGGTTCAGCTTTCCCAGCCAGCCTTTCTGGTCATTAAGTCCACTTCCGATGAATAGCATAAAGCGAATGATGTTCCACATTACCCCAAGGTCTCAGTGCATGACCTGCTCCCGTAAAAATAGATTTCTCATCTATTTCAACGTCTATGAAGTGTAGGGCACGTGAATGGGGACCCACCGTATTATAAGCAGCATTGCATTAAACCCCCGAGGGGTTGGGATTAAGGTTAGGGCAGGGGTTAGCGTTGGCGTTGGTTAGGACACGGTACTAGGTACCCTTGAAATTTAGCGCAAGATCACTTATAGTACTGGGAGTTACTTAACTCCATGCCAAGCATTTGTTAAGTTCCAAAGGGGAAGCCCCCTGCTCACGTTCTAAAGGTCACATTCTACAAAGCGCCACCAGGCGCTGGGATATCGATAGCGGACGACAAATGACGTTTATGGATCAAATTCGTCCAGGATCGAGAATAAAGCACTGGGGTTCTCTTGCTAAATGCCTTATTTTTTAAATTTTCTATCAATGTGAATACCATTGAGCGGAGAAACGCGAGAGTAAACTGTATGTGGAGCCCCAATTAACTGAACTGATACGATGAAACCAAAAGTACATGGGAGCTTTCACACAAATACGCCCCATGTTCAGCGCAGTCTTTGCCAACCGGCTGGCGGTTGCGACTGCTAAGAATGCAGCGGTAATCCAGCGGCTATGGCGATCGTCAAAAAAATAATGTACGCATGTTTATTTACCGGACGACACGTCAAGGTCTGCCTTTCTTAAATTTGGGTGAGCCACTCGTCAGGTGTGCATGCGGCGAGGGCCATCAGTTTTCGTCATATACACTATCCTTATTCACTATCCTTTCTGTGCCAGAAATCGTTTGATGCTGGAATTCTTCCCACAGACTGGAAGACGGCCCACATTACACCCCTTTACAAAAGCGGTAGTCGTGCTCTGGCGACAAACTACAGACCCGTCAGTCTGACGTCAATCTGCTGCAAAGTGATGGAGAAAACCGTCAAAAAGGAGTTGAGGGCTTACTTGGAAACCAACAACCTCTTGTCCAATGCACAATATGGTTTCCGTAGGGAAAGATCATGTGTTACGAACTTGCTATACACAATGCAAAGTTGAACACGAGCACTGGACGCAAAACACACCGTGCATGTTGCCTATATTGATTTCCGGAAGGCGTTCGACAGTGTTCCGCACCAGCGTCTCCTACACGAGTTGAGAATTATGGGCATCGGTGGCAAACTTCTCAAATGGATCGAAAATTTCCTTGTCGTCCGCTCCCAAATTGTCTGCGTAGAACAACAGCAATCAAGGTGCACATTCATAGAGAGTGGGGTCCCACAAGGCTCGGTGCTCGGACCAACCCTCTTTCTCTTGTTCATCAATGATTGTGTAGATGGGTTGGACTGTGATTGCGCCATGTTTGCGGACGACATAAAAATCTGGAAAGTCATCCAGAATGCTGCGATGAGACCAACTTCCAAGAAAATCTTTGTCGATTGGACGAGTGGTCCCGCAGATGGCTCTTGTCCTTCAATTTGAACAAATGCACCATTCTGCGCCTCGGAAATCAGACCCCTAGTACGTGGCAATACCATCAGAACGGAATGCCACTCCGAGAAGCAGAAACTCAGAAAGATCTCGGAGTTTGGGTTGCAGACAGCCTAAAGCCTTCTACACAATGCTGTAAGGCGGCCAAG
The DNA here is from genome assembly GCA_902702965.1 of Spirometra erinaceieuropaei. Taxonomy (NCBI): domain Eukaryota; kingdom Metazoa; phylum Platyhelminthes; class Cestoda; order Diphyllobothriidea; family Diphyllobothriidae; genus Spirometra; species Spirometra erinaceieuropaei. The sequence continues at coordinate 134,078 of CACRXP010000511.1, forward strand.
GCCGCAACCTCAATGCTATATGCCATCAAGCGGGCATTCGTAGTTTTCGATGAAGACTGCTTCACCAAAGTCTTCGGCACGTTTATAAGGCCCCATCTCGAATATGCAATTCAGGCCTGGAGACCGTGGACGCATCAGGATTACGATCTGCTCTAAAGGGTACAGAGACGAGCAACAAAATTAATAAGAGGTCAAAGTGCACTGCCATACGAGATCCGCTTAACTAACCTTAATCTCTATCCTCTGAGTTATAGGCAGTTGCGCGGAGACATGATACAAACTTTCCGTATCGTGCGCGGCTTGGATTGTGCCCTTCGGCGCGATGACTTTTTCCAACTCGCCACTACAACTCACCTCCGGGGACATCCCTTCAAGCTACGTGTGCCACAGGGTAGACTGAATGCGAGAAAATATTTCTTCTCCAACCGTGTCGTGGAACCGTGGAATAACCTGCCCGAGACGGTTGTTATGTCTCAATCTGTGGAGACATTTAAATGGCACCTTGACAGATATATGCTGCGGCAACAATCGGACTATGGGACTTTTTAGCCATGTGACTAGTGACATATGTGAATCAATGTATGCATTCACTTAATGCTGTAATTTCTTCACATTTTTGCTTGTTTATCGATTTTTTAATGTACAAATAGGGAGTTCAAATGCGTAAGCCTATTTCCCTCAAATACACTGACTGACTGACTGACATTCCCTTGTCTAAACGCTGCTTTCCTAATTCAAACCCCATTCTCATCTACCAGGTCTTAATACTACCGGACAGCGGAACTACATCTAGTGTGGCGAGAATTCGCACTTGTCCTAGTGAAAACATCCATTTTGTTGAGACGGTCAACTTCTGAGGAGTGAAAATAACACAACAAGCGTCTCGAGGGGATGAAGACTATGTACACAGAATACGGACGACTACGTCGCTTCTTGGATGTCTGGATTAGAACACTTACGAGGTTTCGCAAAGTTACGAAAGCAGAAATGACCATTCCTGGCTGTTTGAGCGTGGTCCAGCGTTTGATCACCAGAGTTGGATTTGGAATCCTGGGTTTCCTGACGTAAAGTATGATTGCAGAGGACGACAGAGAAACCGTAAATGGCCATTCCGGACGTCTTAGCTTCGTCGGCAATATTTGCCGGGGAAGGTATCTGCTTTGGTGTCCAACGGTTAAATGCACTATCTACTAGTCAGTATAGCACAGGTCAGTCAGTAAAATTTGAAGCTCAGGGTAATCACAAAGATGTCAAAACAACCGATCTCGTAGCGGCTGGAGTTTAGCATCTGCCTTGAAGAAACGGGGACTTTATTGTGAATGAGACATTGCGTCTGATCTCATCTCAAGTCTCTTGGCTAAATTTTAACATTAACAATGGGTGCACGCTCCCTCCGCATTAAAACTTTTAAATTTTCAAAGTGCGTGAAGTCTAGCAGTATGGCGGGTTGAAAACTATCGGGGCAACCATCAAAGTGCGGTTTCATGGCAAATCTCGCTGGTATGATAACTAAATGGTCGGTGTGGTTCGTGCGGCTTGAGAGGACAACACGCGTATGACAGGGGCAGACAGACGCTTCATACCGATGTGGTCACCGTATTCAAGAGCAACTCCAGCTGTCTTGACATAACGGTGCAATCGGAGCATGAGGGATTCGGAAAGTGCGATCAATATGCCGCGAGTCCCTCACCTATGAAGGCCGCTACCGCTCCCCACTCGAGGATCATCGCATCGTTGGCCAAGAAACGGGCGAATTATTGTGTCTGCATCGGAATAACTCTCTGCGAGAACTTCTGTGTAAGCGCACGGAGCAAAACCGAAAACCCTTGCGAGCTCGTTCCTTAAAATTGGCTGAGTTGGGAATGGTGGAAAGGTGGGTAATTTTTGAACCCAGTTTGACCGACAGGTCGGTGGGTAGCAAGGATCAGTTCATAGATTACATAACAAACCTTACTGGACGGCCGGTACCTATGCTGTAATCTATCTATGTGCTGCTGGGTGCCTGCTGGCAGTTTATGAATGATACCCGGTCTTCCGGCTGTGGTTAATGAAATTCGGCCAAAATATTCACATCAGCTATCGGCCGGAGGCTAGAAAGTTCACTTCAGACAGATCTACTCCAGGCCAGTGACTTCTTTCTGCAGACCGCAGGGATCCGTTAGACGGTTATAGGTTCGGACCAATCACGTGCCCGGGGCCCACTTTTAATAAAGTGATGCTGGTTCAGGCTGCTTAATCATTAATTCCTTATCTTAAGAAGAATACGGGATCGTCGACACTCATGAAATGTTGACCGGAGTTCGCACCAGTTTTTTTAACAGAACATATTACTTAATCGAGGTTCCAATAATGGCTGGCATGTAACATGATCCGTGGCAAGCTCATACAACAAAACGGTGGCTCTCGGCCACCTGCACAAAACTTTGGAAAAATGACGACTCAGGTATTGTTTCAAGTTCAGATGAGTAGCCAACTTTCGAAAGCAAAAATACCCTACTGGCACACGTGCCACCTTCGAAGAGCGGCATTGCCAGTAGGACCTGAAACAGTATCAATTCGTATGTTCTTTTTCGGATTTACACATGCATCGAAAGCAAGTGAAAAAAAATACGCAACAGCTGACGTTCTTGTGTGTAGTCAACACGGACGACGGCCAAATGCAGAACCCTACCGGAAGTGAGTAACGCTAAGTCCGATGTCAATTAATATTGCCATCCCAGTAGTTAGGGCGTCAGAATTTTAACCAGCTGGCCGCGAGGTCGAGCCCCAGGCGCTGCACACCTCGAGGTTGGGTATGGCTAGCCGAGAGCCAGAGGTGGCCAGTCCAGTCTCCCTTGTCTTTGCTGGTAGAGTCACATTGCCAGCTCACCAACGTAAGGTTTGTTTGATTCAAATCCGATTACGGAAGAAGACTGAGTGAGCACCGGAACCATTTGTTTATTCTTCTGAACCTCTAAACCGGCGCAGGGGTGCATCGTTAAAAGCAGCAACAGAAAAAGCGACAGTTACAAGTGGCATTCACCAACCAATGATCAGTGACACAGGTCTGGAGTTGACTCCAGATCAGTGCATCGACTGACCAAGCTCTTACCGGTGGCTCAGGTCTGTCTTGCTTTCCGCGTGAGTGATTGTCTTCGTGACTGTTAGATCGAACTCGTGACCCGCTCCGGTGTAACAGCCACTTGTGATAATTCGTCACCCGGCCGCACAGTCGGCTTATCTCTGACGATGGACTCCCGCGCCAGTTCAAAAGCTAAGAGGAATGAACAAATGGTGTCGGCGCTAGAGCAATCTTCCTCATATGTACACCTAGAATTGTAACATTCACGTCCATTCCTGAAAAGGAAATCTCATCTAGGGATATCAGATTTATCACGAGTTCCGCTCACTACTATTCTGATTTACGAAATTTGCGTGAAGCTGAAAGCTCATAAAGGGTAATAATAATGGAGAGGGATTGCAAGGTTTTTCTTAACTGGGTCCTTGTTCTCGTCCTGACGAAAGTCTCCGTGAAATGGGTTCAGGACTATCTGTTTCTTTAGCAGTACATTTAAAAATCTCCTTGGATGTTGACGGGGTGCCGCTGGCAGAGGCGGAGTGAACAATGGGTCGACACTCGTTGGAACTTTACACGTACCTCCTGTTAGAGCATAAGTATAAAACTTCAACGGCCTGTCTTCGTCCACTGTCATTTACGTGAATTTCGTGGATAAACTACGGAATACCGAGTCGCCGTAGGGGCAAATTCGGAGAAAACGTCGGAGGTAAACTATGCCACACTCCAGTAGATTGTTCTCACTATACGCACAGAGGAAGAGAAGGCAGACCGAGAATATATGCTGATAGACTGTACAAAAGTAACAATACAAGGTTGACGGCGCGCACAAACACGGGGAGGTGAAGATGTGTCAGTGCTTTAGGCAGGTAAATGCATTTGAATACAAGTGGAGATGAGGGGGGAGGGAGGGAGGAGGCTACATCAGGGCAGCTTATAGAGGTCGTCTTCACAGATGAGCTGCCCCTCGCGCAACTTGCCCTCCAAAAAGTGTCGTAGTTGTTGTTTGGTGCACTCGCCAGCCTCACCCATCCCACCGAGGGCGAACATGCGCAGCATGGAATGAATCCGATCCAACGATAGACCACCCAGGTTGGTCAGCATTCCGAGAATGTAGGACCAGAAGACCTAGACAGAGAGGTGAGGAGGTGAAGACACGACAAGAGCTCATAATTTGTCTCCGTGACAACCACGAAGAAGCTGAGGGGGAATAAGAGATGGGAAATAGAGAAAGGAAAAGAGGTCCAATTGTTTGGCGAGTGGTAACCGTTATTTTTTTTTTAAATTCTGCCATAGTGTAACCAGAATCCTGATATCAGTGCAAGGAGCGTTGGCGACTGTTTCGCGGCTACTAACACTCAGCGGTGGGCCGTGCCCCATAACCTGTTTGCTTTGAGATATGCATAGATTTTCTACTTTCTACGTCTTCAGCGAGGATTGAAGATTGCGAGGTTGTGATCAGGATCCCCGATCAGATGGTTAACGTGGTCAAAAAGGTGAAAGAAAAAAGAGGGGAGGATGAGGGCGGTAGTAACGGCAAAACAACTGACTGTATATCTAGTGGTGGGTATCTGAGCTCCAGCCAACTGAAAGACAAAGAGTTTTTAGGTACCGGATAGAAAATTCCATCGAGAAGCGCGTAGGGGGGACATTCACGCCCATAAAACCATTTAAAGATAGTAAGTATTGAGGGTCCAGACTACATTCTAACCCGGAGTGTCATATCGCGACCCCTGCTAACGGTCTGGGAAAAAGGGGAAGTTAGAACGGGAAGGGATGCTGTAGGCAACTGAATGCTTCTGCTTACTGACCGGCAGCCAAACCACATCTCTATCCGTGAAGCCGACCATCAAACTGGAGTGCGTTCTTGTAAAGAGACCGTGACTAAAGAGTTCCAGAGCCGCTAATCATAAGACCCGGACACAACTACGAACCTTCCTAATTTAGCGTCTATGTGCTAGCCCATGGTCTTCAAGTGGAACCAGAAATAATGCAAGTTATGAATATGCGATAATCTTGTGATTTGTGCACACAAAAGGTGTTTTTTCTTCATACTTCCGAGGCAGGTACTAGTTAAAAGAGATATTTTTGCGCCAATTTTCTGCAGTAGTATGGCGCACCTATGTTGAGTTTGGGGCCTCAACATAGGCTCACTTGTTTCCGTAGTCTGGTCCTGAATCTGGAAGCCTGCCCAATCTCCGTCGCAAACCTAATCAAATGGCTGGAATCATATTGACGGTAGAGGTGCAGGCGCTCGCTGAGCTTGCAGGACCAATCAGATATCATCCACAGCGGGCAGCAGACCCAAAATATGGCGCTGAAGCCTATGACCACCGGCAAGAGGATAAGGCAGTCGCACGCGCACGTTACGACCTGACTGAACATGCTTGCGGCGGCAGGTCGCAGTGGTTTTTACGGTGGACCTTATCAGTGCACAGACGCAAGACACGGCGGTGGAAGCAGATAACCAAACCATGACGCCAGGCAGGACGCAGCTGTAGTGCGTGAACAGGCCGGGGAAAGACTAATAGTACGTCCGTCACCAGCGTTGAAGACCACTACTGGCCTCGAGAGCGCGGCGGTGAAACGCCTGAATGTGACTATGGCGATGCAGAATTGCTCCGCATCTGCGACAGCCCCTCTCTCTCCTTCCACACCCATTATATTTCAGTGACGGAGCAAAGTCTAGATGACGAGAGATTGGTGTGGACGAAATGGGTGACAAACTTGAATGGTTCACCGCAAACGGCCCGGCAAGTAACTCCAGTTCTCAATAGGACTATCGAAGTCCTATTGCAGTCGCACAACGGCACGTAATGTGGACAGAGCAGCATTACCGACAAAGATACGGAGATTGGAATGGCCATTTATGGCTTGTTAGCCGTCATCAGCCCGTCATACCCAACCTGGAGGCATGCTACTCTCAATGCAAACCCCAAGACACAACGGAACGCGCGAGTCCCGTAACACGATCGGTACGCGGCTCTCTACCATTGTTAATATACCCGGGCGCAACCGACAGGACAGCGAGCCCATGGCTCAGTGGTTAGGACGTTGGACTTCTAACCAGCAGGTTGCGGGTTTGAGCCTCGGGGATTGCATACCAGGGGGCTGGGTATGGCTGGCTGATAACGGCTAACATGCCGGAAATGGCCATTCCAGCCTCCCTCGTCTTTACCAGTAATCTTATCTTGCTTACTCTGACACGTGAAAGTCAAGCCCCTTACTGAGACCCGTACACGTAGAGTTTGCTGTGACAGCTTGTGCGACGGGCATTGACGGGCCGTTTGGTTTTGTCAGCCACGGAGCCCAAGCCCACTATCAGTTTCTCTGACTCCCGCAGTGGGTGTGAGAAGACAAAGAAGGGAAGATGCGGCTCAATTCTACCGCACTGCGAACTAATCTCGTCGCTAGTAACCGTTTAGTCCACCTGGTGGGGGTATTGGTGGCCTCGTCGCTTGCGACGGCCAAACTATCTGCGTGAGGGGACCATAGCGACCGGCGTTGGGGCAACGCTGGGGTGAGGACCCCAAGTAACTTGAGTTAGCCTGTGGACCATGTCATATGTTGGAGGGTTGTAGAGGTCTGACGGGTGGGGCAACACGCAGGACGAAAAGCTGAAAGGTTACGTTCAGTCAGGAAGCCCAGCAGGCTTCAACCAGTATGAACGGTGAACGATAAGTGATGCTTGCAGTCGCACATGTTGGAATTGCCAGCAACGTGGGATCCTGCGCCCCACCGTTGCCGACGCTGGTTTGGTTAAAGTAGACCAAATTATTTAACAGCGCCAATGTAGCTGTTGTCATTTTTCTCCTACAGACACCGTTATCACACAATTCACTGCTAGCTTGTAGGTCTTGGCGTTCGTACCGCATGACATGTCATATGCAGACAAGATTAGTGAGATTGTGGTATACGGAGCGTCTGGTCCTCTGCCCAAGATGTAAACTGTCCCCTCAGCCTTGCCACAAACAAACGGAATAGTGGTTCATACAAGTCCCGCAAATTTGGGGTACACATAAAAGTGGCATCGCTCTTTAAAATCTGCTGAAAAGAAACGGCTGGGTTCATTAACCGGAGTATATCGTACATTGGGATCGTATGAGATCCCCATAGGAAAAGTGTGGCTAGTCGATTGAGTAGACACACAAACCCTTTATGAAGGAAACACGGGAGAATACGATAAAAATCCTGTGTGAATAAACGAAAGCATAAACAACCTAACCACCGAAGAACCCAATTATTCGAGTACTAAACTCGCAGAGAACAGGTAAATCACAAATGACGACCTATTTTTAGAGGTGCGAGACTCCAACTTAGGTTTAAATGACCCACTTAGCAGCTTAGAAACCACTGTCTCTGTACGCTGCTCTAATCTACCCAACACAAAATCATAAGGGTCCTCGTTTTAGTCGCCCTGGCAGACGTCTTCCTAGAACATGACCACCCGCAAGTAGGAAATCCTATACATCCGACTGGAATTGGAAACTCCATTGGAGAAAATTCAGCCGGTTTATCATACGCAGACTCAAAATCAGAGAAGAATGGAAGAGCAGAAACCTCGATCACTCGACTACGAAATGCAACAACAGGTTACGAAAGGGCCCTTGCGCAAATGATCGTCTTCGCCGCTAAACATGACGATGACCACCGTCTTCCATGAGAGACGCAGGGACTTCTGGGACATCCATCGTGTTCCTTCGAAAGGCGAAATCAAGATGATTGGAGGTATACTTCAGCGCAACGACTGAGCCCGAATAGAGCTGCGTCACGACACGGATTAGTGTCCTGTTGTTATGACCCGGCCTGGTACTTGAAAGCACGTGGAGCGTATGTGTAACCGACTCTTGTCCCCAATAACAACGCGGCAGAGAAGGAGAACGCGACCGGCCACGAAAATGTGTATTAGGAAATTGCAAGTCAAAATTAACTGGATGTAACGCATATTTATAACGCCCTACCGTGGTTCGTCGGCATTCGGCCCAATGCCCTTAGGGAAGAACATTCCAGACGAGCCTGTCGATATTCGAACACGCAGATCGATCAGGCTCGAGGGGAAAAGCCAATAGAGAGGCGCCACGACTAAGATGACAGCGCAGTAGAAAAAACGCACGTGGCCTCCAGTGATTGGCTGGCTCTTGTTGTTGGGAGTGTAGGCACTCCCAACGCCTGTCGATAGTCGAACTAGGCATCACACACGAAATGACCGGCGCCAGAGAGCCTGTTAACTATTCTCAACTACTTTTCCAAATCAGTCGTAGGTGCAACTGGGTTTTAGACGTGCTCAGTACTGCTCTCAGGGAGCACAGATAGAAACTGAGCCCGGTCACAGAGTGAAATGGCCGTCTCGTACTTTGGGGCTTTCGATGATGCCGCCACTTCAACAACGTGACTAACCTTTCCTGGGCACCCTGTTTGATTTTTCACACAAGTCCTGAGATTGCCGCAGCCCCGATACGCACCTCTGAACGAATGCACGGCGCATCGATCATTATGGCAACTGACACAGTCCCTTCTCCGCACTAGCCTAGGACGAGCGATAAACACGTTTTGAATTCTGATCACACTACGACCCAACAGTACTCATCACACGTCTTAACGAAACAAATTGACGACAACTTTCTGCACATTCATCTAACTTAGTCGGATTAAAATTCTCGGAACAAACACGAAATACGAATGAACCATCTTCTGAGTACAAACTCCCGACGGCTTATCAAAAATCCACGCCTGTCAAGACTAGTTGGCTAGTAGGTACTTTCGCATTAGTATTAAGGTTAAACAAGACGCTACATATTTTCGGTAATTCCAGCAGAGAAAGCGACTTATTGGAGGCTTAAATGCCTCCTACTTTACGCTGCAATTGTTTACTTTTTGCTCTGAAATTAACAGCGGCGTTGAATAGCCTGCGGGGATATACGGGATGCACCGAAGTCTTTAGGAGGCGAATCTGTAAATATAACTAACAATTCGTCTCGTAAGATTAGGTATGGGCAACAGGAACAGTTAAGGATGGAAACAAGTAAAGAGGGGATGGTGGGGGTAACAATTGTCCGGCATCAGCAGGGCAGTGAGTGGAATAACCTGCAACCATCTACAAGCTAGCTAACTTTTGGCCATTGCAGCTCTAGTCTGCATGAAACTCTCCTAGGCCTCCGCACGGTGGTCAGTTTCAACTGGAGGAGGGAAGGTAGAGCTTTTTACAAATATCGTTTCTTCTCAACGCCACAGGTCTACCTGCCCTTTGCACAAACATCGACTCGTTTGGCCGACGTATTCTTCTCTACCTCAGCAAGTGAGGAGTAGAATGTACACGGAGGTTGGCTGTGACGGCAGTTCGACCCTGCTTAAAATCGGACTAATGGAGTATTACGTTTGCGATATAATTACTAGAAAAGCCAGGAAAACGATTTGATCTAAAGAGCTCAGAACTGAGTCAGTCTTAACCCCACCGCGAAAAAGCAACCTAAGGAGGAGTCTCTTTTGCTGTGGTGATTTAAGTCTTTTTATGCGGTACTTGGCTATATTTTGGAAATGAATAGTTCCGCATGCCTGTGTAGTGGACAGCCATAATGGCTACGTCGCGCCTCTCGCTTGCGCCTGCACCTACTTCCTAGCGACAGCCTGCTATGGCACGCACGTCTGTCCGGCTTCGTTTTGTCTCGTTGCAATTCACTGTCTGCACCACGCATTCGGTCGATTCTCTGCCTGCACCACGCGAGGCTTGTCATTACCTTCGCGTGGGCTCGGGGCCAATCAACGCAACTCCTATCGCTGATTGGTAAGACAGGCGGGAACAGTCCAGAACAATAGAGTAAACAATCTGCAACGACACTTTTGCAGCGGCGACCTTCGGCGACACAGGACTCGTCGCTCTCGCGGACGCCGCCTCTGCGGCGCCGAACGCATCCTCGCCCGGTTGCCAACTTTTCCCTTTACTATTCTGTACAGAATAAAGTGTCCTGGCCAAAAGGCGTCCTACTTCTAACAACTTGGGATATGGCCTGAAGTTGTGGCATACTGAGAGTACACCATCACCGCTAAGCCGCTACACCCGCTTTTGCGGAGCGAATTCTTCAGAATTCCTAGTTCATGTTTAGTGGTGTCGGACGCAAACAATCATCTGCAATCCTATTGATTAAGCAGTGAGTCTACTTGCGCTTTTGGTCCGAATGCGTTTCCGATAAAGACGCAATTCGAAGTACAGCGTAATGTTCGACGCATTTCACGTACTACGAGCACGTGAATAACCCGGGTTCCTTTCTAGGGCCTGTACACTAGGACATTCAATAATATTTTGCAGATTTATTTAAATAAAAACTTAGCTTCTAATTCCCGTGGCAGTGACAACATGGCCCAACAAATGCATTGTGACGTCCTTGTCTACCGCAAGGCTAATGGAACATCAAAAAGGAGCACACGGAGATTTAATTTTCACAGGATTAAAAAACACACGTTCCCCTAGTTGGAAATGGACTCACTCGGACTTTGCCGGTCATCCGCTATGCGACTGCGTGCCGGACTCGAGCGAGAAGTCGAAACTTCAGGCAAATGAAGCTCTTGTTCCATAGATCGTGTCGCCCTCATCGCGACTACTTCCTGGAACTCTCCTCTTCGTTTCTATTAACACTTACCCTAGCACTGGCCCTCCTAGGCCTAGCGTGAATCTTCATAGACCTGGCCCCAACCATAACCGTAATCCTAGACCTAACACTGGCCTTAACCCTAACTCTAACCTCTCTGGACTTCAGAGCATGGCCATTTGCGATACGGGGGTGTATATTACCTTGCCTAATTCCGCCCTTAGCAACTTATAGGAATGACCCCGCGTCTCAGACGGTAGGCGGAACCCGATTTTGGATCTCAGATCTTCCTGGTCTGAGGTAAAGATGCGGTCGGTTAATCTTAAAGAGGAAGGCAGGAATGTAGTAGACGAACTTTACATCAGTCATTTGCTAGCCAATGGAAGTTGCAGCTCTGCTCTAGCAATCTGAAGCCCTCAGTGACCAACATACAGGTCTCGAGCCGGTAACTCACCTGCAGCTCCTGATTTACGGTCTCCCGACTGCTGGCCACGGGGGAGGTCTCCACATCCACTACACGACTGACATCATCAACGCTGATGGAGAGATTGATCTCACTTGGCCGTGCTGCGTCACAGGCCTCACTTTCGCCGGTTGCGCTCGTGATTGCCGACCGCAAGGGCGCGGGTGGTCTGTGTGCACACACTCGGTACGTTTCGAGAACAGATGTGGAGGCAGGTGGTCCCATCGCACCCACCACCTCTTCAAGGATGCCCAAAGAGACAAAAGGTTGCAGGTTCCGCCGGATGGATGAGACGGTGACCTCCAGTTCCTGAGGCAGACGCGCATTTAGGGAGGATAAGATAAAACAAAGTGGGCATAATAAATAATAATAATAACACCAGTGGGAGGTTTGGAGCAGAGTAGAGAGCGAACGCGTAAGGGATGTTGCAAAAGGAGAATGAGCTGGAAGTGAGCTAAGAATAAAAATTGGAAGGAAAAAAGCCTGTCTATGTTCTGATGCCGGTCGCTTGCGGAATCGACGGCATGGTGGGCCATGCCCGTCGGTAACTTTCAAGTCTTGCTTGGATGTTACAATAACCTGCCTCAGACTCATTCTCAGTGCCCCTATGCATACTCGCAGACGGTAACACAGTCTACACTCCTAACTAACTACATAGAAAATGCGTCGGTGATTACTGTTGATTCTGCTGGCGAGCGGTGTTTGGTACGTATAGGCTAGCAAAGGCGTCCAGGGACGATCGTGCTGAAGGTTCAAACAGGTCATGGGTCTCATTTGCTATTAGTTGGACAAACTGCATCCACGTTTGCGTTCTCATCCGAGTTATTAAAAGTAAACGTCGTCATGGGCAGCTTAAATCAGGTGATTCCTCGTGGGCGACGATTAGAAATTGATAAAATGGTCGGTCCCAACTACCTCAAAAACACTTTGTTGTCAAAGGGACAGGGCAGATCGACGTCGCTCGCTGGCTTTTCGCGAACCTTTGGAGGTTGTTATGGTCCCGTAGAGATATCGAGATTGCTACGTGTGCCGTGCACCTATACTGTCACTCGTCACCTACGGGCAATACTGCTTGGCGAAGTGCACGGAAGACGAATTAAGACTGTAAGTTTTGAACTACAGGTACTCGAAAACGATTCTCTGAGTGAAGGACACCGTCTTTGCGTATGCGCTCTCTGCGATAGTCTAAGAGAGATAGCTCAGGCAACTCGAGAACGGCCGAGGCAGTTTTTGCAGGCTCTCCATTAATTCCCATGCGTTTGGCGTAGTAGTCAAATATTCAAGGAAGCAAGGAAGGAAATGTCAGCAGAAGCCCCAACGTAAAACGACCCGTTAAGGTATCGAGGTTAATTCCGGACTTATAGTGTTCGGTGTAGACCACAGAGGAAAAGAACGAGCCCAGTTCACTTGATCCGCTAAACGCAGACTGTCCAGAATGGAGACGTACTATACGCGGCGTGGCTGACGTCGGACAGATGAGGCATCATCACAGCATCAATGAACAATAGCCAGGTTATCGATGGTGAATGATCCCAAATGAGTTCGAGTTCTCCAGTGGGTGCACTATGATGTGACATCAATAGTTAAGGTTGGTTGTTGATTTGCGACAGACCTCTATTGCTACGGGTTTTGAGTAGGATCTAATCCGTCGCAAAACTGAACAAGACCGGTGGTATTATACAGCTCTATAGTGAACTATACCAAATGGTGTGTGCGTCTCAGAGTTTGATGAGACGAAAAAACTTCAATGTACGACTGAAGTTCTATCATTAAAGCCCTATGCATCAAGTAGATGAACATCCCCAAGACAACATACTACGATGTCAGCAGCTGTCGTAGTAGGTGGAATCCATTGCTGCGGGAGGCTTATAAGAGTGTGGACGTCGAGCAGATGGAATAGGACGAGAGTATATTTGCGGTGGGGGACGAAACGATGCAAATGGTAGTAGGAAGTTACTCGTGTGAACCCTGGTTTTGCAGGCGGTACACTGAACATTGCATTCATCGTGTCCAACGCTGCGGTTAGAGACGTCGCAAGAATAGGCGAGTCGGAGTGGACTATCTGCCTTCGGTGGAGTTTCAACGGCTGAGTAGCAGCCGGGGTGTGAAATGAGTTTCGCTTGTTGGAGATTGCTACGCAGTTGATAGTATGTTTTATTGAATAGGAGAGGGGTGCGACACCATCCACAGGACACCTCGCAGTTGGGTAACCTTGACAAGATTCTGTCGCGGTTCCAAAATGACCATCGAATTAGGGCGGTCGGTGCTCGCCTAACACTGGTTACAGTCCAGGTTCGGGATGCGATAGATACGGAAGATCCCGTAAGTGGGTAGTTTACGACCCCTGCCTCAGTTCCGCATTTCCTGAAGGTGGCAAAGTCAAGACTGCCATTTTTACTTTCAACAACGGCAGAGGGCCGGGTGGCGGCTACTCTGCAGTTGGCCATGGAATCCATGTTTGGCAGAGGTCGATTTTCATCTGCTCCACAGGATTCCGGCAGCAATGGCCACGTTGCGGGATTTGGTGAAGTGCCAAGACCTTGACAAAGTGACAACGGTCGGTATTAAGACCTACTACCTAAGCGAGTCAGAGACTGAAACCACATCGGGAGGACAACAGTGGGTTTCTCAAAAAAACACAATAACCGCATTTACGCGGCGAAAGGGAGAAAGCGGCGGATAAACCACAACGATATTTGAAAAGTGCAGGTAGCTTCACTGCCTATGACGGCCCTACCTGGCCCAAATCACATAAGGTCCAGCGCGACTTCAGAGTGAACAAATGAAGTAGTGCAGCCTGAAGAGGGCTAACATCCATTGTCACCGGCTGACCGTCGCGCTCGATGTCGACGTTCACTAGGCCGAGTTTATGCATCCACTTCACGCTACGGTTGCCTTTCACTTCCTCGAAACGGCTAAAATAAATATGGAGGAGGGCAAGAGAGTTAGCCATATTCTTGCTGCGAATCCACTAATTAGTTGAAACTAACATTGCCTACTATTTGGAATTAAGTGGGGCGTTTATATACGCTTATTTTTGTGAAGCTGGGTTGCGGTGGGCTCCTTTGGTGATGTACAGCGAAGTCACGCAGGGAAGATACTGACCCCCTAGATAGAAAGGTTTGCCTGTGGTACGTTTAATATCCCGGAGGAACCCTTATACAAAGCAATAATCTGGAAAAGCCTCACATCCTCAAATTACAACGGGTATGCAGAAGATGTACAATTCGCTCCAAAGGTGTAATGCCGAGCTAAAAAAATCAGCTGAGATCTCAATCCTCCTTCCATTCAGAGTGGAATACGCCTATCATATGGCGATGATGGACAAAATACCTCTGTCAAAACCGCCTTCCTTAGACGGTAAGGATGTGATGAGCAACGAGAGGGTTGAGACAAATGGTCGTGTATATATGTATCAGCGAATCGTTTTGAAATCAAAGGGAGGTGATGCGCGCCCCGCTAACATGCCATTATGACTGGGTGACCACATAAAGCAATGAAACTAAAATTGAAGTACGGTGCCCTAAAGGCTCGATGAGTCGGTTGGAAGGGCCAGTGTAAAATCACCTCAGGCAATGCACTTCAGCCTTTTGGTCTAGATCGCTAGGAGATAAGGTCGGGTTCCAAAAAGCATAACAAACTGACTGAAATCTGCAGGCCGTACTAATGTGAGGTCAAACTTCTGATTAACAAATTCGCACACGATGGTATGTTGCCTGCCATCTGAGGGTCTAAACGGTTAGCTGGGTCAAGCAGTCGCTAGGAAATCCTAACAAACTAGCGTACATGTGCTCATTCATTTTCACCGCACTGGATACAATCAATTATATGCTCTGAAACGATATGTAGAATCTTAAAGAAGGCCTGCGTTCTCACTTATTTCAAAGGGTCAAAATTGCGGGACAACCACTTTTTCCGAAAACAATTCCGCATTTTTCATCGTCCCCATAAAAGAGCTGCTTGTTACCGAAACAATACTAGAGTAAAGATGACCCAAGGTGTAGATTTTGAGAGGCGCATATATAGGACAGCATGAAAACTTCAGAAATCAGTGCGTATGCCTCCAAAGCAAAATTATCTCAAATACTTATTTTGCCATACATTCAACAGAACATTTATATGCAATTTGCTCTTGTACACAATTTCTTTAGGACCAGTGAACGAATGCAAAAATAAACAAACAACAAAATAACCATTTCGGCTACAGTAGCGTCTTTTTCGAAAGGTGCGATCAACACAGGAGGTCGGAGAGGGGAGGCTATCAAAAGAAAGAGAGCATGTAAAGCTCGTAATAAAATCTAGCACTGCATGCGTGTCAATGCTGCGGCCCAACCTAGGCTGAAAGTACACTTTGAGATCTAGACCACTGTTTTCAAAGTTTTGCCACAGACTTCGTATGAGAATTAAACTACCTCCCAACACGGGAGAAAGAGGTGATTAACTTTCAGAGGGACAGCAACTATGCTGACTCACGACTAAAGTTCCGCGACATTGAACAAGTAAAGTTTGGGGAGAATAAAAAGTACATGATGGGCCAACTAAGATCAGAAAACACGACGTAGCGGATGTTGTTTACCGCTACTACTTCCACTGTTTAAAAGAAACCCAGAACCCGTAAACACTCGCGATCAGATGACAAAATGATGGGACAACTTTATCCGTCTGGTACTTTGAGTATCTGTGCTTGCTCATACCTGACCTGACTGGCCTCAACAGTGTCACAGACAGTACGCTTCCAAGCGCAACGGTCAGTGGAAGGGAATTTTGAGATTCTGACCTACTCACATTTTCGTACACCGAAGTTCGGTCACCACAAGCGACGACGTCCATCGTGTGCCCCAAAAAGTGGGGCTGTGACTTACGCGTAAGTTAGTTTATAGGGAGACCGACTTGCGCATCATCTACTGAGATCTCTATTCCCTCGACCACGGTGAGGCGATGTCAAGGTAACCGAAATTTGGCGCGCGTGCGGTGGCTGATAAGGCTGGACAGCCTGTAGACGCATGCCACACACGACCTGGCCCCCGCTACGTCTACATATGGAATCTCACATTTGTGAGTGCTATAAAGGCCATAGTGGGGGGAGCTATTGCAGTGAGACAGCCAGTACTGAAGAGTGACTGGCGCCAGGCTGGAAATGCGAAAGTCCTTCTTTTCTAACAGAGTGTTTGAGGCTTGGAATGCTCTGCCTGCAGATACCGTCATGTCCATATCCGTCGAGGCTTTTAAGCGCAAGTTAGACCAGTATACCACCAAATATCATGGTGTCACCTCACCGATACCGCCGTGGCGTTTCGTTCCAACAGTTTATTGTCGCTCTAATGTTACTGCATGTGTTTCAGTAACGTTTGTTTTTCACTTTATTATAATTCCAAGTCATTGAATGTGAATGCTGGCATTCAATTCGTCTCCCTCAGGAACTGAGATAGCACCAATATTCTACAGCACAATTATGCATAGACTGACTACAGTACAGCACACTTAGTAATGTTAATGTTTTTAACACTTGGAACAATTCGTCTACCTGACCGGTTTCGAAAAAAATCTGTAGCTGTTTGATGTTTCCATTTTCAAATTTTTGATATAATTCGCTTCCTTCGGAGTTCAAAGGTCCAGCACTTACGTTTCCCTCAAATAAACTGAAATTGGAACCTGTCAGCTGACAACCTCCCAAGTCACAGCTGATGACGCGACAGAGTTACTACAGAGGGGAGTGCGCTGATTTGTCCTGGAGATGGATTCCCCAGTGCCGGCCTAACTCTCTCATCTCCCATGCACCAGTTACCTGTCCGAACCTGCCACCTAACTGGTAATTGGTTTGGTTGCAGCGGCTAAAAAGGCTGGACGGCCTGCCTATGCGTGTCAAGCACGACATGAAAGTTCGACGGTCGATTACCACGATGTCCACCGTGGGTCCTACAGTATGGTGGTAACAGGAACGGTGACTTGAGTGCGAGTTAGTTTATGTCGATGGTAGAGCTGCGCAGCATCTACTGCCCTCTCTCCTCTCCTACCTGGGCCCGGTGTAAGGACAGAGTCAATAAGACCGGAGGCGTGGGAGGGCGCAGGTGGTGGGCGCGGCGTGAGCCGGCACCCAGGCATGCCACCACACCCCTGTCCCACGCGCAAAGAACCGGGATTTCACACGACAAGAAGGAGGACAGCTTGGATCTCATGTACCATAAAGGCCACATTAGGAAGGAAACAGTGCAGCCTGACTTTCAACCACCCGCCCGCCCCCCCCCCGCCACTCCACACAAACACACAACACTGGGCTAACTGCAATGTCCGAGTTATCCAGTCTGTTGGCAACTTTCTAGGCCACGGCCTTTAGCGCATCGTGATAGATTCAAATGCGTTAAATTGTTTATAGTGAGGAATATGCGCTGAGTCGGTTGTCTAAGCCGACCAACCAACTGGAGCTGAGCTTAGGCGTGGTGGCTGACAGAGCTAAAAACAGTCCGTCTGTGCGTGCCACGACAGTTCGACCGTCCGTTTCCACGATGCCCACCGTGTGCTCCACTGCAGGGTGGGAGCAGAGACGGCGACTTGCGTGGGGTTTATAGGGCCAGTAGACTTGCGCTGCATCTACCACACTCTTTTCCTGCCCCACCTGAACCCGGTGTCAAGGCAGAGTCAAGGAGACAGGAGATGGGGGAGGCCGCAGGTGGATGGCTTGGACGGATCCGCACCTTGGCGTCCCACTCCGTACCCCCCTGGTTCACCCAGCAAATGATCAGCATTTTGATCGCCAAAACAATGGGGGAGGGGGTGACAGTGGTCCCAGGTTGTGCGACGACTGCCGACAATCGGGTCTGCCAGCGCAACCCCTGGATGTTCGCAATTGTTATTGCGCCTGCCACATACCGACGTGGTCCCCCTGTGTTGGTCCAGCGCATCTGCCACGTGACGCCTTTGGGAGGGGGGGCGGGGGGCACAGTGCGCGTGCCACATACACATGGCCCGGCGCCCACACAGGCAGACCAGGATTTTGCGAAAAGGGTGAACTGTTCAGATATCACGGAACCGGGACACTAAAGCCACCACAGCTAGTCGCGGGGCGACCAGTCGGGATAGCGGATGAGAATGATGAGGAACTGAACATGTAAATCACCTAGAAGCGTGTTATCCAATTAATTGTTAGATTATGAACAGTAGCTCAAACAGGTCCCCTCCTAGTTATTGTTCGCTTGCCTTCATGGACCATAAATATAAATCACAAACGGGACTGCGTTTCAGCGAGCAGCAGAGGTTACGTTCACAGCACACCCACCAGAAGCACAGCACTTGGCTTATCTCAAGAAATGTCAACTAAAATTCTGAAATGTGCATTCTAGGTGGGATGGTAATATTCATCAACTTGCAGCATAGGCCCAAGATATTTCAGTCACCCCAGAATGTCAATGCTTGAATGAGCTATTTTCCGGCCACCCGCAAAAGTCACACTTGGTTTGTGCGCAAGTTCCGCATTGATTTTCGATATCGTTATAAATTCAAACATATTTTACAGAAAACATGGAAAAATATTAGTCCTTCCATTTCTTTGGCGGCAAATAACTTCTTTTCTATAATTTAGCCTTGCATTGTGGGCGTCTTTCGATCAAAAAAATATTTTCGATTAAGGAACGATTTTGAACCTGAACTACAGCTGTACTTGCGTTTAAGGTTTCCAAATCACATGCTGTATACTGTCCGCAAAAGGAAAATCAAAGATTTCTCTACGTTAAATAATCCCTTAATGCACGAATAATTATGCCATTACCAGCTCATAAAATTTCGCAATGGATGTGGACTGTGTTGTATAATTCATAAACGGCATTAATAAATGGAGAGACGCGATGCTTTATGAAAAGACATTTCACGATCTTGAAAATCCCATAATTATACATTTTTTTAAATTAGAAAATAACCACTCTCTGATTACGATATTACATGCTGCCAAATGAGCACAAGAAAAAATTCTTTGTTTACACTTTTATGAAACATATATGAATTCACAAGGGCAAAGAAAATCAATTGGAAAGATTCATGCCACTTAGGTAGCAGTTTTCAACGACTGTGGTTTTTGCAGGCAGTTGGAAAGGTGCTTATTTAAACACCGCATGCTAGGCTGAATTAAATATCTTGGGGCCATGCTGCACGATGATCAACACAACCATACCACTTAAACAATCCTAACTAATAAAATACAGTTAACATTTCATGAGATAGGTCAGGCACTGTATGTGCGTATGTATCACAGTCAACAAAATGTTCTCAAAAGGTACTAACGACCCGAAATCCGCTATAAAGGAGAA
>CACRXP010000511.1:156814-178016 GCA_902702965.1 Spirometra erinaceieuropaei
CATTTGCGATACGGGGGTGTATATTACCTTGCCTAATTCCGCCCTTAGCAACTTATAGGAATGACCCCGCGTCTCAGACGGTAGGCGGAACCCGATTTTGGATCTCAGATCTTCCTGGTCTGAGGTAAAGATGCGGTCGGTTTATCTTAAAGAGGAAGGCAGGAATGTAGTAGACGAACTTTACATCAGTCATTTGCTAGCCAATGGAAGTTGCAGCTCTGCTCTAGCAATCTGAAGCCCTCAGTGACCAACATACAAGTCTGGAGCCGGTAACTCACCTGCAGCTCCTGATTTACGGTCTCCCGACTGCTGGCCACGGGGGAGGTCTCCACATCCACTACACGACTGACATCATCAACGCTGATGGAGAGATTGATCTCACTTGGCCGTGCTGCGTCACAGGCCTCACTGTCGCCGGTTCCGCTCGTGATTGCCGACCGTAAGGGCGCGGGTGGTCTGTGTGCACACACTCGGTACGTTTCGAGAACAGATGTGGAGGCAGGTGGTCCCATCGCACCCACCACCTCTTCAAGGATGCCCAAGGAGACAAAAGGTTGCAGGTTCCGCCGGATGGATGAGACAGTGACCTCCAGTTCCTGAGGCAGACGCGCATTTAGGGAGGATAAGATAAAACAAAGTGGGCATAATAACTAATAATAATAATGATACCAGTGGGAGGTTTGGAGCAGAGTAGAGAGCGAACGTGTAAGGGATGTTGCAAAAGGAGAATGAGCTGTAAGTGAGCTAAGAAGAAAAATTGGAAGGAAAAAAGTCTGTCAATGTTCTGATACCGGTCACTTGCGGAATCGACGGCATGGTGGGCCATGCCCGTCGGTAACTTTCAAGTCTTGCTTGGATGTTACAACAACCTGGCTCGGACTCATTCTCAGTGCCCCTATGCATACTCGCAGACGGTAACACAGTCTACACTCCTAACTAACTACATAGAAGATGTGTCGGTGATTACTGTTGCTTCTGCTGGCGAGCGGTGTTTGGTACGTATATGCTAGTAAAGGCGTCCAGGGACGATCGTGTTGAAGGGTCAAACAGGTCATGGGTCTCATTTGCTATTAGTTGGACAAACTGCATCCACGTTTGCGCTCTCATCCGAGTTATTAAAAGTAAACGTCGTCATGGGCAGCTTAAATCAGGAGAAGTGATTCCTCGTGGGCAACGATTAGAAATTGATAAAATGGTCGGTCCCAACTACCTCAAAGACACTGTTGTCAAAGGGGCAGGGCAGATCGATGTCGCTCGCTGGCTTTTCGCGAACCTTTGGAGGTTGTTATGGTCCCGTAGAGATATCGAGATTGCTACGTGTGCCGTGCACCTATACTGTCACTCGTCACCTACGGGGAATACTGCTTGGCGAAGTGCATGAGAGACGAATTAAGACTGAAAGTTTTGAACTACAGGTACCCGAAAACGATTCTCTGAGTGAAGGACGCCGTCTGTGCGCATGCGCTCTCTGCGATAGCCTAAGAGAGATAGCTCAGGCAACTCGAGAAGAACGGCCGAAGCAGTTTTTGCAGGCTCTCCATTAATTTCCATGAGTTTGGCGTAGTAGTCAAATATCCAAGGAATTAAGGGAGGAAATGTCAGCCGAAACCCCAACGTAAAACGACCCGTTAAGGTATCGAGGTTAATTCCGGATTTCTAGTGTTCGGTGTAGACCACAGAGGAAAAGAACGAGCCAAGTTCACTTGATCCGCTAAACGCAGACTGTCCAGCATGGAGACGTACTATACGCGGCGTGGCTGACGTCGGACAGATGAGGCGTCATCACAGCATCAATGAACAATAGCCAGGTTATCGATGGTGAATGATCCCAAATGAGTCCGAGTTCTCCTGTGGGTGCACTATGATGTAGCATCAATAGTTAAGGTTGGTAGTTGATTTGCGACAGACCTCTGTTCCTACGGGTTTTGAGTAGGATCTAGTCCGTCGCAAAAGTGAACAAGATCGGTGGTATTATACAGCTCTATTGTGAACTATAGCAAGTGGTGTGCGTCCCAGAGTTTGATGCGGCAAAAATACTTCACTATACGACTGAAGTTCTATCTTTGAAGCCCTATGCATCAGGTAGATGAATATCCCCAAGACCACAAACTACGATGTCAGCAGCTGCCGTAGTGGGTGGAATCCGTTGCTGCGGGAGGCTTATAACAGTGTGGACGTCGAGCAGATGGAATAGGACGAGAGTATATTTGCGGTGGGTGGCGAAACGATGCAAATGGTAGTGGGAAGTTACTTGTGTGAACCCTGGTTTTGCAGGCGGTACACTGAACATTGCATTCATCGTGTCCAACGCTGCGGTCAGCGACGCCACAAGAATAGGCGAGTCGGAGTGGACTATCTGCCTTCGGTGGAGTTTCGACGGCTGAGTAGCAGCCGGGGTTTGAGATGAGTTTCACTTGTTATAGATGGTTACGCAGTTGACAGCATATTTTATTGAAGAGGAAGGTGGTGCGACACCATCCACAGGACGCCTAGCAGTTGGGTAACCTTGCCAAGATTCTGTCGTGGTTCCAAAATGACCATCGAAATTGGGTGGTCGGTGCTCGCCAAACACAGGTTACAGTCCAGGTTCGGGGGGCGATAGAGACGGAAGATCCAGTAAGTGGGTGGTTTACGAATCCTGCTTCAGTTCCGCATTTCCCGAAGGTGGTAAAGTCAAGACTGCCATTTTTACCTTCAACAACGGCAGAGGGCCGGGTGGCGACTAGTCTGCAGTTGGCCATGGAATCCATGTTTGGCAGCGGTCGATTTTCATGTTCTCCAAATGATTCCGACAGCAATGGCCACGTTGCGGGATTTGGTGAAGTGCCAACACCTTGACAAAGTGACAGCGGTCGGTATTAAGACCTA
Source organism: Spirometra erinaceieuropaei (assembly GCA_902702965.1). Lineage (NCBI taxonomy): Eukaryota > Metazoa > Platyhelminthes > Cestoda > Diphyllobothriidea > Diphyllobothriidae > Spirometra > Spirometra erinaceieuropaei. The sequence goes on from CACRXP010000511.1 coordinate 159,683, forward strand.
CTACCTAAACGAGTCAGAGACTGAACCCACATCGGGAGGACAACAGTGGGTTTCTCAAAAACAACAATAACCGCATTTACGCGGCAAAAGGGAGAAAGCGACGGATAAATCACAACGAAAAGTCGAAAAGTGCAGGTAGCTTCACTGCCCATGACGGCCCTACCTGGCCCAAATCACATAAGGTCCAGCGCGACTTCAGAGTGAACAAATGAAGTAGTGCAGCCTGAAGAGGGCTCACATCCATCGTCACCGGCTGACCGTCGCGCTCGATGTCGACGTTCACTAGGCCGAGTTTATGCATCCACTTCACGCTACGGTTGCCTTTCACTTCCTCGAAACGGCTAAAATAAATATGAAGGAGGGCAAGAGAGTTAGCAATATTCGCCCAGGTCTAGGTTGATGAGGTTGTCAATGCTAGAACTGGCCGCGAATCCACTAATTAGTTAAAACGAACACTGTCTACTATTTGGAATTAAGTGGAGCGTTTATATACGCTTAGTTTTGTGAAGCTGGGTTGCGGTGGGCTCCTTTGGTGATGTACAACAAGGTCACGCAGGGCAGATACTGACCCCCTAAATAGAAGGGTTTGCCTGTGGTTCGTTTAATATCCCGGAGGAACCCTTATACAAAGCAATAATCTGGAAAAGCCTCACATCCTCAAATTACAAGGGGTATGCAGAAGATGTACAATTCGCTCCACAGGTGTAATTCCAAGCTAAAAAAAATCAGCTGAGATCTCAATCCTCCTTCCATTCAGAGTGGAATACGCCTATCATATGGCGATAATGGACAAAATACCTTTGTCAAAACCGTCTTCCTTAGGCGGTAGGGATGTGATGAGCGACGAGAGGGTTGAGACAAATGGTCGTGTATATATGTATCAGAGGATCGTTTTGAAACCAAAGGGAGGTGATGCGCGCCCTGCTAACATGCCATTATGACTAGTTGATAACAAAAAGCAATGAAAATGAAATTGAAGTACGGTGCCCAAAAGGCTCGATGAGTCGGTTGGAAGGGCCAGTGTAAAATCACCTCAGGCAATGAACTTCAGCCTCTTGGTCTAGATCTCCACCAGATAAGGTCGGGTTCCAAAAGGCATAACAAACTGACTGAAATCTGCAGGCCGTACTAATGTGAGGCCAAACTCCTGGTTAACCAATTTGCCCACGATGGTATGTTGCCTGCCATCTGAGGGTCTACACCGTTAGCTGTGTCAAAGAGTCACTATAAAATCCTAACAAACTAGCGTACATGTGCTCATTGATTTTCAGCGCATGGGATACAATCAATTATATCTTCTGGAAACGATACGTAGAATCTTAAAGAAGGCCTGCGTTGCCACTTATTTGAAGGGTGCGAAATTGCAGGACAACCACTTTTTCCGAAAACAATTCCGGATTTTTCATCGTTCCCATAAAAGAGCTGCTTGTCATCGAAACAATACTAAAGTAAAGATGACCCAAGGTGTAGATTTTGAGAGGCGCATATATAGGACAGCATGAAAACCACAGAAATCAGTGTGTATGCCTCCAAAGCAAAATTATCTCAAATACTCATTTTGCCATACATTCCACAGAACATTTATATGCAATTTGCTCTTGTACAAATTTTCTTTAGGACCAGTGAACGAATGCAAAAATAAACAAACAACACAATAACCAATTCGGCAACAGTGGCGTCTTTTTCGAAAGGCGCGGTCAACACAGGAGGTTGGGGAGGGGAGGCTATCGAAAGAAAGAGAGCATTTAGAGCTCGTAATACAATCTAGCACAACGTGGCATGCGTGTCAATGCTGCAGCCCAACCTAGGCTGAAAGTGCACTGAGATGTAGACCACTGTTTTCAGAGTTTCGCCACAGACTTCGTATGAGAATTAAACTACCTCCCAACACAGGGGAAAGAGGTCACTAACTTTCAGAGGGACAGCAACTATGCTGACTCAAGACTAAAGTTCCGCGACATTGAGCACGTAAAGTTTGGGAAGAACAAAAAGTACATGATGGGCCAACTAAGATCAGAAAATACGAAGTAGCGGATGTTGTTTACCGCTACTACTTCGACTGTTTAAAAGAAACCCGGAACCCGTAAACACTCGTGATCAGATGACAAAATGATGGGACAACTTTATCCGTCTGGTACTTTGAGTAGTTGTGCTGGCCCATACCTGACCTGACTGGCCTCAAACGTGTCACAGACAGTACACTTTCAAGCGCAACGGTCAGTGGAAGGCAATTTGGAAATTCTGACCCACTCACATTTTCGTACACGAAAGTGCGATCACAACAAGCGACGACGTACATCGTGTGCCCCAAAAAGTGGGGCGGTGACTTACGCGTAAGTTAGTTTATAGTGAGACCGACTTGCGCATCATCTACTGAGATCTCTATTCCCTCGACCACGGCGAAGCGATATCAAGGTAACCGGAATTTGGCGCGCGTGCGGTGGCTGATAAGGCTGGACAGCCTGTAGACGCATGCCACACACGACCTGGCCCCCGTTACGTCTACATATGGAATCTCACATTTGTGAGTGCTATAAAGGCCATAGTGGGGGGAGCTATTGCAGTGAGACAGCCAGTACTGAAGAGTGACTGGCGCCAGGCTGGAAATGCGAAGGTTCTTCTTTTCTAACAGAGTGGTTGAGGCTTGGAATGCTCTGCCTGCAGATATCGTCATGTCCACATCCGTCGAGGCTTTTAAACGCAAGTTAGACCAGTATACCACCAAATATCATGGTGTCACCTGACCGATATCGTCTTGGCATTTCGTTCCAACAGTTTATTGTCGCTCTAATATTACTGCCTGTGTTTCAGTAACGTTTGTTTTTCATTTTATTATAATTCCAAGTCATTGAATGTGAATGCTGGCATTCAATTCGTCTCCCTCAGGAACTGAGATAGCACCAATATTCTACAGCACAATTATGCATAGACTGACTACAGTACAGCACACTTAATAATGTTAATGTTTTTAACACTTGGAACAATTCGTCTATCTGACCAGTTTCGAAAAAAATCTGTAGCTGTTTGATGTTTCCATTTTCAAATTTTTGATATAATTCGCTTCCTTGGGAGCTCAAAGGTTCAACACTTACGTTTCCCTCAAATGAACTGAAACTGGAACCTGTTAGCTGGCAACCTTCCAAGTCACAGCTGATGACGCGTCAGATTTACTGCAGAGGGGAGTGCGCTGATTTGTCCTGGAGATGGATTCCCCAGTGCACCAGTTACCTATCCGAACCTGCCAACTAACTGGTAAATGCTTTGGTTGCAGCGGTTAAAAAGGCTGGACGGCCTGCTTATGCGTGTCGCGCACGACACGAAAGTTCGACGGTCGATTCCGACGCTGTCCACCGTGGGTCCTACAGTATGGTGGTAACAGGAACGGTGACCTGAGTGCGAGTTAGTTTATGTCGATGGTAGAGCTGCGCAGCATCTGCTGCCCTCTCTCCTCTCCCACCTGGGCCCAGTGTCAAGACAGAGCCAATAAGACCGGAGGCGAAGGAGGGCGCAGGTGGTGGGCGCGGCGTGAGCCGGCACCCAGGCATGCCACCACACCCCTGTCCCACGCGCAAAGAACCGGGATTTCACACAACAAGGAGGGCAGCTTGGATCTCATGTACCATAAAGGCCACATTAGGAAGGAAACAGTGCAGCCTGACTTTCAACCACCCGCCCGCCCGCCACTCAACACAAAAACACAACACTGGGTCGACTGCAATGTCCGAGTTATCCCGTCTGTTGGCAACCTTCTAGGCCACGGCCTTTAGCGCATCTTGATAGATTCAAATGCGTTAAATTGTTTGTAGTGAGGAATATGCGCTGAGTCGGTTGTCTAAGCCGATCAACCAACAGGAGCTGAGCTTGGGCGTGGTGGCTGACAGAGCTAAAAACAGTCCGTCTGTGCGTGCAACGACAGTTCGACCGTCGGTTTCCACGATGCCCACCGTGTGCTCCACTGCAGGGTGGGAGCAGAGACGGCGACTTGCGCGGGGTTTATAGGGCCAGTAGACTTGCGCTGCATCTACCACACTCTTTTCCTGCCCCACCTGAACCCCGTGTCAAGGCAGAGTCAAGGAGACTGGAGATGGGGGAGGCCGCAGGTGGATGGCTTAGGCGGATCCGCACCTTGGCGTCCCACTCCGTACCTCCTGGTTCACACAGCAAATGATCAGCATTTTGACGCCAAAATAATGGGGGAGGGGGTGGCAGTGGTCCCAGGTTGTGCGATGACTGCCGACAACCGGGTCTCCCAGCGCAACCACTGGATATTCGCAATTGTTACTGCGCCCCCCTGTGTTGGTCCAGCGCATCTGCCACGTGACGCCTTTGGGAGGAGGGGGGCACAATGCGCGTGCCACATACACACGGCCCGGTGCCCACACAGGCAGACCAGGATTTTGCGAAAAGGGTGAACTGTTCGGATATCACGGAACCGGGACACTAAAGCCACCACAGCTAGTCGCGGGGCGACCAGTCGGGATAGCGGACGTGAGAATGATGAGGAACTGAACATGTAAATTACCTATGACCGTGTTATCCAATTAATTGTTAGATTATGAACAGTAGCTCAAGCAGGTCCCCTCCTAGTTATTGTTCGATTGCCTTCATGGACCATAAATATAAATCACAAACGGGACTGAGTTTCAACGAGCAGCAGAGTTCACGTTCACAGCACACCCACCAGAAGCACAGCACTTGGCTTATCTCAAGAAATGTCAACTAAAATTCTGAAATGTGCACTCTAGGTGGGATGGTAATATTCATCAGCTTGCAGCATAGGCCCAAGATATTTCAGTCACCCAAGAATGCCAATGCTTGAATGAGCTATTTTCCGGCCACCCACAAAAGCCACACCTGGTTTGTGCGCAAGTTCCCCATTGATTTTCGATATCGTTATAAATTCAAACATATTTTACAGAAAACATGGAAAAATACTAGTCCTTGCATTTATTTGGCGACAAATAACGTCTTTTCTATAATTTAACCTTGCATAGAGGGCGCCTTTCGATCAAAATTTTTTTTTCGATTAACGAACGATTTTGAACCTGAACTACAGCTGTACTTGCGTTTAAGGTTTCCAAATCACATGCTATATACTGTCCGCGTAAGGAAAATCGGTTGGATACCAGTGTCGCAACACTCCGTTACTGATGCTAGTATTATTGCAGTTAGTTACCCATACTGTAAGCGTTGGTAGAGTAGCATTGGCAGCCGTGGTGGCGGTGGTAGTAGTAGTAGTAGTACTAATAGTAGGATTATTAGTAGTATTCGCCGTATCAGTGGTGGTAGACGGGGGAAAAAGTTTTCTTCAGTGTTGCGACACTGTATTCCCGCCAGTGGTAGTAGTATTAGTAGTAACAGCGGTAGTAGTGGTAGTAGTAGCAGTAGTAGTATTGGTGGTAGTAGTAGTAGAAGTAGTAGTAGTAGTAGTAGTAGTAGTAGCAGTAGTAGTCCGCCCGTAAGACAGGCTGGTGGGGGAATAGACAATTCTAAGTGTTGCGACACTGTATTCCCGCCGGAAAATCAAATATTTCTCTACGTCAAATAATCCCTTAATGCACGACAAATTACGCTATTACCAGCTCATAAAATTTCGCAATGGATGTGGACTCTGTTGTATAATTCATAAACAGCATTAATAAATGGAGAGACGCGATGCTTTATGCAAAGACATTTCACGATCTTAAAAATCCCATAATTATACATTTTTAAATTAGAAAATAACCTCTTTCTGATAACGATATTACATGCTGTCAAATGAGCACAAAAAATTCTTTGTTTACACTTTTATGAAACATATTTGAATTCACAAGGGCAGTGAAAATCAATGGGAAAGATTCATGCTACTTGGGCAGCAGTTTTTAACGACTGTGGTTTTTGCAGGCAGTTGGAAAGGTGCTCATTTAAACACCGCATTCTAGGGTGAATTAAATATCTTGGGGCCATGCTGCACGATGATCAACACAACCATACCACTTAAACAATCCTTACTAATAGAATACAGTTAACATTTCATGAGATAGGTCAGGCACTGTATGTGCGTATGCATCACAGTCAACAAAATGTTCTCAAAAGGTACTAACGACCCGAAATCCGCTATAAAGGAGAACCGCATGCCCACTCAAAGGATGGGTTGAAGACGCGGGAAGTTAACCAATAAAAAAACTCCTGAAATTTCAAAAACAAGCAACTTTCCCCGGAGATAAAACTGAAATAATAGCACGACGGCAGCGGCAATCATGCATCCAAATTGCTGCCGTCCGGTCGGATGATAAATATGCATGTTAGACCGTCTGTACAGCTTATTAAAATGTGAGAATCATCCTTACACAGGGAAGGGGAAGCCAGTTCGTGCGGGTGTCGGCACTTTACTTCGCACAGAGTTGCGATGAAAATAAAATCGCCCAGGCAATATAAAAGTACCAGGTGTCAATAAGTATCCTTAGCTCTGCCACAGTGGTGGTGCTTACATCCAAGTCTGCAATAGTCTGGAGGAGGGTCCAGTCAGTATTCTGCGGATGCGTGATACAGTCGCAAGGTGTTCGGCACATCAATTATTTCCATAGCACAGTACTTTAGTTATCAAACACACTTTACGCCTTCCCTCGTCACTGAAGAATGACGCTGAAGCATACACATAGAGTAGGAATTTATAAACAACAGTAGAAAAAGTAATATTACCTGGTAAAGTGTTCAAACGGCTTCAACAGGCCGGAGGGAAGTTTGAATTGCTCACGATGGAACTCGGGCCAGTACTCGCCAGAGAGGATAAAGGCCTGCAATGGGAATTGGGCTGAGTACTCATTGGGCGTTCTACAATCCTCTTCTTGTGTCTCTACATCGTCGCTCCTCTTTAAGTCCTCAGCTACGTAATTTGTGATGCGCCTTGAGTCCCTAATATCCTTCAGCATAACCTATGCAGACGGAGGTGGAAAAAAGAGGCGACTGTTAGCCTGGACCGGCTGCAACAACAGGCCTGCTTCATGCAGACAGGGGAGATTGATAATGGACGACTCTATTTACCATTACCAGTCAGCCAAGCTACAAGCCGGAAACAGAATGGGCACTGAATGTAAGTGTAACGGCAGGTTGGTTAGCAAGAGACACTAATTTCCATGAATGGGACTGCAGATTCGTCGTGGGGACACAAGTACATGTAGAAATCTCCAGGTGATATCGAAAGCATGTCATGCACATGCTGCCATGGGTGCCATGATAGTAGAAAAAAAGTTCTTTCGAAGCGTTAGGTCGGTAAAACGGCATGTTTGTATCTAATGGCCATGCATTTCAACAAAAAAAACGATTACTTGGGCCTGCTGGCTTGAACGCTAGAGTAAAAGAAGAATGTCCAGGTCGTAGTTCCAGACCGTAGTGCCCGACCACATGTGCTAAACCGTACAAGAGTAAAAATCAACTGACTTGGTGTCTCAGGGTTGGGTGCCTGCGGACGATGACGGGCGAAACGCGCAACGAGGTATCGGCCGAAAAGGGGTAAGGTAGTAGTTTTTGGTGTGGAAGCCAGAATTGAAAAGACAATTTGGAATTAGATGCTGACGACCGCGTAAATAATGTAGAGTAAACAAAAACTTGGCACAATAATGGGTAATGAGGTGGATGATAAGGTTACTAGGGCGATCGGCCGGTAGTGGAAATAATGCCGGATAGGCATGGCAAGTGCGGAGTCTAATGACGCGTTCAAAAGCTTGAGCTGGCAATCAGCGAACACTACTGTCGTAGAACAGCAACAAATAGACAACATGCGGAGTTTGGAGCAGCGTTTCCGAGGGTTTAATGCTGTTCTCAGGATGGTATGAAGTCGATTCCGTCCAACACAAGCAGAAGGTTTAATATAATGTAACCCTACAGTCGCATGGTTCTGACCAGTTTCGGTCACAACGCATATGGGCGGCAGGCGTCCGTCAGGCATATGGAATACGCCAACACGGACCGATCGGCGGAGGACTAGGTTGCCTGTGAACTGGAGGACGAGGAAACCCATTGGCACTGAAAATCCGAGGTAATCAGGGAGAGCTGGCCTTCGCATGCATTCGGTAGTTCATTGGCAAAACGTGCAGATTGCAAAACCAAATGCCTTTTAATTGTTGGTTCGTCTCTCCAACATCTACACCGGTCCGACAACTGTCTGATCGCAAATGTTTGAACCAAGCCTGTAACTATTGTTTACTTTCTGCCTACCTAGACATTCACAAACAAGCTGTGTAGACAACACTACTCCTCCAGGTCCAGTCACTCTTAATAGATAAATCGTCTACCAGGCGTCATTTTGATCACGTGCCGAAAGTTAATGCATTTTTTGATGCCGTTCCACGAACTATTCCCCCATTCTGTTATGTATACACTGCAACTCCTAGGACTTAATCAGGCTTACGATCACCTACTGAAAACCCTGTCTCCAGCACTACGATAAAGTAAACTGCTTACAGGGGAACGCGGGTGGGAAGACTGAGGCCAACAGATGACGCCCAAGGCGTCCGCAGCCAGTGGATGACGGAGCGGCCTTCAGAAAAGTTATGCACGAAACAAGCTGGCTCTCGAGTCTGGTGAATATGCGGTCGTACTGTAGCATGGCAACCATTAACTGCCATGAAATAGGTTCCTCCTACAACCGTTGCCCTGCATACCATCCAAATTACGCTGCTTGATTCGAGCTTACCGCCGCAAAACAAGGATCTGCCTTTGTATTAATGGTAAAGAGGGTGTTTTCCTTGATGACACCGCCGGAACCAAATAAAATAACAGGTTCCTCAACACGTGCTGGCAGACCACCTGGCTTTGCAACAGTCTGCGGTTCGTGTATTTACAGATCTTGGCTGCTCAGATGACGTTGTGACTCAAGCGAGTTCCCTCGAATAACTGCAATGTGTCAGGTCCAGGTAAGGGCGAAGGCACTCGATGTGGATCTGAAAAGAAACTCTGTCGAGACGAAGGTGGTTACATCAGGTTTCGTGATCGGACGCAACTGGCCGATCACGATAGTTGACAGATCACGTTTATGCAAAATATGAAAAGCGAGGGTGAAATTAGACAGTGAGTCAACCGGGAATGCGCTGCTTCTTTTTCAATTCGTCGAAACTTATGGAACAGACATGAAGTCGGGCTGAAGAAAGAGTTATAAGCATACGAAATGTCCGTCAACACAACCCTGCAATACGGATGCAAGACATAAACTGCCTGGAATTATTCGACCGGTGGTTCTCGCACTCCATTCTCTAGACTATTTTCTCCAATTGCGCCCGCAAGAACGACTGCGCAATCCATCAATTACAGGACCGGTAAACTCCATCTTTCTCACTCGGGGAGTGAGATGGTTGGGCCATATTCTGCTCTGAACCGGAGTGTCATTTCTTCCGAACCCAGCCTTGGATGGTGGCGGCCTCTAACTTGCCAAATGAGGGCATCGGTAGAAAAGATGAAATCCGAACACACACGTGATCCTGTGGCATTTGGCTCGCGTTGCTGGCATGCTAACCGAATCAAGTTTATTTGAGTCTGCCGCCGACCGATCGAAAACGAGAGCGGTTAGTCATAACGAAGTGAACCTGCAAAATGGGGCCAGCTCAATCATGCAGGCGGATTTCGTCATAGGAGCCGGCAATGCCGACGGATAAGGGCGGCAACACAGTGTAACGCTCCAACAGAATGGTGCATGACAAACCGAAGGGTCTTCTGCTTGATAAAAATAAAGTGTTCATATGTGGAAGTGGCCATACTAAAGTGATTCCGCGCGGAAACCACGTCCGAATATTTTATGAGGAGTGGCATGCGACGAAACCGTTTTTGTTGCCGCGCCTCGCATATCCACTTCAATCGAGCATGCGTTACAACAGAGAGGTGGGACTAAAGATGTCGGTTCTGGTGCATTGCTGACTGCCAGGACATCGAAACGCTGCCATAGTAGTGAATCGAAGGTCAAACTTGGAAACCGGCCACCGCGCCTGCACGAGAGGTTTGCTGGGTGAGAGATAAATAGACATGCTTCCAACTTGAAAGGACACTTGTCTGGCGCCTTCATACTGAATGGTTTGAACTACACTCTAGGCTTATTTGTATTCAACTTTCCATAAAGGACCTTTTAAGCCATTAATGTCGATTCGGTAGCGCAGTATGCATTCCACTCCCCTGGACCTCTGATTCATAGATGAGCCGACTTATTATTTTCACCGCAATTTGTGAAAAAGTTTTTATAGAAAATGTGACAGTAAACGAGGGGTATTTCCGCTCGAGAATTGTGATCTGGAGACTGTTAAGAAGTTCGGTTGTGCACCTATAATACGCGGTACAGGCTTAGAAGCAGTGACCTCGGAAGGATATAGATATTCTTGAAGGTGAATATCGACATACTACAAAAGGCTGTTCACGAACTCAAAAAGTCTACGCACGAGAAGCGCCTGACCGCCTATACCTCCATTACAGGCAGGATAGCGGTGACCTTATAGCAACGTTTCGGTTGCTAAGAAGACTTGACCTGGACGCCAACTGGGAAACTCTTTTTGAAATGGCACCAAAGAGAAATCTCAGACGACGCGATTGACAGCTTCAAGAGGAACTGTGCTACACCAATCAATGCTCTTCTTTTTTTCTCGCAGTGATTCGCCAGTGACATTCTTTGTATGTCGTAAATTCCCCTACCGTGAGTGTGTTCAAGAGACATCTGGATAATCACCTCTTAAAAGGGAACCCGAACTCTCCAAACCCCATCTAGTGTATTGCTAAAGTTGTCGTCAACATGCTACTTACGTGATTTCAACAGATCCTTTGGTGTACATTAACTTCGACCCAGATGAAAATTTCGCGGTGCGAATGCAGTGAACGTGTTTTTCGTCGTTATTCCGCAAACGGCACACCTTCACCATTAGTCTATAACGAAACACTTGTTAGATAGCGGTCATGTTGTCGACCCTAAAGCATCCTTTCGAGTACTTGTCCGAGCACGTACAACTCGAACCTTGCGTTATTTGGAAGCAGCCTACATACGGAGGGAGAAACCAGACCTGTGCAAGCAGTTAGATCACGTGATCAATCTGCAATTGCCCTGGTAATCTCACGCCTCTATTTTCCCCTGCCTGTGATTTGTTGTTAACATTTCGTCTCCCTTTTTCCTTTTTGATGCTTATGTGGACGTCTTATCTGATTATTGATTGCTTTGAACTTTGACCTTGCTCTTATGCACTGCCATTCTGTACAAATTCATACTGCTGTGCGCTTTCATTCGTTACCTATGTTATGCAGAGACGGGTTGCAGTTGAAAAGCCGTCACGAAATTTATTGGCCCCAATAAATTCTGCTGTACATGCTTGTTTTCAATTCATACCCGGGAAAATGCTTCAAATTAGTCCAAAAGGCAATTTGGTGAGCATACGTCTGCTTTCGATAAATTCTCTTCAGGGCTGTACATTTATATGGCTATTAAGGTAATGAATTATAAGATACGGGCAAGTAGATAATTAAGCTGTAGCTCGGGTTTGGAGAGGGGAGGGCAGGGGGAGAGTGAAACACCACAATTCCAGTCAGCGCCCGGGAGAAGGTGGGTCCGGGCGAAAGTAATTACACCATTAGTTTTACACATTCTGCACACTAAAACTACATGTAAAAATCTTTGCACACCTGTACCGTTTAGATGGAATTTTGAGGGTTTTGTCGCTTACGCTAAATATATCTACCGACTGACTGACACTATAGTTAGTTTAAGAATTCTGATAGTAAATAAAACGAATTGTTTCATCACGCAGAATCGATTCTCACTATTCTTTCCCAACTCTTCCACGAACAAGTGGGTACCTTATCAACTTCGACGCACTTCGTGAGCAGATGAAGTGGACAAGAAGCTGGGCTTTCTTGGGAAATTCAGCCAACACTTAACGGTAAAAATGAGCCCTTCGCGGGTTTCCCACGCGATCAATCGTGATTTTCCGAATCTGTGAAAACGACCGGTTGTCACAACGGTCAAGATAAAGTAGGTGTGGCAGAGACTGAGACATATACCTTCCAAAAGTAGGGCTGAACAAAAAAAGCTTCCGAGTCTCTAAGTGATGTTGTGTTGTCTCCGAAGCCCTGTGTAAGTAGAGCTTGTTCACATGTTGCTTGAAAAAGAGGCCTTTTCGTCCAGGAAGTGATGAATAGCACATATGCAAACTGTTTAAATCGGATCAGCTCCTGGAGTTTTCTACCGAAAATGCGTTGCACTGTCTTGATCATTTTCTACAGGAATGATAAGTGGCAAAGGGCAGGATTGGCCTCCACGTGAGAAAGCCTGTCAGTGGCTCCTCCGCAAGATGGCGATAGTGGCGTAAGACGCAGCCAACGTGTCCGATTCAGTTCCCCAAGATGTTTGATTTTTTCATCGACAACAGAACTGTTCTATCTACGCAACGTCGCTGGTACTTCTTTCTCTTGAGGCTGACCACCTCGTTGGATTTGTGGGTAGGCCTTCCAAACGGCCCAGCGGTCGGCACGGCACATCACCTTTGTTACCAAACCCACACCTCCTTCATAAGTTGGCGCATAAACTATGCGTAAAAAACACGAAGTGAACAAGACTCACATCACACTCCTGCATATCCGTCTCCCCAAACCGTCTTTTCAGAAGCTCCAAGTGTCTCAACTGAGCGTCGGTATCAAACGAGAGCATTTTGAGCAGACGTTGACTCAGCAAATTACGGTACTCCAGCAGAAAGGCTTTCTTGCTACCGTATATGCCTACTAGGAGACTGAGGAGGTCAATTTTTCGCCGCCAAAGGCCCGTATGGTGGCGTGCCTCGATGGGGTCTGGCATCCATCGGTCCCAGTCCAGCTCTTCTGCAGTCTGACTTAATGGGAGACCGGCCTCTGAATCCACGTCAATCGGAACAGATCCGATTTCCACGTATCCACTTGGATCTGGTGGGCGGAAAACATGTTTGATTCACGACAGAAGGCCCTTTAAAATAGATAAAGACGCAAACTGGGGTATGGAGATACTAACCATGGGCGAACAGGTGGGCGTCCCCTTCACGCAACTCGTCAGTCGGTTCAACCTCCAAGGGAGTAGGCAGGAGAAGTTCCTGTTGAAGGCCTACGGCCTGAGAGCTTTGCTGCGTATCCTCGGGAGGCGAGATAAGGCGATCGACGATGCAGTGTACCGCGTCATCCCGTGCTCGCAAGCATACTGCTACGGGTTGGCAAATAATGTCCTGCGCAACTGATGATGGGTCAATAACGCGCAGAGCCCGCACTAAACAACCGTAACCCAATAAGATTTGATCGGTATGAACGCCAGGATGCAGCAGACGGGTCCGTACCTGGCAAGAGTAAAACGAAAGAAAACTGAATAATATGCATTTATGAAAGGATGCAAGAGCATATCATGCGCTACTTGGTGCTTTTGTAGTTCAACACATGAGGCCTACCTCCCAGGCGTCCGTGTCATCAGACTACAGCTAGGCAATTCTCATATCTACGAGTCTGGAACGGAGAAAAGAAACCACTGGAACAAGAAATGCTTTAAACATAGTCGGGAGGCAAATTAAAACTTATGCCACAGCCAACGCAACAGACCACTGTTATCATGTGAAGGACCCTGAAAATGTACAGTAAGTGACCGAAACTGTGACGCGGTGTCGACCACGCAAAAGTGCTGCGTTTTCAACCGAATCTGATGTGATCTAGATGCAAATACCGTCTGTTCTACATTGAAAGACGACTCAAACCACTCAGACCCCTAGTTATTAAGGCGTAAAAACGCACAAACGCAGCCGAGATACAGTTCTCTCCCAAAGGGTAAAAACATAGTGCAACGACCCACAGGAACTAGTATTAGGACTCCGGCATCCAAAGGAACAAGTAGCTAACCAAAGGACTTCATCTGTCGTTGCTGCGTACGCGTCGAAACAGGACAAACAGGAGGGAGCCATCAGTCGTTTGGAGTTCTCCATGGCATATACGGAGAGTGTCGAAGGCAACGGAACAGATTGCCACAGACTTTCGAGTATATATCGTCCATCGCTTGGCAGTTGTTGTGTGTAAATCTTGCAGATGAGCGACCAACCGGGTGCATATGTGGACTCTAGTCTAGTCTATCAGATCCCAATCATGATACAGTCCAGACAGCACTACGACTAAGTTCGAAAATATACGAGCACAGACGGATCGTTTGTAAAGGCGGCCCGCTGTCCCAAGTTACAGCCCATATCCAGAAGACCATGAACTCGACTTCGCGGGCGCACAGACAACGGAGCGGGCAGGCACTAAGACAAGGCCAGAGCTGTTCGAGGCCTGGGTCTCTGAGAGCAACTTCCGAAGTCCACATATGGACTTTATTCCCGCATAACGCCCAGAAACAAGGTGCAAATCCAGTCCTAGGTGGTTAAAAAATTACTAGTATACATCGTCTAAGAGGGATTTATGCTACCAAATGTTAGAATAATGGCCTATGACACGACAGAACCATCAAACAGATCAGGCCCAAGATACACGAAATGCAACAGTAGATACACAAGGAATTATGGACTATTCTACTCTCGAAAAATTGATAGACAACAAGCGCTGATGGGGAAATGTCATAATCTTTTACAAAGGAAAGACATACTTCGTGGCCGAGTTCGTCAATCAGGTCTTGAAGCAGTTTCGCATTCTGAAAGCACAGTCTGAGATCAAGCAGGGAGGGGTGTGATTCAGGATACTCAATCATTATGGAGAAGAGTTCTTGCTTTCGAACAGAATAATAGGTTTCGAACAGCAGGTTTGGGGGGATAGCAGCAGATGCCGAATTGGCCTTGATTCCGATATTGCGCAACCAGTCCCTAACAATGACAAACTCCAAGTATTCCTGCAGACGCTGGACAAATGATTCAGTGAACACACCTGATATAAGGTTCACCATTCGATGGTAGAATGCTGACTTGAGGAATGGCAGCCAAAGATCGCGCAAGAGAAATCTCAGAGAGAGTCGCGAGTGTGTCGCAAATACACATCTGCCAAGTTCGAGATGTGCGGTGTGTGCCTGTAGGGAGCATGATGGTGGTTCATCAAACGGGTTATGGGCTGGATTAGAGCGCTCAGAATCCAGCAGTTCTAATAGAAGATAAGCTTTGAGAAATGGCTTCAACGCGGTTCTGATATTGGCCGGGAAGACCGCGGCAATAGCTGCCAGCTGAAAGTGCGGAGCTTGTTCGGGCAAGTTGTGCTCAAATACGCCTTGGATCAGCTCAAAAGTCCGCTGGATCGACTGAAGCTGGCTTATGACGGCCAAAAGCTTATCAGAATATTTGGTCAAAATTAGAAGGGACGTATGATATCCATCAATACAGCTAGGAAGACCTTCGGCATACGAGATGAGGTCGGTAAGGGGAGAAGCGCTCTGGAACAAATGTAATGCATCCTCAAGAAACACCTCCGGGAATTCCTTATGCAGGCCTGAAGCAACAAACTCCTCCAAAGAAACCACAGACATAGTTGGGCACCGGCAGAACGCCTAAAAGCAAACATTCATAAGTAAATAAATAATACTGACGAAAAATAACTCAGGAAAGACCATCCTAAGTCGTTTTAGCAAAGAATCCGCCCAATATTAATAATCCTGTGGCCGTCTTCAGATGAGGGGGCTCAAAAAACACCTTTAAGGCAGGAAAAGTACTCCGTATGAATCAACTGAGACTATGAAATTTGCGCTAATGCGAACACGGCAACAAAATTTCAACACAAGGTTTTGAATGCTTCCTACGGAACTGGTATTCATCTTACAGTAAACCAGCGGGATACGAATTAAGTGACGACCGGTGGATGCCCAATTCACTTAGATATATCAGCAAAATGGTAGTTTCTAGTGTTTAAAAAGCACAGGTAGTTAGTCGTTTGTTCTGTTAGTCCAGAATAGGCTTTCTGAAAAATGCCACAATAAATTATTGGGTTTAGACTAAAGGGTCCGGCTGGCAGGAGTGGAAGATTACTTAAGATGAAATGGGGCTTAATCTTCTTCCGATCGATTCCTAACGGATATGGCGAACGAGGAAAGCGGAGGAAGGAAATTGAGTACGCCAGGTCGCAGAGTAGCTAAAATTACGGATCACACGACCAGAAGGGTAAAGCATTTCGGACGCTCTAAGAAAAAGCGTTTACGGGGAAATCTTAAATTGGTAGGTGGGGGTAACAGTAGAACACTGTTAGCGCAAAACGAATACATATATTTAAAAAAAAACCTCGCGGTGGGAAGTGGACATATTACAAAGGGCTTCGAAAACAGAAATAAAAGTGTGCAACCGCTTGATTAATAGATGTCAATAACATGTTCTACAACAGATCTTCATTCAAGTGATCACGCCTAAGATCACACGTGCACATTTGTAAGGTTGGCAGCTAAGCCGGGCCTTTCAGGGCGGAGAGTCGGGCTGCAATGGCCCCTTAGTTTGGCCTCTATGGCCCCCCCGCCTAGTCGGGACGGGGGCTGCCACCTTGTTTATGTGAAAACTTGGATCATCGTGCGCGGACCAGGCTTGTGTGGCACGAGCAGACAGGCTGTCTAACTTTTTCATTCACTGCGTCCGACCTCGTCCCTGTCTTTTTGACTCTGTCTTGACACCGAGATCAGGTGGGTGAGGGGAGAGAGTGCAGTTGGTGCATCGGAAGTCTATTATCATTATAACTTACTCAGGCGCAGGTCACCCTCCTGCGCCCACGCTGATGTAGGCACATCACAGACACCGTCCATAACGAAGGTCGGACTGCTATACACTTGGTACAGGTTTCCACGATTTTACCTTCCTCCAGGGATAAATGTTACATCGACATTCATTAAAACTCCCTGGCCTTTTAAGGAAGCCTTGGTTCGAAGCAGTGCATCTGTACAGGTATATTTATACTTCTGTAGCATTCGATTGGCAAAAGCAGACTTATCTCTATAAACCGCGAACAGTTGTTCCTGGACGGAATGGCACTCTGGAATTGGCTGTGGGCGAAAATGGTCCCAGTTAGCGCACGCCCTGTACTTTTGTATAACTGGCACTTCTTGACCTCTCTACCAACAGAATCTCTCCACAGGTCTCTGATAGCACTTTACTCGCCCAGAGGCCCTCTCGGGTGAGCTAAGTACGTTTTAGCCCAAGGCGATTTAGGTCGCCAGACAGGCGCCTAAATTCCAGACAAAGTGCATTTGTGCGTACGCGCAAAGGGGGACACGCGAAATGCACTCGGGTGAGAATCAAGGAGGGGCTGCAGCAGAAAAGCTGCTCTCCTCGCACAGATCGAGCGCTGTCAGGCAATAAGGTTGTTAGCTCTGCGCTAACCCGCAAGTCAATCGAGCCGGCAAATGTCTAGCCCTGGGCGACTAAATTCTATCAGGGAGTAGAGGAATTCTGTTCATTAACTGCAAAGTTAATAAACTCTTGTTGAACATGATTCCGATGGATGTTTTAATGACCTAATCCCAAAGATTTCAGCAGTCAGGTCGAGAAGGAGATACACTGACAAAGTACACGTTAGTATTCAGTGGAGCTATTATTATTATTATTCATTCGCCGTTAAACATCGTCTTCCCGCCTATATTTCACTTTAGTAAAACAGTTTCCGAAGCCAATTAATCTGGAGTTTCTTTTCAACACTTTCATTGTCAGTCTTTTGCGGCCAGTTTTTGAGCTTTACGCGTATAGCTTTCAATGAAACCATCACAATGCATCTCAATCATTTTTGACCCAGTCCATTTCTCCATGCTGACGAATGTGCGATTGAGTAACTAGTAAAGTTTGTTGGTGTTTGGCGTACAGTATAAACGGATTGGTTAAAGCCCTGAGAAATAATATACTCTAGAGCAGTTTTTCGAACTCTCATGTGCTTTGCAGCACCGTCCGCTGTTCTACGTCCCGGGAAACGCTGTTGGGTGATACAGTCAGTTGATGCGGTAACTGAGGATGCTATAAAGAAGTTTAACCAGTAAAGAAAGTTCGACGCAAGTGTTTTTCTAAAGCCATTGGCCACTGTTACAAGGCAAGAAGTCTCCAAAAATATAATTTGCCTGATGTGGACGCTTGCTGTAACTCCTTACCGGGCAGCATGATCACTCAATAATTTCGTTCGAGCTTCTTCAACCTAAGCTGTCTTTCCCGGCTTGTGATTTGAAAACATTTCAGTTGTAGACCATCTTATTCAATCAAATGCCTGTTGAAGCAGCTCTGTGATGACCATTAAACAACCCAGTTAATTCGCAGCACGAAATTCTCGTAAAAGACATTCACTCATTTGCCTTAACTGGAAAAACGTATCCTCTTAGAAAATTACACGGATAATTTCACTGAAAAAAACTATTTGATGACATGAATTGTATTAACAGAATACGAAATCAGCGCGT
>CACRXP010000511.1:178086-193850 GCA_902702965.1 Spirometra erinaceieuropaei
TAGGGCTGAACAAAAACAGCTTCCGAGTCTCTAAGGGATGTTGTGTTGTCTCCGAAGCCTTGTGTAAGTAGAGCTTGTTCACATGTTGCCTGAAAAAGAGGTCTTTTCGTCCAGGAAGTGATTAATAGCACATATGCAAACTGTTTAAATCGGATCAGCTCCTGGAGTTTTCTACTGAAAATGCGTTGCACTGTCTTGATCATTTTCTACAGGAACGATGGGTGGTAAAGGGCAGGATTGGCTTCCACGTGAGAAAGCCTGTGTGGCTCCTCCGCAAGATGACGATAGTGGCGTAAGACGCAGCCAAAGTGTCCGATTCAGTTCCCCAAGATGTTTGATTTTTCTTCGACAACAGAATTGTTCTGTCTACGTAACGTCGCTGGTACTTCTTTCTCTTGAGGATGCCCACCTCGTTGGATTTGTGGGTACGCCTTCCAAACGGCCCAGCGGTCGGCACGGCACATCACCTTTATTACCAAACCCACACCTCCTTCATAAGTTGGCATATAAACTATGCGTAAAAACACGAAGTGAAAAAGACTCACATCACACTCCTGCATATCCGTCTCACCAAACCGTCTTTTCAGAAGCTCCAAGTGTCTCAACTGAGCGTCGGTATCAAACGAGAGCATTTTGAGCAGACGTTGACTCAGCAAATTACGATACTCTAGCAGAAAGGCTTTCTTGCTACCGTATATGCCTACTAGGAGACTGAGGAGGTCAATTTTTCGCCGCCAAAGGCCAGTATGGTGGCGTGCCTCGATGGGGTCTGGCATCCATCGGTCCCAGTCCAGCTCTTCTGTAGTCTGACTAAATGGGAGACCGGCCTCTGAATCCACGTCAACCGGAACAGATCCAATTCCGACGTATCCACTTGGATCTGGTGGGCGGAAAACAGGTTTGATTCACGACAGAAGGCCATTTAAAATAGATAAAGACGCAAACCGGGGTATGGAGATACTAACCATGGGCGAACAGGTGGGCGTCCCCTTCACGCAACTCGTCAGTCGGTTCAACCTCCAAGGGAGTAGGCAGGAGAAGTTCCTGTTGAAGGCCCACGGCCTGAGAGCTTTGCTGCGTATCTTCGGGAGGCGAGATAAGGCGATCGACGATGCAGTGTACCGCGTCATCCCGTGCTCGCAAGCATACTGCTACGGGTTGGCAAATAATGTCCTGCGCGACTGATGATGGGTCAATAACGCGCAGAGCCCGCACTAAACAGCCGTAACCCAATAAGATTTGATCGGTATGAACGCCAGGATGCAGCAGACGGGTTCGTACCTGGCGAGAGTAAAACGAAAGAAAACTAAATAGTATGCATTTATGAATGAATGAAAGAGCACGTCATGCGCTACTTGGTGCTTTTGTAGTCCAGCACATGAGGCCTACCTCCCAGGGCGTCCGTGTCACCAAACTACAGCTAGGCAAATCTCATATCTACGAGTCTGGAACGGAGAAAAGAAACCACCGGAACAACAAATGCATTAAACATAATCAGGAGGCAGATTAAAATTTATGCCACAGCCAACGCAACAGACCACTGTTATCATGCGAAGGACCCTGAAAATGTACAGTAGGTGACCGAAACTGTGGCGCGGTGTCGACCACGCAAAAATGCTGCGTCCTCAACCAAATCTGATGTGATCTAGCTGCAAATACTGTCTGTTCCACATTGAACGACCACTCAAACCACTCAGATCCCTAGTTATTAAGGCGTACAAACGCACAAACGCAGCCGAGATACAGTTCTCTGCCAAAGGGTAAAAACATAGTACAACGACCCACAGGAACTAGTATTAGGACTCCGGCATCCTAAGGAACAAGTAGCTACCCAAAGGACTTCATCTGTCGTTGCTCCGTACGCGTCTACACAGGACAAACAGGAGGGAGCCATCAGCCGTTTGGAGTTCTCCACGGCATATAAGGAGTGTGTCGAAGGCAAGGGAACGGATTGCCGCAGACTTTCAAGTAGATATCGTCCATCGCTTGGCAGCTGTTGTGCGTAAATCTTGCAGATGAGCGACCAACCGGGTGCAGGTGTGGACTCTGGTCTAGTCCATCAGGTCCCAACCATGATACAGTCCAGACAGCACCACGACTAAGTTCGCAAATATACGAGCATAGACAAATCGTTTGTAGAGGCGGCCCGCTGTCCCAAATTGCAACTTATATCCAGAAGACCATGAACTCGACTTCGAGGGCGCACGGACAACGGAGCGGGCAGGCACTAAGACAAGACCAGAGCTGTTTGAGGCCTGGGTCTCTGAGAGCAACTTCCGAAGTCGACATATGGACGTTATTCCCGCATAACGCCCAGGAACAAGGTGCAAGTCCAGTCCTGATTGGTTAAAAAAAACTACTAGTATGCACCGTCTAAGAGGGGTCTATGCTACCAAATGTTAGAATAATGGCTTATGAAACGACAGAAAAATCAAACAGATCAGGCCC
Source organism: Spirometra erinaceieuropaei (assembly GCA_902702965.1). Classification (NCBI taxonomy): domain Eukaryota; kingdom Metazoa; phylum Platyhelminthes; class Cestoda; order Diphyllobothriidea; family Diphyllobothriidae; genus Spirometra; species Spirometra erinaceieuropaei. Next base: position 180,535 of record CACRXP010000511.1, read on the forward strand.
AAGATACACGAAATGCAGCAGTAGATACACAAGGAATTAGGGACTATTCTACTTTCGATAACATTGGTGGACAACAAGAGCCGATGGGAAAATGTCATCATCTTTTACAAAGGAAAAACATACTTCGTGGCCGAGGTTGTCAATCAGGTCTTGGAGCAGTTTCGCATTCTGAAAGCACAGTCTCAGATCAAGCAGGGAGGGGTGTGATTCAGGATACTCAATCATTATGGAGAAGAGTTCTTGCTTTCGAACAGAATAATAGGTTTCAAACAGCAGGTTTGGGGGTAGAGCAGCAGATGCCGAATTGGCCTTGATTCCGATATTGCGCAACCAATCCCTAACAATGACAAACTCCAAATATTCCTGCAGACGCTGAACAAATGATTCAGTGAACACACCTGATATAAGGTTCACCATTCGATGGTAGAATGCTGACTTGAGGAATGGCAGCCAAAGATCGCGCAAGAGAAATCTCAGAGAGAGTCGCGAGTGTGTCGCAAATACACATCTACCAAGTTCGAGCTGTGCGGTATGTGCCTGTAGGGAGCAGGATAGTGGTTCATCAAACGGGTTATAAGCTGGATTAGAGCGCTCAGAATCCAGCAGTTCTAACAGAAGATAAGCTTTGAGAAATGGCTTCAACGCGGTTCTGATATTGGCCGGGAAGACCGCGGCAATAGCTGCCAGCTGAAAGTGTGGAGCTTGTTCGGGCAAGTTGTGCTCAAATACGCCTTGGATCAGCTCAAAAGTCCGCTGGATCGACTGAAGCTGGCTTATGACGGCCAAAAGCTTATCAGAATATTTGGTCAAAATTAGAAGGGACGTATGGTATCCGTCAATACAGCTCGGAAGATATTCGGCATACGAGATGAGGTCGGTAAGGGGAGAAGCGCTCTGGAACAAATGTAATGCATCCTCAAGAAACACCTCCGGGAATTCCTTATGCAGGCCTGAAGCAACAAACTCCTCCAAAGAAACCACAGACATAGTTGGGCACCGGCAGAACGCCTAAAAGCAAATATTCATAAGTAAATAAATAATACTGACGAAAAATAACTCAGGAAAGACAATGAAGCAGCCCATAAAAAGACAATCCTAAGTCGTTTTAGCAAAGAATCCGCCCAATATTAATAATCCTGTGGCCATCTTTAGATGAGGGGGCTCAAAAAACACCTTTAAGGCAGGACAAGTACTCCGTATGAATCAACTGAAACTATGAAATTTGCGCTAAAGCAAACACGGGAACAAAATTTCAACACAAGGCTTTGAATGCTTCCTACGGAACTGGTATTCATCTTACAGTAAACCCGCGGGATACGAATTAAGTGACGACCTGTGGATGCCCAATTCACTTAGATATGTCAGCAAAATGGTAGTTTCTAGTGTTTAACAAGCACAGGTAGTTAGTCGTTTGTTCTGTTAGTCCAGAATAGGCTTTTTGAAAAAAATACCACAATAAATTATTGGGTTTAGACTAAAGGGTCCGGCTGGCAGGAGTGGAAAATTACTTAAGATGAAAAGGGGCTTAATCTTTTTCCGATCGATTCCTAACGGATATGGCGAACGAGGAAAGCGTTGGAAGGAAACTGGGTACGCCAGATCGCAGAGTAGATAAAATCACGGATCACACGACCAGAAGGGTAAAGCATTTCGGACGCTCTAAGAAAAAGCGTATACGGGGAAATCTTAAATTGGTAGGTGGGGGTAACAGTAGAACACTGTTTGTTAGCGCAAAACGAATACATATATTTCAAAAAAAACTCGCGGCAGGAAGTGGAAATATTACAAAGGGCTTCGAAAACAGAAATAAAAGTGTGCAACCGCTTGATTAATAGATGCCAATAACATGTTCTACAACAGCTTCTGATTCAAGTGATCACGCCTAAGATCACACGTGCACATTTGTAAGGTTGTCGGCTAACCTGGTCCTTTCAGTGCGGAGAGTCGGGCTGCAATGGCACATTAGTTTGGCCTCTATGGTACCCCCCGCCTAGTCGGGACGGGGGCTGCCACCTTGTTTATGTGAAAACTTGGCTCATCGTGCGCGGACTAGGCTTGTGTGGCACGAGCAGACAGGCTGTCTATCTTCGTCAGTCACTGCGTCCGACCTCGTCCCTGTCTTCTTGACTCTGTCTTGACACTGAGGTCAGGTGGGTGAGGGAAGGGAGTGCAGTTGGTGCATCGGAAGTCTATTATTACTACAACTTACTCAGGTGCAGGTCACCCTCCTGCGCCCACGCTGCTGTAGGCACATCACAGACATCGTCCATAACGATGATCGGACTGTTATACACTTGGTACAGGTTTCCACGATTTCACCTTCCTCCAGGGATAACTGGTACATCGACATTCATTAAAACTCCCTGGCCTTCTAAGGAAGCCTCGGTTCGAAGCAGTGCCTCTGTACAGGTATATTCATACTTCTGTGGCATTCGATTGGCACAAGCAGACTCATCTCTATAAATCGTGAACAGTTGTTCGTGAACGGAATGACACTCTGAAATTGGCTGTGGGCGAAAATGGTCCCAGTTAGCGCACTCCCTGTCCTTTTGCATAACTGACACTTCTTGACCTCTCTGCCAACAGAATCTCTCCACAAGTCCCTGATGGCATTCTACTCGCCCAGAGGCCCTCTCGGGTGAGTTGAGGACGTTGTAGCCCAAGGAGATTAAGGTCGCCAGACAGGCGCCCAAATTCCAGACAAAGTGCATTTGTGCACACGCGCAAAGGGTGACATGTAAAATGCACTCGGGTGAGCATCAAGGAGGGACTGTAGCAGAAAGGCTCCTCTCCTCGCACAGATCGAGCGCTATCAGGCAAAAAAGTTGCTAGCCCTGCACTAGCCCGCAAGTCAAACGAGCTGGCATATGTCTAGCCCTGGGCTACTAAGTGCTATCAGGGAGTGGAGGAATTTTGTTCATTAATTTTGCAGCTGCAAAGTTAATAAACTCTTGTGGAACAATATTCCGATGGATACTTTAATAACTTAATCCCAAAGATTTCAGCAGTCAGATCGAGAAGGAGATACACATACAGAGTACACGTTAGTGTTCAGTAGGGTTATTATTATTATAATTCATTCGCCGTTAAACATCGTCTTTCCGCCTATATTTCACTTTAGTAAAACAGTTTTCGAAGCCAATTCATCTGTGTTTCTTTTTAACACTTTCATTGTCAGTCTTTTGCGGCCGGTTTTTAAGCTTTACGCGTAAAGCTTCCAGTGAAATCATCAAAATGCATCTCTATCACTTTTGACTCGGTCCATTTCTCCATGCTGACGAATGTGCGATTGAGTAACTAGTAAAGTTTGTGGGAGTTTCGCGTACAGTATAAACGGATTGGTTAGAGCCCCGAGAAATAATATACTGCAGAGCAGTTTTTCGAACTCTCGTGAGCTTTACAGCACCGTCCGCTGCTCTTATTGAGTCTACGTCCTGGGAAACGCTGTCGGGTGATACAGTCGGTTGATGCGGGAACTGAGGATGCTATAAAGAAGTTTAACCAATAAAGAAAGTTCGACGCAAGTGTTTTTCTAAAGCCATTGGCTACTGTAACAAGACAAGAAGTCTCCACAAATATCATTTGCCTGATGTGGACGCTTGCTGTAACTCCTTACCGGGCAGCATGAGCACTCTATAATTTCGTTCGAGCTTCTTAAACCTAAGCTGCCTTTCCCGGCTTGTGATTTGAAAACATTTCAGTTGTCGACCATCTCATTTAATCAAATGCTCTGTAGCTGACGTAATGCCTGTTGAAGATGCTTTGTGATGACTATTAAACAACCCAGTTAATTCGCAGTGAGAGATTCTCGTAAATGGCATTCACTCATTTGCCTTAACTGGAAAAACGTATCCTATTAGAAAATTTCACGGATAATTTCACTGGAGAAACTATGTGATGATATGAATTGTATTAACAGAATATGAAATCAGAACGCATTCCTAGCTCAGTGTCATGCGTTATTTGTTTAAGTAAACTGAGACTGATAGTTTGGCTGCGTGTGATACAAATTATAAAAGTAAGGATCAAAAGATCTTTATCGCAAAATGCCAGTTCAGTAACATCTAGTAGTTCGGCTTTTCGAACCTCCATTGCCAGCGGGCCTTTTCTAATGCCTTAGACGCTATATGGGCTCTTAATTACTACAGCTTTAATCTAACGTACAAGTCCAGCCATCTTCGAAAAATCCACGCATTCCGACATCACTGCATTGTCACACTAGATTTGAGAACATGGGGGTAGTTTCATTGACTGGCCAAACACGGCATGCTGCGTTCTACCTAATTTGTAAATGACCGCCGGTCTATAACGATCACAGCAAGAATACTTGGCTTATTCCGCCGCGATCCTTTTCCTATTGGTACTTTACGCCGTTAAAGATGATGGCCTAACTTTGACTTTCACTTACATGGAAACGACTGACGTTCGATAGTGCTTCTCAAGAGGCAATTTTCGACTTCCGAAATAGACACCATGTCTTGAAAAATGCTGACTGATTTCAGCAATGTCCTTTCACACTCATCGTGCAGGCGCAAAAGAAAACAGTAAGGGTCACATTTCGACCCAATTCAGGATTAAAATAAAGGAACTCACATGTCCACGGAATGATTTTTCCGGGAAACGAGGAAAGCCATTAAACATGCCTTGGCGCGGAAGGGTGCAGTATACTCGGAGGGATTTAGGTTACCCGGGGAGGAAAACTGCACATATTCAGCAAATTCTGGTGTGGAAACTCAGGTCTGTTGGGAGTGCCTACACTCGCAAAAACAAGCGCCAATCAATTACTCGGAGCCACTTGCATTTTCTCTACCAACATAGTCGTGGCGCCTCTCCATTAGCTGCTTTCATCTAGCCCGATCGATCCGTGTATTCGAATTATCGACCGACTTGTCTGGAATGTTCTTCCCGAAAGGGATTGGGTCGAATGCAGGCAAACCATAGTAGGATATTACAAATGCGCGTTGCTTTCACAGTAAGACGAGACTTACGGTTTCTTAATGCACATTTTCGCTGCCGGTCGCGTTCTTCTTCTGTTCGCGTTGGTATTGCGGACAAGAGTCGGATGCGCATACTCTCCACGTGAACTGGAATTACCAGGCCGGACCATTATAGGTCTATTCGTGATAAGCGGAAAGCCAATTCCTCAAATAAAGTGACTTGAACTGACAAAGTGAGTTAGATAGAAGTTGTTCTCGCTCATTTCGGCCAATTTGAAAACAAGTGAAGTCACGTGTTATATACAGAAGATTTGGCGTCAGGAGCGGATCTTAACAGAAAATGCATACACATTGTAGTCCAAATTAACAAACGGGTGCACATCCGGTGTCCGACTCTAGCAAGAACCGATTACTGCGATCAAATGAACGCCTTTGCAGCTCAGGAACGTCGAGACCGAGTTCACACAAGCAATACCTTAGAACGGTGTTAAAATCTCAATCTGATCCGCTCTCCAATATCTATTTCAACGGCCATACGAAGTTTACAGACGACTAAGTCATTCTGAAATTTCCTCTATAATTTGGCCGGTTTCAGTTAACATGCTGTGTCCTTAAGGAAAGATTTGCATCACCGCTTACCAGGCATGACGTATTAATCGAAGATAGCATCAGTCCCCTCTTATTTTGCTCGACGTTAATCAAATGAGGGGAACGTTTACTCTTTCGGTTTTGCATCAGCACAACAACATACGAATTACGTCGATGCTACAGATTATAGATAGTCCTCTTTATCTCTCATTATCTATTTCCCATTAACTTCACTATAAATCACCCCCCTTCCCAAACATCGTTAATAAATTGTGCACCAGTCCCGTCTTCTTTCTCTTCCCGCATTCTTAGCCTGTGATTATGCAATGTGACCGTTAGATGCGAAACCTGGGGTAACATCTCAACCTACAAAAAGGTTGCCAACTTTTGAAGTTGCCTGAACACGGCCTGCCATTCAATATCTGAAAACTACAATGGGAATCGAATTTGGTGAGCACTTTAATGAAGAAGGATGTTGCGCGGCGGGTTTCGAAACCGACCACCCAGTAGCGTAGTCATGTAAATAGGCCACTAAACAATCAGCCAAAGAACGCCATGTGCTTCCAGAATCCACCGAAAATGAAATAAATAATGGAATCGGGCACACTCTGATGAATGCACCGAAATCGCAACGTGAGTTCTAAGATAAGAGGGAGAACGAGAACCCCTCACCAAGTTACTAGTGGTGCTTTTTAGGCATAATAAAATTAAACCCTCAGGTCACGGTGAGAAGGACCCGGAAAATTATGAAACAAATCACAAAGTTCTCAAGGAAGTGGAGAAGATAGATGGACACCAAAGAAAGCGATCCAAAAAGAAAAAAGAACGAACAAACTTCGGAATCAGTCGAACTGTAAGTTAGTTGTAAAAAACAGACGTCGACGAAAGAGGCCTGATGTTTACTTAAGTTCGACAAACCTGGCGGTTGCAGTGTCTGGTTGCACACAAATAAATTTGTGATTGACTATCATTAGAAATTCTGGAATATGCGACCAAAGGAATCACCAAAACACAAGAGTGCCAGTGACATGTTATACGATAGTCCATCAGATCTGAATATCGAAGTGGGCTGAAAAATAAAACCCATAGTAAAAAAGTCATTTAAGTCAGCGAAGTAAATGCGCGAGGTCGTTCGTTACAAATAGGCGCAACTGAGCGGCAGAGATGGACGCCACAAGCCCAATAGTGGCCTTAACGAAAGCCTGTCAAACAAGCACAACTTCATAAGAAGTGACCCTGAATGCAAAATATAAAGAGACGTCCGTGATCGAATCATCATGTTCAAGTCTGTGAGCAATGGGGATACGATTATAAAGGCAGTCCCGCAGTCCAAGACTCAGTCTACCGCTAGCAAAAGAGGTCAGGAGGCAACCACCAGTTCTTAGCCGATGGATCACGTTGTGTGGTAGTGCAAGGAGTTCCTGTAGCTCCTGGTGACACCACAAAGGACAGTGTAAAGCACGGTCTGCTGTCATCCCGAAACTTACTTAATGACACCGAAAAACCCGATGGCGTGGTCGACATCTAAAAGCTTTTTGATTTGCCACCTTTAGTTAAAAACGACGCCGAGGAAGTGCAACCGAGGATGCTTAAAGTCGTATTTGGAAACGAACAGCAAGCAGATCTCATCATGTCGCGAAAGTATAGGCATCGAACTGACCATCACGAAGTAATTTTTCGGCCAGACTATCATCCGATCGATCGGGTGAAAATGACACATCGGTAACGGAACTGAGAAAATGTTAGAGCAAGGGCGAAGCGGATCTGAAAATAATAAACAACAAAATAGTGAAAATAGAGCGCTATTTTATGCGGAATCATTCGATGAAATTGACGGTAAAAACACCGGTGTTCAGTTCCACCACACGTCAATCGATTTAAAATCGACTAGTAGACTGAGCACGCCACGTGAAATATCCCATAGTAAGTATCAGTCGAAGGCACAACCAAACAATTTCCAGCAACAGCAGAATATAAAAATGGTGTACACAAATGCACAAAGTTTATTAAACAAAATGGACGAAATAAAACTGACCGCGGCCCATTTTTAGCCCAACTTGATAACTCTAAAAGAAACGTCGTTAAATGAGCAGATAAAAGACGCGGAAGTTATGCTGGATGGCTTTTAGCTGCTCCGAATGGACAAAAATGAACGAAGAGGTAGGGGAATTGCGATATTTCTAAGAGATCGCATGGACTACGTCAGAGCTGAGCCTTCCCATAGAGGAACATGGGTTTTGAAATACTCAGCTTTTACTTGAAAATGCATAACCATCAAAGCCTCCGTGTGGCTCTGGTTTAATGACCACCGGGACAGAAGACGGATGCGGACGATGCACTCACCACCGAGCTAGATGAAATGTATCGAAGAAAACGCATAATGCTACTCGGCGTCTTCAACTGTCCAGATAATGCGTGGGCTTTGATGCAATGCAAACGACCAGAAAGCTCCTTCGAAAGAAATTTATTCAACTGATCACTGATGGGTCCCTTACACACCCGTTTAAAATAGACACTCGATTCCGAGACGGACGGTAGTCAATTTGTTTGGATCTCACCATCACAAGGGAAGGTAATTGTATTCTCGTATTGGACTCGCACATGTCCCTTGGCCGAAGTGCCCACTGCGTTCTTGTTTGGGATTATAGTCATCTTTCTGCATCCGAAATTCGAGCTGCCGAGGATAGAAATGTATGAAAAAGGGATTATTCAAGGATGAAAAATCTGCCACAGGAGATGAACTGGAATGCTGCAAAAGCACCTAACAAAGAATGCGATTGGCTCTCCTTCCATAACGTAATGCAACACTTTAATTAGAGAGGAAATTGAAAACTTCCCGACTAGAGTAGGTGACGTCAGAAATAAAGAAGAAGCCTAGATTGGAAGGACACTTTGGAAAAAGCGCACCACATATCAACAACCAGGACATTTTTGTCATTAAAAAAATAAATATATATGTTGGAATTTTCTGAGGAGGAGACAAACAGAAATTGAGTCAAAAATACTCACAAATATTCCGAAAAATTCCCAAAAGTTCTTTGGATACGTGAATAAGACGAAACGCAACCGGGACTGCATCTCCTGTATAAAAGATTGTCAGGAAATACGTTGCCTGACAATTCAGACACGGTGAACCTGTTATCCAATTTGTTCACGCCTGCGTATACCGAGGAGTTGGCTTTTGATGAAAGAGTTTACCCCCCATTTGTCAAATCAAGCAACACAATTAGCACGGTGGCCTTCACAACAGACACGGTAAGGGAAACTTTGAGTCAACTACGGCTCACTAAATCGCCCGGTCCGTACGGCGTGCACGAAAAGTCTTGTATGAACACTCAGACCAACCGTGCTCTGCCTGCCGGCTGGAACAAAGCCAACTTAAGCCCCATATATAAAGGTGGCGAGAGAACAGACGAAAATAGGTTCAGGCCAGTCAGTCTCACAAGCATATTTTGCAAACCAATGGAAAAGTTAATAAAGACGTAGTTGAGGCGGCATCTTGAAGAAAAGAACTTGCTGGGTTTGCATCAGCATGGATTTAGAAGGGGTCGGTCCTGTCTTACTAACCTACCAGTATCCATGGAGAGCTGGATGAAATCAATTGAAATGGGTTTATCAGTCGGCGCCGTGTGCATTGACTTCAGAAAGGCTTTCGATATTGCTCCACACAGACTATTTATTATTAAAACTACGCCAAATGGGCTGATTTTAGAATACGGCATGCAGGAGGTCCGCCCTTCGATGACGTAAGACTACACTCTCTTGGAGAGGGTGCAAGGAGGAGTGACTAAACTAGTCGGTTGGCTGAAGAGCCTACTTTATGTGGAGCGGCTATAAAAGATTCAAACTTTATCCTGCGTCTTGCAGGCAATACAGAGGGGACATGATCATGGTCAGAGGAGTAGACTGTGCACTTAAATTGGCCTATTTTTGAACTAGCACAAACTACAAGTCAACGGGGCCACCGATATAAATTTAAGACAATTGAAATCAAAAACGTTCTTTGGGAAAGGGAGAAAACTTTATTGAGTAAAGTTTCGACGTCGGTTCCCCGTGTCGTCGTCAGACTAGAGTAAATGTGCTGAAAACAATTAAAATTTCAAACGTGCTACAAAATCAATACTCATTTGGTGCCTCAGCTAGTAAGCTGCCGTCGTATGTGTCAGTCCGTATTGATCGGCTTTCGTCTCTTCCACTTTTCTCTGAGATTCTTGTACGTGGCATCTAACTCGATGTGCCTGTTGATGTATGACTCATCGGAGTGCATGGCTTCAAGAAACTCTCGGCCTTTTTTAGATGGGCAAACTCCGACGATGCGAGTTTTGTCCCATGCGAACTTGTGCCCAGTATCAAGAGTGTGCATGGCCATTTGAGACAAGTGGTCTCGCCTCTTAACTGCAAGTTGATGCTCGTGGATGCGTGAAGAGGCAAATTTTCCCGTTTGGCCACAATATACGGCATCACAGGCATCGCATGGGATCTTATAGACGACTTCTTTTCTATCGAGATAGCCAACCCTATCCTTAGGGTGTACAAGCTGGGTGCGTAAAGTAGTCGTCGGCTTGTGCGCCACTTTTATCTGGTGTTTCCTCAAGTGTCTTTCAACAAGTTCAGACACATTCCTGATGTAAGGAAGGATTCGCCAAGTGTTTGCTTTGGGCGCTTGATTGGAACTATCTAGTTCCTTTGTTTTTATCTCTTGTTGTTTCATGCATCGACGTACGAAATCTCTCGGGTATCCCTTTCCCAAAGAACGTTTTTGATTTCAATTTATATTTCTTGGGATGCCTGCGTTCCAATTCATTTAAGACAATATATGTAAACCTGAAGAACGAGCTAAATTCTTCTGTCACTGAGGGATTGCAAATTAAAACAAACCACCCAAATTCGATTGTACTCGCTCAAAGAGTTCGCACATTTAAACGAAGACTTGATAGCATTTTGTATGATGGCCATATACTTACTTTATAAGAACTGACGAAATGTACTCTGTATGTTCGTACACCTGTGCACGTTCTTAAGTCTTTGTAAAAGGGTTTTCAACGGCTCTGCCTATCCCCCTTTTGTATGCAAATTATACTGAAGTAGTAAAATATAGCAGGTCTTGGGAGCTGGCAGTCTCCTTAAAACGCACGAAAAACCCAAATATACAGATATCAGTCAATGTAATCATTTGTGTTTCTGTAGGCACTGGACGATTTTTCTGCATGTGCTTGGCGTTCATTTTATTGCATTTTTGTTAACATATCTCAGTTAATATTATGAAATATGAGTTTAAACCGGAACATGCAATTTTCCCTTAAATAAACAGAAATGAACCGAAAAGCTGTGTTTTCAATGTAAACACTTTGCCCGAGAGGTATGAGATTGATTACCAAAAAGCCGTACGTATTGTTTACTTTTGTTAGCTTCCAGTGTGTGGTTCAACTGGCCAGTGCAGTGGCAGAAGAAATCTTTTTTACTGACCGAAAGTACTGACATGTCGCGTTAATCTCCTTCGGTAGTTTTTCGTAGGTGATCAGCTTGACTCATAGAAACAAAAAACGACAGTGTTGTGGCCTTATATGCGTACTTGCGGTGCCCCCTCATCGTGATCGGCGGCTACTGTTGTTGGTGTTTTTTGGACAAGCCGTTGTGTTGAACTCCTACACCGTTGCAGCGCTTTCTGTTTTTTAGTGTTGACCTGTTCTTAGAATTCGTGCTTTGCCTCGAAAATATTTGCCGAACACTCAGTGCTCGGTTTTTTGCTCCAACCCAAGTGGATCGGCAATCGAGAGGCTTCCGTCAGGCGTACGACTGATCAAAAGGTCGGCATAATTAATTGGAAATTCAGAAGCATATACAGAAGTAACCACATTTCAGAATAAACAAAACATTCCATCGGTGATTTAAGACTCTCGAGGCGGGCGAACTATCATTAAACAAACTGGACAGAACCCGCCATTATTGACTCGCGAAGGACTGCGCATTTGCCATTGATGTCTTTCCAGCACACCCCTCGACCACCATTCTCGCGTATGCCTCATTGTTTCATGCGGTTGCTTTATGGTTTTCTTATTGAATAATTAACGTAGTTTTCTGCTACTGAGACTTTCCTCTTTTTTGTACTCCGCCTATACAAATGCACAGCCATTTATACGTTCACGATCTTTAGATGACGGGCACTTATTAGTCACGACTGCGTACTGTTAGTCTTCGCAATAGCAACTAAACTCGCACTATCATAGTCGAGATTGTAGAGCGCATTTTGTGTTTATATAGCGTTTTATTTACTCGAGTCTTATGGTTGACCTCAACAATTGTTGAACATGATACAATTGACGGCCCATCCATCTGAGTAGCATGCCGAAAATCGCAACGATGTCTTACAATAGCTAATGGATTCTTCTGAACATATTTCGGGCTAATGTCATTCATAAAGTGGGCGCGCCGGTCCCACCAACTGCCCGTCGAAACGTCGACTGAAATGCACGCTGGTGTTCCGTTCATTGAGCCGTAAGCGTCCAAAATACTAGTTTTGATAGTCGAAATCGTCTAAAACTCTGCTGCCTCTTGATGTTTGACAGGAGATCGACCTGCTTACACGTCAACCTTTAACTTGCATGTAATGATTGCTTTTTGCCTGGAGGTTTCCACCAAGGTCTCCGACTGGATTAGAACTATTTTTGGAGTTTTATTTCTACGAAATAATATGCAAAGTGGTAGACAGGACCAACCGGAAGTTTTAGAAAATTTTACGCATGCTGGAGTGCCTGCGGACTGGGAAACATCTTTCATAGTAATGGCATTTACTTAAAATGCAATTATGTCCGCTTTTTTCCTACTATTACACTCACGCATAGACCGACCGCAACGTATAAGTGGACGGTATCCTTCTCAACAAGCTATGTGTATTGATGTTGCTGTTTGCTGAGTTTGAATTTTTTGTCCATCACAAAAACACCAGCAGGCTTCCCGATCACGAAATCGTAGCTCGAAGGCTCAGAGGCGCGCTCGGTGTCCGTCTTCACCGTATCCACCTAGTTTATTTGGCCAGTTGTTGCCAGGCTTCTGCAAGGTAGCGTCCAATACAGCCCTTTTATGTTTCGGCTCGACACAGCTAATTTGAATGCGTGAGCAATCGACCGACTGTTTCCGATACTGACATCCTAACTTTTAGTGGTATGCCATGAAAATGACTGAAGATATTTTTCCTAGTGGGTCACTAAAGCCACTTAGTTCATTTGTACCTGATGGTCTCAGTTATATGGATCGAATGACTAAAGACGGTGACAAGCGAATACTTTTTTACTGACTGAAAGCATCAGCATGTTAAGTTATTCAACTCTGATACGTCTTTGTGGGCGATCTACTTGACTCACAGACACCCCGACAACAGCACTGCGGACCCCACATTTATACGTACATTTCTTCTAAAACTCATCCCCCGGTTTCCTCTTGCTTAGTCATTGAGAGTCAAGCATTTTCGGAAAGCGCCACACTAGCAACCATTATTGTGTCCTGTACCCTTCGGCCAGGTTAAGTGACACAATTTTCGCTCCTCTGACGTTCCTCATATGTTCTTTTCCATTTCTGATTTGGGACCGTGCATACTCTCGGCGCTGTTAAGTTCCCCGACCGCTAGTTACTTCAATTCCGCCTCCCCTTCCAATCAGAAATTGCATTGATTTTTTGTTTCGAAGATTAATTGACAAGCATACGTTTACTGCAGTCTTTTAGCTATCTATTTATCCAACGCGATTATGAAAAATCCGGCGATCTCGGCTAGTTTGGAACTAACGATAGGGCAAG
>CACRXP010000511.1:194631-210302 GCA_902702965.1 Spirometra erinaceieuropaei
AGGCGCCTTGCAGGCAATACAAAGGGGACATGATCATGGTCAGAGGAGTAGACTGTGCACTTAAATTGGCCTGTTTTTTGAACTAGAAAAAACTGCAAGTCAATGGGGCCACCGACATAAATTAAAGACAACATATGCAAACCTGAAGAACGAGCATAATTCTTCTGTCACCGAGGGATTGAAGATTAAAACAAACTGCCCAAATTCGATTGTTCTCGCGGAAAGTGTTCGCACATTTAAACGAAGACTTGACAGCATTTTATATGATGGCCATATACTTACTTTATAACAACTGATAAAATGCACTCTGTATGTTCGTATACCTGTGCACTTTTATAAGTCTTTGTAAAAGGGTTTTCAACGGCTCTGCCTATCCCGCTTATATATGCAAATTATACAGAACTAAAATCTAGCAGGTCTTGGGACCTGACAGTCTCCTTAAGACGCACGAAAAATCCAAATCAACAGATATCAGTCAATGTAATCAGCTGCGTTTCTGTAAGCATTGGACGATTTTTCTGCACGTGCTTGCATTTTTGTTAACATATCCCAGTTAATATTGTGAAATATGGGCATAAACCGGCACATGCAATTTTCCCTTAAATAAACTGAACTGAACCGAAAAGCTGCGTTTTCAATGCAGACACTTTATCTGAGAGGTATGAGATTGATTACCAAAAAGCCGTACGTTTTGTTTACTTTTGTTAGCTTCCAGTGTGTGGTTCAACTGGCAAGTGGAGTGGCAGAAGAAATCTTTTTTATTTACCGAAAGAACTGACATGTCGCGTTAATCTATTTCGGTAGTTCTTGGTAGATGATCAGCTTGACTCCCAGAAACTAAAACGACATTGTTTTGGCCCTATAGGCGTACATGCGGTGCTCCCTAATCGTGATCGGTGGCTAATGTTGTTGGTTTTTTTGGACAAACCGTTGTTTTTAACTGCTATACCGTTGCAGCGCTTTCTGCTTTTCAGTGTTGACTTGTTCTTAGAGTTCGTATTTTGCCTCGAGAGTTTTTGCCGAACACTCAGTGTTCGGTTATTTGCTCCAACGCAAGTGGATTGGCACTCGAGAGGCTTCCGTCAGGCGTACGACTGATCAAAAAGGTTGGCATGTTTAATTGAAAATTTAGAAACATATACAGAAGCTATCACATTTCAGAATAAACAAAACATTCCTTTGATGATTTAAGTCTCCCGTGGCGTGCGAACTATCATTAAACAAACTGGACAAAACCCGCCATTATTGACTCGCGAAGGACTGCGCATTTGTCATTGATGTCTTTCCAGCACACCCCTCGACCACCATTCTCGCGTATGCCTAATTGCTTCACGCGGTTGCTTTATGGTTTTCTTATTTGATAGTAAAACTAGTTTTCTGCTACTGAAACTTTCCTGTTTTTTGTACTCTGCCTTTACAAATGCACAGCCATTTATACATTCACGATCTTTAGATGACGGGTACTTATTAGTCACAACTGCGTACTATTAGTCGTCGCAATAGCGACTAAACTCGCGCTATCATAGTCGAGATTGTAGAATGCTTTTTGTTTTTATGTAGCGTTTTATTTAGTCGAGTCTTAAGATTGACCTCAACCATTGTTGATCATGATACAATGAACGGCCCATCCATCTGATTAGCATGCCGAAGATCGCAACGATGTCTTACAATAGCTAATGGATTCTTCTGATCATATTTCGGGCTGATGTCATTCATAAAGTGGGCGCGCCAGTCCCACTAGCTGCCCGTCGAAATGTCGACTGAAATGCATGCTGGTGTTCCGTTCACTGAGCCGTAAGCGTCCAAAATACTAGTCTAAAACTCTGCTGTCACTTGATGTTTGACAGGAAATCGACTTGCTTACATGTCAACCTTTAACTTGCATGTAATGATTGCTTTTTGCCCGGAGGTTTCCACCAAGGTCGCCGGCTGGATTAGAACTATTTTTGGAGTTTTATTTCTACGAAAGAATATGTAAAGTGGTAGGAAGGACCAACCGGAAGTTTTGGAAAATTTTACGCATGCTGGAGTGCCTGCGGACTAGGAAATACCTTTCATAGTAATGGCATTTACTTAAAATGCAATAATGTCCGCTTTGTTCCTACTATTACACTCACGCATAGACCGACCGCGACGTTTAAGTGGACGGTATCCTTCTCAACAAGCTATGTGTATTGGTGTTGCTGTTTGCTGAGTTCGAATCTTTTGTCCATCACAAAAACACTAACAGGCTTCTCAACCACGAAATCGTAGCTCGAAGGCTCAGACGCGCGCTCGATGTCCGTCTTTACCGTATCTATCTAGTTTATTTGGCCAGTTGTGGCCAGGCTTCTGCAAGGTGGCGTCCAATACAGTCCTTTTTTGTTTCGGCTCGACACAGCTAATTCGAATGCGTGAGCAATCGACCGACTGTGTTTCCGATACTGACATCCTAACTTTTAGTGTTATGCTTGAAAATGCCTAAAGATATTTTTCGTAGTTGGTCACTAAAGCCACTTAGTTCGTTTGTACCTGATGGTCTCCGTTCTATGGATCGAATGACTAAAGACGCTGACAAGCGAATATCTTTTTACTGACTGAAAGCATCGGCATGTTAAGTTATTCAGCTCTGATACGTCTTTGTGGGCGATCTACTTGACTCACAGACACCCCAACAACAGCGCTGCGGACCCTACATTTATACGTACATTTCTTCCAAAACACATTCCCGGGTTTCCTCTTTCTTAGTCATTGAGTCTCAAGCATTTTTGGAAAGCGCCACACTAGCAACCATTATTGTGTTCTGTACCCTTCGTCCTTGTTAACTGATACAATTTTCGCTCTTCTGACGCTCCTCATATGTTCTTTTCCATTTCTGATTTGGGAGCGTGCATACTCTCGGCTCTCTTAAGTCCCCTGACGGCTAGTTACTTCCATTCCGCCCCCCCCCTCAAATCAGAAACTGCATTGATTTTTGTTTCAGAAGACTAATTGACAAGCATGCGTTTACTGCAGTCTTTTATCTATCTATTTATCCAACGCGATAATGAAAAATCCGGCGGTCTCGGCTAGTTTGGAACTAACGATAGGGTAAGATTTGAGTATGGCCAATGCCCTAACCACCTGGGCCACGAGGCCCCGACCGAAACGCGTGAGTTAAGTTACCCTCTCAACCTGCTGCAACATATAGACCACCCATTCTGATACAGTAGGCTGACTACTCAAGCAAGATTTCGTAAGCCATAAATCTACAATCAATCAGATGACTACCGGTTTATCTTAATTAATGGGTGTTCATGGCAAATTCGAATAAGTTATCGAACCCAACTTTGGAAAAGCCAGCGACTTCGGTGGGGTTCGAAACCGGGACAGCAAGGGCAATCTACCGTTATCGAAAGTATAATACTTCGGTCCCCAATATTCGTCTGCTCCAGACACTGATAAATCCAACGACGTTACATAAATAAAGTAGTTTTTCAGTCCGCCTCCTAAGTTTCCAGGGCAAAACTTCCCCGACATAATTATAACTTTATTTTCTTGCAATTCACATTAATTCTTGTTTTATACTAGCCTACCCTTTTAAAAACATGCTTTATGCCTTATTTATTGAGCTCAACACCTCCCAACTATTCATTTCAGCCGTTCGCGGACCAACGGCGCCTGGTGCCCAACCAATGAATGCTCATGCCAATCAGAACTCCCCGCAGATGTCCGGAAGGAGGCTGCTTCCTATAGACTCTCGGCTTCATCAGATAGCCAGCCGAAATCCTCTTACGTGAGTTACATTCCTTACTTTTTTGTACTATTTACTATCCCTATATGTATCTTAATTTCTGCGTTACGTGGACGTGTCAGAGGCCCGTTATCTGAAATTTTCGGCTCTTCGAATGCTTTAAAGCTGAGACAACCGCCTTTTACATTTCCCACATAGAATTAGCTGAGTTTCTACATCAGTAACTGAGATTTAACCGGCTTATGATAGTTCGACAATCACGAGCGATGGGGCCCACCACGGCCCTACATGGTGGGTGCAGCAATGACTTGCACATGGAGACGCTCAAAGTGAAGCCGAATTTCAATGCATCTATTTAATCCTCGCTTTCTCCGCCCATCGCGTTCCATTCATAGGCGAAAGTCGAAGCAACCAGAGTTACGCATAGGCGTGGTGACTGATAAAACCAGAGAACCCGTGTCCGTGTGCTACACTCGACCTCGCTCCTAATTTCACAATCAATAGCCTTATTCAGTGTCTCGAATTCCGTCTAAATGATTGCCATGCTAGCTACATTAAGGTCTAGTTTAAGCCTGACCTTTAGTGCTGAGTTAGACTGACCGAGTTATCCTATCAGCTGACAGTCTTCGAAGTCACGACTCTTGGCATGTTGTGACGATTTCAGAGCCCGTTTGATTGTTTATAATGGGCAAATCAGCGGTTTATTGGCCGAGCTCTTTCCTTTCTTGTGTGCAAATTGTTCGGGTCACTCTGGCTGAGAATACGACCAGATGCGATGCCGGATGTGATGTCGGTTGACAGCCTCCAAATCCACTACTGTCAAAGTTTTGCGTCGTGAGGGAGGATTCCACAGGATCGGCCTTTTTCGTTCTCCCCGTTCCCCTGCACGAATATCATCTCCGAGTCGGTCAAATCACCGGTGCGGTAACTGGCGTGACATAGATCATTCGTCCATCGCGTCTTGTGTGAGTACATAAGCAATATAAAAGTTTGTCTGTCATTAGTGACGTTCAGAAATATCACGGTAGGGTCTATGTGTGGGAGATTGGTGATCGTAATGTGCGCGTATGTGACCGAAATGTCTATGCGATAACTAGATACGCCGTCGTTTTTGCGTCCGTGGCCGAAAAGACGCATGAAACGGCTAAATGCGCGGGGGCTGCGATGATGAGGAAAGCGTGAGTGATCAATGTTGATTGTGGCTCAAGGAACTATTTCTTAAACGAGTGACTGGAACGTATGATCACAGTTTGTCTAAATTGGCGCTGTGTACAATATATGTGTTGGGGAGTTTCCTTCCAGTTTCGGTTGAGTTTCCATTACCGTAGGTATGAATATTTACGGCGGGGACGTGGTGTTACGGTAGGCACGGATAGAAGAATTGCCTCCCGATAATGCTGGTGGCGGTGTTCGGTTGTGCATGGGCACGTTGGTGGCCTTGATATTGCGTTGGGTGTGAATGTCTAACATGATTAGTTCAGGCTCTGAGCACGCGCTGACAGTGGGGCCTTATTGGCAGGGATTAATCGTTCTCGGCATAAGTCCGTGATATTCCACTCCTTTCCACCTTTCCGTAGCCTCCTTTGCTCTATTGGCTTCAGTGGCCATTACACTTTTTGTGGCTGAAGGCCATGCCTGTATTTCCTGTGAAAGTGTCACTCAGGTCTCTTGATTAGCCTGAAGGCATTGGACGGGGGTCTTGGGTGTGTCCACGTGGCGTAATTTATTTTTACCCTGTACCATGTATCCCTCCATACGGGGAAAGTTGGAGGTTTTTGATCGCTATTGCCTTCCTTCGAGTGTTTTGCACAGACTATCGTGAATGAGACGGTCCGCACTCGCAGCGATAATACAGTGAGGTTATCTTTGACTCCAAGGAGTATGCAAGTTCAAAGTGCAATTTGACACAGTCTGCCGATACATGGAAGTGCTTCTTGGGTCTTCCATATACGATTTCTGTTACTAGAAGAAAAAGTGCGTCTAGCTATCCAGACCCGCTGTCGCGGACCATCACTCGTTGAGGGGCACAAATCACGACATTACCGAGGTCGGCTGGGTCAGCTATGCTCACTGCCGTGCAAAGTGCAAGTTAGTACAAGCGGCATCGTTTTGTACATTCGTCCGCGAATGCTCGTAGTTACTTCCACTATAAGTGCTGCTTCGTCATGCGTTCGTAAGTCATCCTCACGACGTGAATCTTCCATCGTGAGGGTCAGCATGCCATAAATGTTGACCACGCCAGTCGGTATCTTGGTGTCCGTTATCTGTTCCAGCTACTTTACTTTTTATATCATTCGGAGGAAAATAAAGTGAGCAGTCTGACTTTGCCACTTTGGATTGGTAGATTGTTCATATAAGCACTGTAATGCTGTCAGGAAAACAGTAGCGTAATCCCGAGTATGTGCTGTGGAGAATGTAGCAACGAATGTCGTCTGAACCTTGTAGCCTGCCAAAGACTTGTTTGCTTTTTGGGTTTCAGTCTACAATCTCAGCGTTGATTTTGAGGATCCGTTGGATAGTGTTGCCCGGGTAACCAAATTGGTCTACCGCTGCAGGACGAATGCACTTTATATTTTTCGAGGGTTTGGTTTATCAGCGAGGAGGGACGACAGAGAATGCGGATACAGTACTGTTTCGGGCTTATTGTGCCTTTATTCAGCCATTCATAACCCTGACCAGGAACTGGGACCAGAAAAACAAACATGCGCACAGAGGCGCCTGGCGCAGTTGATCCACCACCGGGGTCTACCAGATGGGTCATAAGCACTTCATCGAACCGAAGTTCATCAGTGCCTCGCCACCTGTCATACTGCGTCGCTGCAGATGGGGTATTTATTCAATCAGGAATGGGCGCACACCGATCTATTGGCTTCACAAAGCAAACAAGCTCCGTATGGGTGGCAAAGGTCACGAACAGGCAACCAATTGCCAGGCCGAAGTCGGCCAATTCATAATAGCAGCGAGAAGGGAGGTTTACGCTGTGGTTGAAGCCCGCCTGCGCATGATAATCGTTTTCTGCGTGGGATAGTTAAACCAAAGTTGCCGTATCTACAATGAACTGTTTATTCATTTTCCAGATAAATGGACAGTGATTTTGAAAGCCCTGCTTTTATATGTGCAGATATGATGTGAGGTAGGATATTAATAACAACGATAAACGTATTACTGGTGTTATTTAAGTAGCCTTGATTTTGAGTTAAACAAATTGGCGGCTGTTATGCACTGTGCTTAGCTCGG
This sequence comes from Spirometra erinaceieuropaei, assembly GCA_902702965.1. Classification (NCBI taxonomy): domain Eukaryota; kingdom Metazoa; phylum Platyhelminthes; class Cestoda; order Diphyllobothriidea; family Diphyllobothriidae; genus Spirometra; species Spirometra erinaceieuropaei. The sequence goes on from CACRXP010000511.1 coordinate 201,581, forward strand.
GGTCAGTTTGCGGAGGACAAAGGACACATGGAAACATCCCAGTGCTCCTTGAAGAGCTGCGGTGATGGTACTATCACAAATGTCCCGAGGAGATTACCCTATCCTTACGCAAGGCCATTGTGTGAAGAATCGAGGCCGAAGATTTTACTGTTACATTTTTACACAGAGTTTCATTGAATACCCACAAATGTGAGGCAGACGGTGCCATTGAAGCACGTCACCAAAGCTTAGTGCAAGTTATTTTTAAGGGCTATCAGGTAATTTTGGTCATAAATGACTCGCCAGAAATTAAACGCCGTCAACAGATACGGCCTCACTACAATCCAGCCCATGAAGGAAGGCTACCATTGGCGTACATAAATAAGAGGAGGGCACGATAGCTGACCCCACAGGAGGAACATCATTTTCCCTGTTAACTAAGTCTGACTGATATTTACTGCACATAGGCGTTCTTTCGAGTTAAAATGGGTTACTCTTATCCCGTTATCTGATATCAAGCGAGTTCAATCCAAGAACAAGCATTAATGCAGGCCAGTGTTCAATGCATTGCTGAAGTCTATACGTGTCACAACTGCACTGAAGACCTTTCCCGGAGCTTTAGTTCAGACTTCTGGGAAGAACTAGGCGTCTGCAAGGAAAATCACATTGAAAGTTCTAATGCGTCTTCCTCAGAAAATCATACTATGACACCCCTAATGGAAACTTCCACCGTCTCGTTAGAAAAACGGCTCGCAGTCAAGAATCGAAAGCTGTCCGTAACGACCTGATCCCATTTTTTGTGAAAGGCAAATACGTTTTTAATCTCCCATCCCGGAGGACAGCTCTGACAGCTCTAAGAGAGATGACAAAGTGACCGCCAACCCTTGACACAATTCCTCAAAAATCTTCCAAGGTACTTTGCCGAGGCAGAAAGATTTGTTTAGGCTGTTTTGACTGAGGACCCGCCCTACGCCTTCGACAGAAAAGTGAACAGTCTAGCCCCATTTCAAACTGAGTTGTCTTCGGCAATTCAACTGCAGGCCCCAATCGAGAAAACCGGGGCAAAAATTCTAGTTTCTGCAGCCTGCCTGGCTACGTTTCTGATGCTATCTCGAATGCTCGTGATTGCATCGGGGCTCCTCCTTCCACCGCGACTGTACACATGAAACGTCAGGGGGCATGCAGTGACTTCTGCAATCAGTCACTGTCCAAAGGATGTTTTGGATTTTCGTATTAACTCGCGGCGTTCATTACGTTGCTCTTTATATTTGGCAAATGACATAGGATTTCACGGTTACAAGTACTTTTTCACAGTCCTCTCCATTTTTCGTGTCTCAGAGGGATTGTGAAGAGGATCATTTTGCGTTCCTAGTATAGTATGCCTCAGTCAGATGCTCTATACCCCACTGGGGACACTTGCGGGAAGTTTTAATATCGCCAGGTCAACTGATCTATTTTCCTCCGAAACGGCTGGTATAGCTGCATCTAAATCGCTTTTCCAGTTATCCATTTTTTTGACTCACCGTAGTGGAAAAGACGGGAGGGAGCACAGTTAAATGAATGCAATATGATCACTTAGTCCAAATGGTGACTCAGTTAATTTCCTTCAAATCTTCTTTACGGAAGAGAAGACTGACACGGCCTGATCACCATCGTGGAACTTCAAGATGTCTAAAGTTCCTCATCACGTCTTAGAAAGCATCTCTGTTTACGGTGTTGAGAGATTTATTGGGATTCACAGTGGCACAGAAGTTGGCCTCATTATTCACATTTTCGCGTGCCTGCCTGACTGTGGATAACATATTGATGGTTTAGTGTTCCTTAACCCACACTGACCTTTGGGAAGAAGCCCTTCGTTCAGTTGTAGTTTCAAACAATCGAGTAGTATTCAGCCGAAGATTTTGCTGAGAATATTGTGAAGGAGACCCCACAGTGATTGCAGCGGCGTGGCCGACCCCATTGCGTTTGTATGGATGAGTCATGGGTGTGTCCTTGAAATCTTGTGGGATTTGCCCCTGTCAGTTCTTCCGCTGTGACTGTGGGTTGTGCAACTGTTGTAGATGTTCACCGGAAGCGAGTTAGCGACTAGAGACTTTCCTTTGAACATATGTTGGGCAGCTCCGGCTGTATCTTACGTGGACAACGGACGACCTTGGTCAGCGTTAATCTCCGCGTGAGGATGTTTCATAACGACTTTTTTATAGGAGCCGGCATATATACGTTCTTACGTGATCTGACACGTAAGCCTACAGGTAATGACACACCAATGGCCCTCATGAATCCGCAGTACTAACACGTGCTTCACTGGGAGTCGTCTTCAGTACTCTCTCTTAACCAGAGAGCCCAAATGACACTCGCCGCTAGAGCGAGAAGGCCGCCCACACAAAAGACTTATTGTGGTTGGTAAACAGAAAATAACTCTTCGGCGCTAATGACCCTTGGAGATGTTCTTGAGGGTCCTTTGGCCGTGAAAACTGTGGTTGATCGGATAGTGGTTGCGTGGGGAGAGTTGATGAAGGAATGACTCCTTGAAAACGTTGGCTTCTGGGTTCGATGGTGAACACCTCCATCCATCACCTCCAGCACACTAGACCGAGTTTTCAGAATTCTGCTGGGCGGCTGCGGTAAAGTCTCATTTGAAAGCAGGCAGTACTCGCGATGTTGTGGCACCTCTTTAGCCTATGACCTGTTCATGGGTAACAGGTTTATCTGACCGGCGTCCAGCCACGCCTGAAGGCATTGCCGGCGTATGATTCGATACTGCCTATTCGTTGGACTTAAGAGTCTGCCTCTCAATTAACCTTGGCTAAAGTCCCATTCACTGTGCGCCACCTATGGACTTGCCGGGTGATCAGAGGGTGTGCAAACATATAGGTCCTTACGACTGATGCCTGACTTCCCCAGTTTTCTCGTCAGCACAATACCTGCTCTCAACCTGTCTTGTCTGCCTATCTGCTTTCATCGTGGTCCCGCCGGTGTTGCTAGCCCGAATTGCTGTCAAACCTGGCTCTGTATCGCAGTCACTGTTGCTCCTGCTGTACATTTGAACTTTGTACTTTACCATCCTGCGCATTTGCCATGCTGTATCGTAAATCATTCTCCCATATCGAAGTCATCTCTAAAAGATGATGACCAGCACTTCCGGTTATCTCAGAGTGCCTCTCGGTTATCTGTTCCAACAATCCTGCGCTTTGCCTCTGACCTCTGCTGTCCTGTTGTCAAGGTTTGCAAGTCTGCTCGCGTTTACACGCGCACATTTGCACTACACACATTCCTGTTCTGGAGCCTGACACCGACCGGAAGATCGCTTCACGTAGTCTGCGTGAGCAAGTAACGATGATGACGATAATGACGCGGATGACAGTCCCGTTGCACTTCGCCACCGAGCTACTTTTTTCCTTTTTTTAGAAAGAAAAAGCGCAGGCTGGCTGATCGTCTCCTCACAAAGACCGTGCGGCAGATTATACCAGAGTCAGAATCCTACATGGAACTGCTGGAAGTGGAGAAGAAGTTGGATCTGGTTCTCAGCCGTAAACGCCTTACCCTCCAAGAATCACTCAAACAACCAGCTAAGGCATGTTAACTGTAATACTAAGTAGCATGCTATAAGGAATTTGCACAGTTCTTTCAAAATTTTTCAGGATGAATTAATTTTTAAAAAAAGTCCTATAATCAAGAAGAACAGCCACCTTCATGCAAACATCGAGAAGCAGTCGCCAGATCTCTATCTGCGTGTACACTGTTTTTACCGCGTTTTCTTAGTAAGAAAGTTGACGTAGCTGGGTCCAAGCACCCAAACACCCGAAACGGACTGCGCTCTTGCGTCGGACCTAAAATTTGGACCAGGGGTGTTCAAGGCGCTCATTGGCCTTAAATCACGTCGGCCGCCGCGACTGTTCACATCGTTGTCAGCCACTTACCACTAGTACATGCTGCAAGAGAAACAGGAGAGATTGGGGTTGATCAGTTGGGGGCCAGGTGTGTGTGTGCCTCTGTCCTGGCCTGGAAGTCGGTCGACGAGATAACTCGATCTTCTTAACTTACTTATCGTCAGACTCCATTGACTGCGTCTTATTGCGGCCGCCACGATGACCACCATGGACCTCAGACCGAATGCTCCTTTCGGTGTCTGGTTCAAATGTCTGTGGCAACCAGCACGTGTGACAAACCGCACTCACTCCAACCTACTCTCATCCTGACCTTGCGATTGGGGCATGGTAGATGCTGGAAAAAGTAGGTTCTATGCTACGCAAGTATTCCCCGCTGCAATCTAGTTCACCTGCAATTCACTCCCGCGCCGCGGAGATCAGTTTGGTCCTCGTTTGCGGAGGATGAACCGCCGTTGAACTTGTCCTGATAATTTTTGACCCGAGAAAGGTCTGCATCCCTCTCTCACTTAACACAGCTAGCCTGTGAAAATACTTTTTAAGTACTCATTATGGTACTGCTTTGCATGTTAGAGCCAACAAACTGCTTAATTACTGTATGTTACTAGTCATTTTGATAGATTTACAGTTGGTTGGTTTGGGTAGAGTGCACTGGTAGGAAATTTGCTCTTTTTATCCCTTTTTCTGTAAGGGTACGTTTGAAGTCTACAAAATATGGAAAGTTTTCTTGGAACCCTCAAGGAAGACGACGAGCGTTTTTAACCAATCTCTTGCATGAAGTACAACGTTTCAATCTAGGCTTAGAAGAACTCGAGGATTAATCAACGAACTCCATGTTTGTGCATACATTTCTTCAACAATGTTTTCATGATAATCCACTTGTGACTGGGTGTGTAGACAGTCCGTGGTAAAGCGACGTTGAGCAAATTTTTTGTATCGCTATTGCAGTCTCAAGTATTTTTTTCTGCAGCGATTTTACCTTTTCCTCAAGAATTCGGTACTTACTGCTTGCCTAGCTGATTTTGTCGGGAGCTTAGTCCTCCAGCCGAAAGACTTTGATTGGGCAATTTGTTTATTTTTCGCCCATTCTCAGTTAACACGAAAGGGCTACGTCCCTCTGATTACTCACATGTCTCCTTCAACTCTAGACAAAACGCACTCTTCGGGTTGTGCTGAGCAGCACGTTCCGACCTGGCACTGTGGGCTCGATTGGCGTTGATGGTCAACCTCTTACAGAAAACATGCCGCCTGGATGGGAGCTGAAAGTAGAGGGTCAGCTATTGGAAAAGGTAACTCTTCATTTCTGTGCTGGCGCTCAGCGCCCTTTTAGGAACTTTTCTAGCCTGTGCTGGTATTTCCAACAGTTTATACCCTTGTGTACAGTATCTGACCTATCTCATGAAGTGTCACTGGGCATTTTGAAATAGATTTTTGACTAGAAGGGATTACGTAGTTGATGCTCGTGCACCATAAGCCGAAGCCATTTCATTCACGCCAGAATGCCGGCGTTTGAATGAGGCTTTTTCCGGCTGTTTGCAAAAATACACTCGGTAAAAATGACCACTTAAGCAGTACGATTTTTTCCCAACTGGTTTTTGATGCCATTATAAACTGAAGATACTTTGTAGGAAGCACGCACAAACAGATGTTATTTTGATAAAATTACATTTTCTTCCAATTTGATACCTGAAGAAGAAGAAGAAGTATTTTTCGGTTGTAAAAAGTTTATAATTGGGAGAATCTTAAGACCGTGAAATGTCCACTCATACAATATCGTATCTATCCGTTTAATAATGCCGTTTGTTAAGTATACAACATGGTCAAAATCCACTACAAAACTTTGTAGACCCCAATGTGACGTCTTAATAGCGTGTAGAAATACGTGATTTTCCCTAAACAGAAAGTATACAGCCTGTAGTTTGGAGACTAAACGCAAGTGCAAATGCAGGTTGGATTTAAGACTACTGGGAAATTGAATAAAGCTTTTTAAAAAACCGAAAGACATCTTTTTCATGTACAAAATTAGAAGGAAACAAAAGTTTCCACCAAGCAAAGTCAAACAGGAGCGTTTTTGTACATGTTTTCTGCAAATTCTACTTGAGTTTATAATGACACGGAGAATCAATAAGAAAAATTCATACCACTTGACGATATACCACCCTTGATATACCGCTCTCTCTCATTCCACTCTTGACGAGTGTGGTTCATGCAGGCGGCTGAAAAGAAGCTCATTCAAACGCCGGCATCCTGGCACAGCTGAAATGTCATGGGATTATGCTTCACAATAATCAATTTTACTACTCCAATTATTGAAGCAGTGTTTTCCCGGAATAAATTTGAATAAGGCAAAGGCGACAAAGCATGAAGTATTTACTGACGTCATATATCTCAAGACCTCTCATTCAACTGCGTACGGTCACAGCATAGTTATATGACAAGGCAAACTGTTCAATCAACGATCGACCTAGAGAGATAAAACGAGATCGGTAACCTGAACCATGGGTCTAGAATGCGGGTGCATATGGCGAGGGGGGAGGGGGAGAGAAGTCATCCAAGTATGAGAGTAAGGACTACTGTGAGAACTTGTCCGGCGTGATTTAGAGTGCAACGCGCGGGCAGCATTCAGTCATGCCGGGGAGGAGGAGAAGTGGGGGCGAAATGAGAGGACGCACATGGGAACAGGGCTTCGTCTATAATCGATCCTTACCATGATAGTGCCAGGTTTATCACGTGGTCCAATTACTTACAGAGTTCTGATTTCCTCCGTATTGCAGCGGCCTCTGCAAAGCGCAAGAGACGCCCGGTCATCGCCCGAAACAAGACCTTGAATGCAACCATTGGGTCCACCGTATGGCCCGTGTCCACTAGGTGCTTTGTAATTGAGCTCCTGGATACCTTCGGCGTGTATTCATATAACTATGCAATGACCGTACGCAACTGAATGAGAGATCTCGAAATTTATGACGTCAGTAAATACTGCATGCTTTGTCGCCTTTGCCTTACTCCAACTATGCAATTTGTTCTAATGGAAACTCATTACAGAATTTCGGTCAAAATTTTATGCGATAACTGCATGCGGTACTGTACGTGCCTGCCCCACAAAGAATTGTACTCAAAACCACAACTCTCGAGCCAGACCTGGGTAGGGCCGATTTTGCGCAACCATTCCGAACGTGCGGCGACGGCAGTCATTATAACCGATAGTTAACGCCGCCGTAGAGTAGTAAACTGGAAACTTTTCGGATAGCTGAGGTGGATTATCTAGTAGGGAATAACAGCTAAACCATGAGAACGTTTCGAATTTAAATTGGTGGAGTCATCAGACACGGGCGCTGTTAAATACGGATATGGAAAAAAGGGGTTAACAACGTCAAAGTGCTTGCAAGGAGAAATTGTGAGGTAAGTTAGCCCTGGAAGATAAAAGCAGTCAAACAGTAGTAATAGGATGCAGGTATAGGTCTGGCTAGTAGTTCCTATTAGCCACTACGTCCCAAACCGGGCGTAGAACATCTGTTTGTGCATAAAAAAGCTTTTTTCCGTGCCGTGGTGGGTTTACTTCGCAATCATATGTTCTCGGAAACGGTCCTACCGTTATGACAGCATTCGTGGGTGTTGTTTTGTGTAGTCCGCATGTCAGTAACGGTTGCGGAGGATGCAGTGACTTTTATCCACTTCTTCCATTTGTTAACACTTTTTTGAACCAAAAGGCTACCCCGTTTTAGATCGTTGGACACCTTTCCGATTATGTTCCAACGCTAGGAATTTTGGAAAGGAATATGATATGACCATGAGACTGACAACTGCTCTTCAAACACACTTGCGACAGTAATGGAGCTCCATAAACCGGAAAATAAGCCAACTCGAGAGTAGCAGTTTTCTACATCTGTACCACATGCACGGAACATGGGCTACATCAAACGGCGGATCCGTACTTCAGATGTCTTAAGGGTAATACGTTCGTTCGTCTAGAACGCAATCAGGAGCAAGCTAGAAATGATTAAAGATCCCGCATATGACCGTTCAGAGTCTGTTTACATCATAGTGACGTCTTGGGATCTAGAAACGTTTACTGTGGAGCACAGGCAGTTGTCTAACAATATGCCAGACTACAGAACACGTAGTCTACGTTCAGCATTCACGAAACGAAAATCATCCTCAATGATCTAAAGTAGCGCAGTTAAACTGTTAGGGCACGTTTATCTTTGTGGCCTGATAGACTGCCAACCGACGGGCGTAACTTGATCATTAAGAACAAGGAAGGGCTGTGTGGATTCCCTTTGATTGTTGAAAACTGTTCATCCCCAAGGCTATACAAGCCATGGTAGGGCAATCAAATTGGGACTATCATTTCGTCCCCAACGCGACTAAGAGTTTGCGTTCGGAATTAACCCACTAAGAGGTGAGTGCCGATCAAAAGCCGACAGAGCAACGGGTTCGTGGCCCGGTGGGTAGAGGCGTGGACTTCTAAACCAACAGGTTGCGAGTTCGAGGCTCGGGTGTTCCACACTTCGTGCTTGGGTATGGCTGGCTAATAAGCCAGAAATGGCCATTTCGGTCTCCCTTGTCTTTGTCAATACCACCTGATATATATATATATATATATATTTTGAGAAGAAAAGGCTATCTCGGGAACCATAGTTTTACTGTCCTGACGTTTCAAAAGCATACAAGCTTCCATCGTCGGAGGTGAGTGTGGTATCGCGCCTCACATTATTTATAGGTGGGTGACAGTCATGTCAAAACGGGTTTTCTTACATATGAAGTCAGGGCGGCAGGGGGGAAGGGGCGGGGGAGTCCTAAAGCGTCTTTTCGCCGGATGAGGGGGTGGTGGATCAGCTTTAGTGGTCATCAGCCGC
>CACRXP010000511.1:210343-222569 GCA_902702965.1 Spirometra erinaceieuropaei
GTTGAGGGGTGGCTGAGTGTGTATCCGCCATGGACTCGCTCATGTCTGGCTTCATGTTTAGCCTGGGTGCACGTCTGCTCATTTGTTTACTGAGCTGCGCTCGAAGGGCTTGATAGGCGGCGGGAAGAGCCACACAGCGGTTAATGGAGGTTGTCCCCGTGTGCCAAGCCTCGATTGTTTCCCTGGCTATGCGATCGTTTCCCCGGCCCAGAATTTCGGCATGCTGAAAGGCGAACGTGTGTCCGGCATCGGCACAGTGTTCGGCCACCAGAGATAAAGGGTCCATTCGCCTTACTGCCCTCATGTGTTCTCCAGCACGGGTCTGTAGCCGTTTGCCGGTCTCCCCAATGTAGTTGGCTCCGCAGGAGTTACACCGGATCCGGTAAATGACGTTCGTGGTTTCACCTAGTGGCAGAGGGGCCTTAGGTCTCATGACCAGATGTCGAATTGTTGACTCCGGTTGAAGGCAGAGGCGTTCTTTGGGAAAAGGCACTTTATTGCGTGGCAAAGGTCACACATACGGAGCTTGTTTGCTTTGTGAAGCCAATAGATCGGTGTGCGCCCATTCCTGAGTGAATAAATACCCGACCTGCAGCGACAGAGAGTGACAGGTGGCGAGGCACTGATGAACTTCGGTTCGATGAAGTGCTTATGACCCACCTGGTAGGCCTCAGTGGTGGACCGACTGCGCCAGGTGCGTCTGTGCGCATGTTTGTGTTTCTGGTCTCAGCTGCTGGTGGTCAGGGTTATGATTGGCTGAATGAAGGCAGAATAAGCCCGAAACAGTGCTGTATCAATCTACCCGCATTCTCTGTCGTCCCTCCTCGCTGCTAATATATATGTATATTTACGATGCCGGAAAAACCTGACTATCCTTTGGTCCACAATCATCCACCTTATTTTTGGCTACCGGCCTCCTCTGGGTTCGCATTACTTTTTCTCTTAACCCACTTCGTTTATTCTCTACTCTTGCCTGCATTTTGGTATTGCGTAAACACTGTAGACCTTCTGGTCCTGTCGTGCGAAAGTTGATTACACTGCTACAAATTCCCTGTTTGCACATACATCTCGTCATTCCCGACTTTCCTTTTTTTCAGACGGGCCAAAGTGGAAACTCAGCACTGGATCTCAGATATCGACGTAAATTTTCCACCTTCTTCAAGTCTCTCGTAATCGAACTTGACCGGGATCTCTATGGGCCTGACAATCACCTGGTGGAATGGCACAGGACTCCCTCGACGGCTGAAACCGACGGCTTCCAGGTAAACACGCCCATTTCTTTGTGACCTCCCGAAATTGCACCGCCTGCTTTACAGCCGCCTGCACAGTCATGTATTAATTATAGGTCATAGATTTATGTGAGTGTGCCTAATATACCCTTGATTCTACGAATTAGGTTAAGCGAACGGGTATGAACAACGTGCGTTGCACTATTCTGCTGATGCTCGACTACCAGCCACCGCAGTACAAGTTAGACGCTCGCCTGGCTCGTCTACTCGGTCTGCACACGGGGACACGATCGCAGATCTTCTACGCTCTATGGAACTACATTAAAGTGCACAGGTGAGTGGACTCCTTTCGAGTCTCCATTTGCATTGGCGTCGTTGTCGTCTTCCACCACCACCACCACCACCACCACCACCACCAAGTGAAAATAGCATGTTCGGCCTCAAAATTCCAGTCCAGGAAACCAAATTTTTTGTTCAAATCTGCACGGGGCATAAAACCTAAGCTAAATGCTAGTTCCCGACAGAAATCTCGAAAGCAAATTAGACACAAGTAGCCGAACTCATACGAAGCCAGAAAGAACACCTAAACCGCTGGAGACAAGCAAGAATTTGGAAAAAAGACGGCAGATCCAAAAATTCCGCAAATATTCCCATGTTACACTTGAAAAGTCGAGTTGAAAAACACGTGTTTTCTGTAACTGTATTGGCTTGACGAAGAATTACCGAAAACACGTGTTTGCCACCTTGACCTTTCAAATTCAAAAATACCTCTACAGAAATATATTTTACTGAGCAGCATAAAAACGTACACGGGGTCGGAACTACATCAATATGTCGAAAAAATTAGCACCCATAGGCCAAAAACTTGGGGAAAATAATGCCCGACTCTAAGTGAGCTTATATTTCGATGAGCCCTCGTTAACTCAATAAGGATTAAAGGTGCTTATTACCTAATATATAAGTAAGGCCTAGGGCCTCTTCGCAGAACTCTCTCAGGGTTCGATATGTGAAAAAACACTTCTGTCTGACTGTCTTGCTAGTTCGGGACTTCAACAGTCTTTAAGGTCATCTCCGAGGACTTAATATCTGGCTGCGTTGAAAAATAAATTGCATTTCGCAACATGTACACTACTGACTACCTTAAACAGATATTACAACTTGGTATCTTTCCGCTTCCAAGAAGAGCACCACTTGAAAAAAGGAACGATGGTAAGTAATCAGCCATAGAAAAATCAACGCTGAAAGCGATCAGGACAATGAACATGATGACCACTGCGCATGGCGGAAGGATCCAACAGGGGTGGCGGATTAGACAGCGCAGGGCAGATTAACGAGTTTAGGGTCAATGCAAGACCGGTTAACGGGCCCGTGTGAAGGGGCGGCCTGAATACGAACTATTGTCTGACGCAAACACCTCGTACAATGATCAATGGTACCCGTATTTGTAAATTTTTAGCGCGGCTTGAGAATTTCCTACGAACCGTCGCGCCTGCAGAAAGGGCGGGACGACAGAGGATGGGAGTGGATTGGCTCAGTGCTGTTTTAGGCTTATTCTGCCTTTATTCAGCCAGTCATAACTCTGACTACTAGCTGTGACCAGAAATACAAACATGCGCTCGTACGCGACACAGATAGCCCACAGCGGGGGTTAACAGATGGCTCATAGGCACCTCATCAAACCGAAGCTCATCAGTGCCTCGCCACCTGTCATTCTCTGTCACTTCAGGTCGGCTATTTATTCAACCAGGAATGGGCACGCACCGATTTACTGGCTCCCCAGAGCAGACAAGCTCCGTGTGGGTGGCAAAGAGTATTTACCCAAACAAGTTCGACGACGGATCCCTCTGAGTTGGATTTACGAGCGATACCGATACCGAGCGAGTCACAAGTGCTCGGTCCAGTGATCGAAATTCTCAACTATCGGAAACCACACAACTAAACCGTTGGAGGAGCAATAACAGAATGAGGTACATCCGTGGAGGTCCGCAAGACTGAAAATCCAGTTACTGTTCGCTGTCGGTGCTGATGATTGTAGGGACACCCGGATGGATTATTCGGTCTTCGAAAAAAGCAAGGACACGGATGTCTGCAAAACAACCTCAAATTGCCCTTTAAGGTAGCACTGGGAACCTTAGGTTCGCATAAGTGTTAGAAAATGACACGTGGACACCTTCGCTGGAATGCTACCAGTAAACACGCGACACAGACAGAATTTGGATGGAGTATTGGTTTGCCCATGATGGGACAACCTTTGAGCGAGCTGCGTGAAAATGGTAGCGTCCGGGATATGTCAGTCGGCGAGCTGTTCAAGACGTCACGACGGATTTTTTTGGCCTCTTGTCTCAGACACCACCACTGCTAGTTTACGACTAAGGGGGCCCGTTTGGAGGGGAGCAGAACGTGTATCTGCCACTGGGCTGTTAACAGGGCCACCCAGGTCTTCTGCAGTATTTAATAGAAGAGCATCCACGACGTAAATGGGCCTTATTTCCCTGCACAGCGAGACTCCTTCATGCGCAACCATAGCGGGACCCATGCAACCGGAGCTCACCGACCGACCACTTGATTCGTAGGTCACGACAAGCTGGTGTTAGCCGGAGGTCAGGTAGACACTTTCTGGCCGACCTTTTGAGTGTCTGAGGCTTAAACGATACAGTGAGTTTGCTTGAGAAGGGTCAGAGTTTGTGAGTAGTAATTTGGGCCGTAGAGACAACGGCGGGCAGAGTAGTGGAGTTAGAAAATGACTGTGCCTTCATGTGCCTTCGTCTTCTTTGTACATTAGATATTTACACTCAAAAACAGGTGCAATACCGTACGTTGCCACTGGTAGTTTCGGCAAAACAAGTCATAGCTCAGTCTAGAAAAAAATATTTGTCGCCCAAGGACCAAGTAAGCTGTCCCAAAGTTATTGTTGCCGTCCTTGAAGAAAAGGAAGGAAGAATCACGCTGTGACTGTTTAAAGCAGTTTCATACTTCGAATATAGTGCCGAGTTAAGCAGTCGAACGTTCCGTTTATACAGTTAAATGCCATTGCAACCAGTCCAGCCTTCACTTACATGTCTCTTCCCTTTTCCGAAACCAGACTGCAAGACTCGCACGAAAAGGACTTTATCAACTGCGACCAGTACCTGGAACAGGTCTTTGGTTGCCAGAGAATGCGTTTCGCTGAGATTCCCAATCGCCTGGCCCAACTGCAACACGCACCCGACCCGATTGTCATTAACCACGTCATCATCAACGAAGGCGAGGATCCCAACAAGACTTCCTGCTATGACATTGAAGTTGAAGTGGTATGTTTGAACACCCCTTGCTCTCCCACTGTCTGAAATTTAATTGGCCAGTTAATGCGAGCTCATTGGTCAACAACCTTTTGAAGGTCAATAACCACTTTTCTGGTTTTGTTAGCTCTACTTAGGGATGGAGTCAAAGGGGCTCCCTGCCCGCTGGTCTAGTAAAGAAAATCTCGGGATAATTTTACCTACGCTCCGTTTTTGCTTGTCTTGCGTCAGATGCAGTAGGCCTGGTGCCAAACCTTATGTGCAACATCATCAGATGGGGACACCCCAACCATAGGTGTGTAGGGTGTGGATCAGAGCCTGATGGCTCTTTAGGAATTTTAGGTTTAAACGCCCTTGTCTCTTGAGCCAGCAGCCTCATACTATCGGTCAGTCTCTTGTAAAAATTTTGACGTAAGTCATGTGGTAGGGTCATTCAGCATGAAATCACCAGTCATCCACTAGACCGGGGTCAGTTCAGTTCAGTTCAGTTTGTTGAGGGAAATAGGCGTAGGCCTTTGAGTACCCTATTTGCAACGTAAAAAATGTGTGGTGTACAGATAGATGTTCTGGGCTGAAATAGTGCGAACACGCCAATAATGGTGGGACAAAATGAGAAGCAGTTACAGGAGGTGAGCTCGACTCCTCATCGCTCTTGGTCATTTCGAAACATAAATATGTCCAGATTCTTCTTAAAACTTTGTATAGATGGTGACATCACAGCATCTGCAAAGGAAGATCCTGCACGACAAGCTTGCTGCAATCTCTCCAGAGCTGGACCCGAGCTCTCGACGACAGGCACGCGGTCCACATAGCCTTCATCGACTTCCAGAAGGCGTTCGACATTGTGCCACACCAAAGGCTCTTACATAAGCTGAAAAAATAGGGATCGGTGGCAACTTCCTTAAATGGATCGAAAACTTCCTTATGGGTCGACACCAGGTTGTGTGCATCGGTCGGGGAAAATCAGATCCGGTTATGGTCGATAGTGGTGTCCCCCAGGGTTCAGTACTGGGACCCATTTTGTTCCTTATCTACGTGGACGATGCCGCAAGAGATTTAGACTGTGAAGTAGCAATGTTTGCGGATGACATGAAGATATGGGAGTGTAATTCGGAGTCCTGCCGACGAAGGCAGACTGCAGACTGTCGATTGTGCTAACGCTAAAAATTGGGATATCCATCACTGATGACGATCAATAATCCAGAAATGACCTTCCACCACACTTAGTTCTTTGTCGGCTGTATTTCCAAGACGCAATGCGATCGCTAGGTACCCAAATCAACAGGGGAGTGTCTATTTCTACTCTATATTTGGGATGGATCAACGACGTCGACGTGACGTGATATTTTCTTTTGTCATCACCAGGGAAATTAGAGTCTGACCACATCTCACACTACACGCTGGCTCCCGTTTTTTCATTTTTTCGAACGATGGACACTTTTGACGGGTCGGTCCCTCCCATGCTTCCTGTTTTTTTAGCTGATCCCTTTTAACCAGAGGTTTTTGTCTTCTGCCGAAGTTCCTTGTGTCTATTAGGCCCTCTCCTTATCTCAGTTTTCCGTCTTTTTGCAGTTGGATAACGTTAGTGTCTTAGTCGAGAACATGTGCTTGGAGTTTCCAGAGAACAGAAACCTGTTTGTCACTATCCATCAGAAAGACTTCTAAAACTTTATCCCCCGCTCCCTGCCTCAGACTAGAGCAAATTTCTCCATTCTACAGTGAAAATCTGCTTACAGTACAACTGGTGATTTCAACTCTGCTGATTTATACAAAACAGTTTCTGACGGACCGCATGTCGCATTCTCGTTCTGATGTTTTCAAAAATGTTCACACCTCGCCCAAATTCCGTCTAATTACTAGGGCGATGATGATGAGTAAAGCATCTGACTCTACTAAGACTTTCAGACGGTGGCGTCAATAAAACCCAGTAGGGCTGAACAATTTAGTGAAATCCCATTGTCATCTAAGACATTAAGGGTGAAATCTCCGCCACAGGGCGACGACAAAAAGATCAAAAGCAAGGACTACGCTTTTTGCCCTTTCGATTCTATTTGTAGGTCCAAAATATCTTTGTCTTAACTGCCATGTCATCCTAAGGTAGTATTTAAGTTTCGAAGTATGCTGCTTGGGTTTTTTACGTTTAACACAACAGCCGTCCTTTTCTTTATGACCGTACTTACGTTTTTTGTTACGTCAACAGGCAGCCATTAGCGACTTCTTACTGAATCAGCCGTAGGCTAAGCAGAAACTTCACTAACACGAAGGGCCGTGAGTGGCAGTGGGGGAGCAAATGTGCGACACAAGTTTTTGCTCACCTCGTTAGTGTTAAAATGCAGGGTTTGCCGTAAGTTTTTTTTATTATAGTGCTTTACCTTCCCCTTTGCCTTTACGGGCGAATTGTCAATGATTGCATGTTAGTTCGCGGCCGCAAACCGAAAGAAGCCCCAGTCATGCCGCCTCTGTCCGCACAACTTTTCCGTGCCCTTTTTCTCGCCTTCCTAGGATGATGTCTACAAGTGCATGGTCCAGAACTATCTGCAGAACACACAATCCAATCAGGAGCTCGCTTCCATCGACAACAAGGTGAGTCATGAGCACACACCCAAGTCTGCTTGCTGGCTATCTCATTGCACCACTGTATTTTAAGAAATTGACATTTATACCTAAATGAACCGTCAACAACCTGTCAAGCCTCATCTGAATCCTAAACAGAGGGATGCATATTCAAGTAACCGTGTTTTTACCCAGAAACCGAGGGAGTTTGCTTTGACAGTGCTTCTATGCCACAAGTGGTCTGAAGGCCTGTTTTTTCTCCCCAATGCAGATATATGAATTAGTGGAACAAATTAACCAAATGAAGGTTCACCGTGAATTCTACCTGGAGTTCAGTCAGGATCCTCAGGGTTTTATCACCCGGTGGCTAGCGAGCCAGTCGCACGACCTCCAGGTGATGACCGACGCTGTGCCTGGCCATCCAGAGGAGGAACGCCGTGCAGAGTTCTATAAAGCCTCCTGGATGCAGGAGGCCGTTAAGCGATACTTCTACAATCGGGTCAGTGCTCATTCCATCCTTTGAACCTTTATTAGCAGTTCGTCAGTATCCCGTACCTTAATGCTTGATTTGAATCATTTGACGACACTACTTGAAAAAGCCTTCGTTCGCATCTCTGTGTCATCTCATGAAACGCCTTTTTTTCTTTGGCCACAGGTTATACAACGTCGTCATGAATTGGAGCAGGCATTTAATCTCGGCGGCTCCTAGTGGTCGCGACCGTCTCCTTACTAAACATAACTCTTTTCAGCCTAAATGGCTCGCCATTGTTAATGTCCTCTTCTATCTTGTTCACTTATCCCCTGTAATCAAGCATCGTCATCTTTCATGTGCTTATCGTTTAGTCAAACGTCTTCTCTATCCATAAGTTGAGAACTGCGGGTCGTCGCCTATCTGCACAGATGCTAGACCATTGGGCGTCCCATGAGGCCAGGCGTATGACGCACCGCACTTCATCGGTAGCACGTCTGCGGCTGAAATTACGCAGGCATGCCTGTTTTGTGAGCTCAGTTTGTCAACGTAGTTTTCTCGAGGTATTCCGCTGTGCCAGAACTGGGTTGGCCCGAGATTTCTTGCGACCTTCAGGTAATGTGATGGGGAAGGAGAAGTAATCACCTTTGCATCCTAGAACGCACTGTTTGAGGGCTACTTTCAGCCAGCGATAATTGGGAATTTCTCACTCAACATCCAGTTAGTTTTGAAAGCTGGCTAAAGAGCAGTTGGATTAGTCGGCGTATTCCGTATTGACCTGTGTGCCTGGCCAAAACGGTCGCCACACTGGCTCATGGTATGTGCTAGTGGAGTTTCGCTGAAATTGCACGAGTCACTAAGAGTTGTCGTATGTCTGTGTAACATGCGTTAGGCCGAGACTCAGGTCACGTAGGCCATCAGGATGGGAAAGGCCACTGGAGCACGGAAAAGGGAAGGGAAAGCCTGGATGTGGCGCCATGGTAGCTACCACGACACGCTTGAAGGGTCTCCAGGTGCAACTTCATTCACTTTTAGGAATGAAGGTCAGACTGCGCTCCAGTGAGATTTGTGAGTCCCCTTCTTAGAGTTCTGGTTTGTGAGCATAAGGGGTCAGCATGTACAGTCAGCGACCGATCTCGGGAAATGTTGATCGAAATTCTGTAACGCGTTTTCGATTAGGACTGTTTACTTCCGACTATAATATTAATTATCACGCAGCATATTTCCACAATATTCCAGACACGTCAGGATGTTGGCTTTCGACCGCACTTCCCGGCCGCCTGCAAAAACCGCACTCAGTGAAAAGGGCCACTCACACAGTAACTTTCTCTTCCGGTAGATGTAAGTATATTTTAGTGGAGACCTGTGCTAACTTGGTAGCAAATCATGTCATCTTCAAGATGTGTACTCGATGAGGGCGTATGTTTTGGTTTCTAAAAGGCTTTAAGATTCCAGAGTAGTCTTTGGCAGTATCTGCCGTTGCACTTTCGCTCAAGGTTTTCAGTCCACAAGCTGCATGCTTTCCGTATACAGGAAAACAAACGCTCTTTTACGCTGTTATAAAATTTTGCAACGGACGTGCACTGTGTCGTATAGCTATTGAGGTTCTTCACTAAACAGACAGGCACGACACTAGTTAAGTGGACATTGCACGGTCTTACAAAATCTCTCAATCAGAAACGTTATTAAAACCGAAAGATGTCCTTTTTCCAGTATAGAATTCGGAGAAGACGTGATTTGCTACCAAATGAATACAAGTTTCTGTGTATGTTGACATTTTTGAATTTGTGAGGGCATCGGTTATTCGATTGAGGAAATGCATGCTGCCTGAGTATTTATTTCCCACAGAGTGCGGTTTTTTCAGGCGGTCGAAATGAAATGTATTCAAAGATAACCTTCCTGTCGTGTCTGGAATTCTCCTTAGTTGGCTTACTGGACACTTTACTGCAGCCAAAGGTATAAAGAAGCGAGACCTCATACGAACTTGCCTTGAGGTCAAGCATAAGTCACATAATTCCATGCGTGGCGATGTCCGTCCACAGTCTCCGTTTGGGAAGGCGAGATGCCTAGCACAGGATGCATTTAGGTCGGTGCTGGAGCGGTACCCAATGTAAAAAAACAATGTGAACTCCAGATCACTTCTTATCGAATCCATTTGATTACTGCTAAGTATTAACTTGCAATGCGTAGACTCCGATTACCCGAGACCGCCGTTTGTCAAACTAACTTGTCTGGGCTTGTGAGATGCTGTTGTATGTCGAAAGGATCCTAATTTATGTCTAGCGCTTCATGGTTGGACACGAGAATAACTACCCCTCCCCTTCCAAATGTGACCTCGCGTTGAATTCCAGGAGGGACACCTGTTCCCATTTTCCAACTTTCACTCCAAAACTAATCCATATTAGCCTAACAATAACCACAACCTAGCGTAACACTGATCCCAACCCTAGACTAACCCTACTAACTCTAACGCCGACCCTAGGCCTGATTCTGACTTCACTAACCACATGTAATACGTGACAGTACTTATTTCCGCACTTTTAAATGGACTAATTATGACTTTGTACGCGTGTTCTGACGTCATAGAAACTTAAAATAGCGTTTCGAGCCCAACTCTTCGAGCAATACGTGACCACCAAGTTGAAATACCACGCTGCTAATTTTGCTCATTGCATCTGGCAGTTGTTGGGGCGGGAGTGGGGAACCGCATTTACACGTCCGGGGCGGTATTCACTCTCTGGTGCGCATGCCTTTTTTTTTTTAACGATGATGAATGCACACAAAACCAAGACTTTTTGGTTCTGGACAGAGCACTTAACTGGGTATATCGGCCTTACAGGCGGTCGCTGTTGTAGGACGTAGGTCAGCAGGTCCAGTAGTACAACGCATGCCTAGAATGCTCATTGGCCAAACTATCTGGGCCAACATCTCAGATTCTTCAATCCTTGATTTGGGGCCTAGATGACTGGCTGACGAACATGATAGATAACAAGCCCATACGGCAGTTGAATTACCTCCTGACATTGTTTGTAACCATTCCAAATGTCCTGTAAGGTTGAATTTGCCTGCGGATTTCAGCATAGTGAGCAGAACAACAGGGCCGATTCTGCTGAATGCAAGGCGACTGAAAACTATAGTTACTTTGAATGCTGAAAAATTCATCCTGTGGGTTTGAATGTGGAGCTTGCGAAAATAACTTGTGACTTTCTGCGGTGAATGCACGCCACAAATTAATGAGTGGAGAAACGGGCTCTTCGTGGTCGCTTTCCGCTGTAGTTCTGTTGCGACAATGCGGTGAGAATGTGTGCAGTCTGAGTGCTACCATCATCAGGCCAGATCCCAAGTTGTAGGGAGAAGACGGAACGCACCAGAATGAGGGGGTTTATTGTGCACAGAACCCGGAGTTGTCCTCTCAGGCGGCAGTGGCCACTGGCGAAGCCAGGGCTGGTGTTGACTGCGTCCAATCATGCCTCAGAGTCCTTGAGATAGTGGTGGCAGTCGCTTTTGTAGGCTACACTCAAGTGGTGTCCAGTCCGTGTGTGTTGCATTTGCTTAGGGGTGGTGTCCCGGTGGCTTAGGTTGTGGTTTCAGGGGGGAGGTGCGTTCAGGTGGCCGCATTGGCAGCTGCGGCTATGCGGCCGCAGGTATGCCCGAGCTGTCGGTCGTGTGACTTCAGGTCAGCGCGTCTGGAACGGCTCACTATAAATGGTGAATGACCTTGGGGCATCGAGGTCTTGAACGATGACGCCAGGCCAGCCATGATGGCTGGCCGCCACAGTTCTAACAGGTGGCATTTCGAAAAATCCTTCTGTGATGATTTGCATTGTATTGGATTGAAACAGACTGTCTCAGTGGACACTGCACTCAGTTATTGTAAAGAAGTACGTCAGGTTTCGAAATCGCTGCAATTTATAGATTCCGCATGGTGATTCGCCATTCCTCAACCATCTTTTTGGTGAAAAACAGTGTAGACCTGGAACTGCACAATCTCATACTTCCTAAAATAATCTGAAGATATTTGAGGAACCTTACAAGCTGGTCTCCTAATTGAAGTCTCCCATATCACCACGTCTTTCTTGCTCAAAACCAGATATTCCATTAGTCGTGTGGATTGTTTTCGGTTCATTAATCTGTGTATGAAGTCAAGTGGTCTCCCTTGAAGAGGGTGGGAAAAGTTCTCTTTTTGTCAGTCTTTGTTGAAAACCACACCTCCCGTGCGGCAAGTCTTCTAATGAGATGCATATTTTAACGTGAAACAATCCTATGAAGGCGGAAGTCTTACGACAGTTTTTGGCTATATTCTGCCCATTGTTCCTTAGGTGTTACACTATTTCCGGATTTTCACGATGCCACTTTCTACCCACATCAGGGGATTCCCAATGAGCGTTTGTGCAGGTTGCATGGTGCACCTTTATAATGGAAACTATTTTCAAGACAAACTGCAAAGTTAGAACATTTTCTTTAAATCCCCATATATTCATACGGCACAAGTTACTGAAACTTAGAGTTGCCCTTCAAAAACCGAAGAAATATCTGGTAAGGAAATGGTAGACAATTTCATGCAATGTCAACGTGAAGTGATCACCAGGGTGGTTTGATATTTTAGCAATATAACGTACCAAGAGTCTTAGCCATTGTATAACGAGTAATCAACTGTCAAGAAGCGTTTTTTCAAACGTTAATTTCGACAAGGAATA
>CACRXP010000511.1:223343-265971 GCA_902702965.1 Spirometra erinaceieuropaei
AAGAGATTTCCCCAAGAGGAACGTGCGAAGTTTTGCCATAACCCATTCGGTTAAGCCGATATTAGACAGTCTATCAGTCCATGAGAGTTTTAGCGAAATTACGGGTAGGGTCTTTTACTGATTTCCCCGCATTTTTCTGAAGCATTTATAAATCTATCATAAGAGTTTTAAAGAAACAGTAGGAACCTTAAGAAATCAAATAACTGTTTCGACCTTTCTTGATTTAAGCACCTAGATGTGACAACTCCTTGATCACACACACACACCTGAGCTCTTGCATGTAACAGATGAAAGTTGTGTTCGAAAACTACATAACCATCAGGGCTGAGAGGAAGTTCCTTCAACTTGGCAGCCCAAATGCATTTCAACGCCGAAGGCACTCCTGAATCGCAATACAGAGGAGGTAAGTTAAGCTGGGAAGCGTGTAGAGACAGTCTTCCAAGAGCTGTTAAAGTCATATAGTTGGGGTGCCACATGACCAATATCCGAATCCGAAGCCAGCCAGCGCAAGGACTCCCCGCGGAGCATTCATGTCACATCCCTACTAATTAAACGGACTAGAACCTGGCTGCAGAATCATATAGCGTCTTCTTTGAATGCGGCATCTTATTTTTCACGAACAAAAAGTCACTGCAAACATTAGGACACTTTTCTGAAAAATATAAAACTAGTAATCTAGGCTTAGTTGATATGTTGCAGCATCCGTTGGACAACCGGAGGCCCCAGAAAACTGTATTAAAACTGACACTAGTCCGAGACGCCAGACTTCCTTATGTTCCCCTAGGTAACCCGACCACATATCCAAGTGAATCTTGCTATTCGATACAAAAGGCGGGCAAGTGAAGTAATTTGAATCAGTCAGAAAATAAAGCTGTCAGTTTAATTCGACCCCATCTTTCTTCGCGCATTTAACTTCGTCCGTCACTTCTTCCTTTTCTTTTTCTTCCCTTTTGGTCACCCCAAATACCCCCACCCCCTCCCTTTTCTGCACTTCTCCGTTCTGTTTGCATGTTTACTCAGCTTGTAGTTCGTGGTTTTCCCTCTTCCGCCATGTGCCGTCTTCATCTACAGAACTCGACTACGCTCCATTTAACAGTCAGTATTTTGAATTATAACTCCAGAATTTCAAGCCATCCATTTTCTTTATTATTCCAGAACAGGGCCATTTGATTCGACCCCTGCTTGTTCATTAGTGCTTGAAGGTCTCGCAATCGTGACATAATACGAATATTTACGGCAATTATTCAACGGGACAACCGAAATAATTTCAAATCACTTTTGGCCTTTCAGACAGCCTTCATTTTCTATTTATGTGCATGAAACCGTGCTCTGACGACAGTTTACTGACGCAAAATCCCAAAAGGTCTGCCGGTCATTCTCAACATCCATTAACTCGCTGCATAGAAGATTGGCTATGAAAGCATCAGTGATCAAAAAGACAGCGACTGACTTCGGACGTTTCTTTTGCTGCAATGTGCAAAATAATATCAGTTGACCGTTGTTCATGGAATTAGTGTCTTTTAAACAACTGTTAACTGCACAACACACAAACTTGCTATGTAGAAGTTCCTACAAATGTTCATTATGGGAGTGGAGCATAGACAACAGTGCAACTTGACCGAAGTTCGCACAATCACCTTTCATCAGGATGTGCTGTAGGTGACCTCTATTAAGTGACAAAACGTCCATAGAAAGGGCTTCAGGAAGGTCTTCCGATGAGGTCCAACTGTTCGGAAGTGAATTCCTTCTTCCCTGCAAAAGCCTACGCATCGCACCTCACATTGACAATGAATTTCACAGTGTCGCCAGCATCTTCATTGGCAACAGGCTCAATTTGATTTTTGTCGTCGCGTCGTGCTAGATCTAGGTTAATCTCAGCGCTAAGACGAAGAACCATTCATCTCGTTGGTGTCATCCGCAAGAAATAAAAATGTTCGGTGAAATTGCGTGTAAAACGTTTTGCTTGAATGGAATTTTTGTCCAGCTAAGCAAGTCATGACACCGCAACTCACGTCAGGATAATAAAGAGACCGATGATGTGATCGCCTGATCTTCTGATTCGTAGCCGGAAGTGTTTATTTTCTACCCACGACGTGCCTGGTCTTCTCAAAAAGCTGTAATCGGTTTCAACTTTGGTGGAACCATTAAATTAAATTAAAGGGAATTTACTTGGCGTTATTTAAGCAAGCAGTTGACTTGGACAGTGGGACACGCAACCCCTCTTTTTGTTCCATCTAACCGACGGGGACATAATTTAATAAAACTTAGCCGTCCGTGATATTTTCGTGGCCAATTGACCATTTATCAAAAAGCCCAATGATTAAAATT
This sequence comes from Spirometra erinaceieuropaei, assembly GCA_902702965.1. Classification (NCBI taxonomy): domain Eukaryota; kingdom Metazoa; phylum Platyhelminthes; class Cestoda; order Diphyllobothriidea; family Diphyllobothriidae; genus Spirometra; species Spirometra erinaceieuropaei. Next base: position 225,672 of record CACRXP010000511.1, read on the forward strand.
TACGCGAGAAACGACAATATTCTTTGATTTCCGGTCAGAAGGAAGGTTGCTTCGACGGTCCTCAATTTGCATCCACATTTGAATACAGCGGTGAAGCCTAGTAAAACTTATTTCGGCCAGTAGAGCAGCCAACGCCGAAAACGAATGCAAGAGCCTAAAGGGGTACTTTGCACTTATCACCACAAGGGGTAAAAACGGGAATGATACGCAACACCTCAACGACAAAGCAGCATTCCCTGCCTAAAATATTTTGCAATTTTGAGTTGAGAGTGGTAAATATACCAACAAGTTTCTCAAGGATGAGCTGCTTGTCCAAAGGTATACATTGTCAAAGCTTGCAGACAGTGCGCGTTTCGCCTGCTGCTGCATTCGGTGTCAATTTTGGAGGCGATAGTCTATGGTCTGTTTACATTTTCTAAACATGGTGCTTGCATGTACTTGACATTTCTGACCACTACGGCATCAAGTCTAAGTATGTTGCAACTAGTGTGGTATTGTTATAGGCTAAAATTCGTGTCAAATTTTGATAGAGAGCCAGAGAAGACGTAGATAACAGATATGTAAGTAGCAGTGAAGTATTCTGAAAATAACTCATTCTACAAGATCACTGGATCAGAAATGCTGGTTGAACTAAAATGCTGAAGGCTATACTTGGATGGAGAAGGCCACGTCTGCCAAGTCGTGCTTTGTTCTCAAGGAAAAACATGGTGAAAATGGAGGTTTTCATTTCAGACATCAGTGAGTGCTAAAAGCGAGCAAACACACGACAAAGATGAACATTTACATACGTCTGATTATTTGCAAAACTGTAAAAAGTGCAGCGTAACAGGCCCAAAACCATGCCCTGAAACACACCGCTCAGGGTGGAATGGGAGATCGAGCGGGAAAACTTAACTACGACATGTTGATAACTGTTGAATAAAGAAAGTAAACAGACAGAATTAAGTCAGAAAATACCTAAAACGGGCAATTTTATTTAAAGCGACTCATATAATATACCGTTAACTGTTTTATCAAGAGAGAAATGAATAATTAATACCGACTACTGTTTCTTGCGATGCGAAGTGATAAGGCTAACAGAATTCAATTGACAAATTTTAAAGGATTCTTTGGGTAAATGCCCTGCTGAATAGAACTAAATCGCTGGTTTGTCAGATGGAGGTCAAGAATTGCATTAAATATTGGCTGTTCAGAAATGTGGCTTAAACATGACCTAAGACGAAAGCTTCGTGAAGAGGATTCGGCAGATTCTGAATAACAGAACACAGAGGATATCTTACTCATCGTAATCAGACGACATCTTCGAAGCTATGGATATGTACGGAAGTGGTTCACGCATATTGCAGCTTCTATCTTGATTCGTTCGATATTTTAGAAATAAGTTGAGGAATGTTGAAATGAGGAAGCTTAGACTAAGGACACACATAGCATAAGTTATGGAATATCTTGAGTAACATCTGACATGAGAAAACAAAATGGCTGTCCCACTCCTAGAGAAAAATGTGAACCAAGGCAAGGATGTGTCGACTACATCGATCAAGTTTATGTCTACTGCCACAAAATCCACGTAAGTCTCGTATGCGCCACTCTTTCTCGAAAAAGTACACAAGCGACAACAGTGGAGTAGCTCGGATTATGTCCGGAATTAGAAATACAAGAAAGTCGACAACAATTAATTGGTGGGTATAAAATATAATATAATGTTGTCCTCCGCCTTTCAGCTGACTGAGTAAAATCAAATTGAAAAGGCAGCAATATGTTAACAAGGCCGTCAGCTAGGGAGCGAGACGTTTAAATGTACTGCATTTCAAATTCACCAGATGTCGTTTAAGCGCCACTTAATGGCTCTAAATGTTTTAATGAATTAATATGGTTGGATGTTTTTGTTGCGGCAGAGCAAGGGATTATAAATCGAATTCAAAATTGCACCTTTCGAAAAGGGAAGAATAAGCAGTATATGCGGATCCGAAATTTCTGAAAAAATTCTTCTTAAGAAAAGTATTTCAGGAAAGATTCCGCAAAAAGTGGACAAGCCTAACCCAGACATTTAAATGGTCTTGGCGACAGAGATCAAAGTTGTAAATGACGATGCATAAGTTGGGAATTCGAACACTGGCCCGGTCTTTTTTCGAAAGCTGGTACCCAGTGCCGAGCTCTCTTACTAACCCTAGAATTAGCGTACAATAACATTGCAGTTGGCGTGTTTTTATGAACTTGTCGTAATCAAAATGTAGGTGTAGATGAATAATCTGCAGTAGATCAATTGTTATATTATGTCTAATAATAGAACCAATGAGAAGAATCTCCGGGTTTCGACTTAGGAACATCACCTTGTACGAGTCCGTTCGAAACTACGACTCGAGCCTCGTAGACGACGTACTAAGCTGTGAATAACGAAGAAAATATGATTGTGTTGGGACATTTCTTTAAGAGGGGGAGGGAGAGGATAGGGAGACTTCCTGAGACGGTGCTCTTATGAACAGAACGAACAGAGCCAGTTTCATTTTAATCTGTTTGGCGGATACTGTAATAAAAGTAAAAAACTTCGATTGATATGCGAATCCGACTGTTCATTTAACTAATAGAAGAAAACGGCGAGTGCAAAGCGATTTAACACATATTTGCAAACCAATATTTAACAAAAGTAAGTAATTTTTTGCTATATTACTATCTACTCGGGCATTTTTTTGACCGAAGCAAAATAAGAAAATAAAGTGCAAATATATATCAAAATACCTTCTCTGTCAGACGTTATGTTTTTGACGAAAGTTAGATCTTCGTTTCCGTCTGTCAGAGACTTCACCAGCTGAAGGATTAACGGAGGAGTCAAAATGTCTAGAATTTTGCAAGAGATGTGGTCAGGTATATTCCCGTCAAAAAACGTGCCAAAAGTAGAAAGCAGAAAAGTGTTTTTCATCCTAAAATATTTCCCACGAGTAGTCGTAACAAATCATGCAGTTTGACTTTAAAATCAAACCAGGGTTAAGTGTAAGTGTTAGGTCAAATTCTTCAGAGAAATGCATATAAATGGTGAATAGCAGGCGACTTCCAGTCACCCATGTTCTCATTACACAAAGATGGAGTCAAGCAAATGCAAACCGAGTAATTAAGTCAGCTGTCGATTTCGCTAACAAATTAAGTGAAATTTGCACAGAAAAGCTGAAAATTTATGTTCATCCGAAACGAATACCATTACATGAATTCGGGCTGGAAACAGCGCTTGTTGATGCTGACATTGTCGGTCGCATGAAATAATTTAAAGCAGCAGCACTGAACGACCCCGTCGTTTTGAAAAGGGAAATACATGTTTAATTTCGCCGCATCCGACTGTCCATCCGACTGTCAGATGTAGACGGAAGTCCGTTAAATGGTGGCTTTCAACGCAACGCGTTGAAGATACAGGGTTGCCTCTTCTCAGGAGAGATCAAAGGAAACAGAAAGGTGTGGGGTTTCATTTTCCCCATAACCCGTCCACCTTACTTGCAGTCCAACTTAAATCGGTTTGAAATGAGAATTTCATGCGGAGAAATGAGCGACCAGTCAGCCTAGCCTGCATAGCATATAATGCTGCCTAGCGGTAGACTTCAAACGGAATTACACAAGGCACCGAGAAACATTTTGTAAGTTTTTGGCGCGCGTGCAGGCACCGCAAACCTGCTATGGACCAAAACTTGGTCAGGTGCGGCACTTTTGGTGGAAAGCTGTCTCTTCGCGAGGCGGTCTCCTTTTGAATTTGCATGGTTTTCATGTCGGCGTGAAAAGAGTGATTTTCTAGTCCTAACGCCAGAATATCGAAGTCATAAACATAAGTACTGTCAACGAATAACGATGAAACTAAAATAAAGCAACTAAGAGAAACTAAAAGGACACTTCGGCAACGAAACTGACAGCTATAAGAACGATCCACCGATAAAACAACTGAAATCTCGCGTTGTGAAAAGCTGAAAATAGGAAAATCCATAAAACAAATCTCCTATATTTGGACCAACTGTGACAAACTCGGCGACCTCCTATTTTGTTGCAAGCTACACGAAGACTGGCCATAACATTTGGATTCGATTTCGCATGACAAAAGTCCACAAGATTTCGATTCAAAATGAATAAATGTGAAGCTGTCAGCTGTATCCACTGCTGCACGGTAGCAAGTTGACATTTGACCAGGTCCTTTTAGTCTCCAGCACAAATTACAGTCAGAAAAACCCATACTTAGGTACTTCGATAAAGCACAAAAAACAAATGAAAAGCAGGCATCCCAAGAAGGTAATTTAAAGGTAAATACGTTTTTTGGGAAAATAAACAACTATATTTGATGAATTTTCAACGCTAATTTCGTGGCCTTTGTCAGACATGAATAAATGTGTAAAACAGCTAGCATTGCAAGTGTGCACGAAAATCTGTATTAATTTGGTGTTTTCGGCCGCCATATGCGTCATTCTCTACTGACTAATTCTCTTCTTTTTCACCTTTTTGAGATTTTTGTAAATGACATCTAACTCAGTGTGGCGATTGATGAATGATTCATCAGAGTGCATGACTTCAGGAAACTACGAGCCTTTCTTGGAGAGGCAACATTGCACACGCCTGTTTATCACAAAGAAATATATACAGAAGCAGTTCGACGCTAGAGGAGCAACAGCCCGATTTCCACAGGAGGAGTACTGAAAACAATCTGCTATATCGATCAAAAACAGACTGTCCTGACGAAAAATCTACAAAATTGGGCTAAATTAACAATTTGAATTCTTTTTCTGAAACAGCTACCTTGGAGATTTTGAAAGTCAGTGCATGAAACAGCTAGGGTTAAAAGGTAGGGCATTAGATAGTTCTTATCAGCCGTCCAAGGCGAATACCTGTCGAATCCTTCCGTGAATCAGAAATGAGTCTTAACTCGTTAATAGGCACTTGAGGAGGCACCAAATAAAACCGGCGCGCAAACCGACGGCAAATTTACACACTCAGTTTGTGCACCCTTGGGATAGAGTCGTCCAACTTGGAAAGATGGAAGTCATCTGAAAGCTCTCATGCGATGCCTGCAATGCAGTATATTGTTGCTAACCGGAAATAGCTACCTTAGAACGCATCTATGAATATCAACTAGTAATCAGGAGGCGTGACCATCTATCTTAAATGGTCATGCACACTGTCGATATCGGAAACATCTTCGTCCGGGACGACACTCGGGTCGTTGGAGTATGCCCCTCTAAAAATGGCCGAATTTTTCCTGAAGTCATGCCTTTCGATGAATCATGCATCAATCACCACGTTGAGTTAGATACCGTGTACAAAAATTTCAAGGATAAACTGAAAAGACGAGAACCAGTCAGTACAGAATGACACATACGGTGGCCACATAGAAAGCCGAGAACCGAATGAATACAAATTTTTAAGCAAGTTAAAACTGTTATCTGTTTTTGCATATTTGCTCAAGTCTGACGACTTCAGGGAACCAGCATTCAAAATTTTTCTTATATGTTTATTTACTTCTTCAAAAAACAAACTTACATTTGAAGAAAATTATCTTTGCGTGCGATGCCACAAAAGGCACTGAGAAGAAACAACTCCACGTTGCATTAAGGACGATAGTTAACCGATCATATTTCAAATCGACAATGTTAATTCGTTTGTAACAAACAGCCTTATATTATTTTCCAACGAGCAATAAGGGGGTTTATATTGGCGATTTTTGACCCAACTCTCACTATTGGCCGAAGTCACCACATATCCCTTTCTGCAATCAGAACGAACTCATAAACTAGCCCATTTCCTATTTTAATAACCGTGGAATGTGCGTCGTTCTCCTGACTTGATTACATTTACGGAAACACCCTATAATGAGACACTACAAGTCTAATTAACAGCATACATTAGTATAGAAAGGTAAGAAACTGCGAAAATTGTTCCTTTTTACTGTTCAGCAGTGTTTAAGGCTTTTAAAATGTCGCAACTTAGTGGCGGTCTAAAATAAGTCCTAGGATATTCTGAATGATAATAGGCTAAGCATAAAACATGTGGACGATTTCCTCTGAAGCCGTCGCAATATGCTTTCGTCGGTGAATTTTTGGAGCTGAAGGCGGGAGCTGAAATAGGAGTATAAGTAGTTAGTGCGCATAAAAACACCTCATTGCCGCAGCAATACTGATGTCCTTAGATGAGGTACTAACACATATTTTAATTTCATCAAAGTCCTTATTTTTGCCGCCCATTTGCCTTCTGCTGTACATTTTTATAACTGTGAGTAGAGTGAACTTTCGAAATTATATTTTGATGGAGATTAACTCCAAGGCACTTGGGCAATAAAAAATTAGTTATGACTCTTGTTTCATGCAAATCTTATCCAACTTGGTTTAGGTTTACCTTGCCTGTCCTTTTCTGTGTGATTCGAATGAAGAAGTAATAATGTAAAAGGTTTAGATATCCAAATTAAGCTTTTAAACATAATTTAATCGTAGGTAGGTTGTAGCGAATATATATACGAAAAACAAACATAAAATAAAGGCCTTCTAATGAGGCTTTTGTATAGATCATGACAATTCAGCTGCATTGGATCGGTACATTATGTCGAACAGTTGCTCACTGCCTGGAAGCAAGTGTATCAACTCATTCAACTTTAGGAAAAAATTAACAAAAGAAGCGTTCGGGAGATTTGGCAACTGAAATTGCTGTTGTCTCTGACCTGAGAACAACCAGTAGGACGAAGAATTTTGATATTGGAATGGCCCAAAAAAGTACTTTGTCTCTCCTTCGCGGCATATTTGAATTTACATAAACAGAAAGGCAGTGGAAAACACATACTACTTATTGCTTCTCATATTGCATGCTATCCGGATAAGGATATGTTCCGTATATATGATAGTCATGGATTTATGCTAGAAATATTTTAAATTCAGGGGTTTTTTCTAGGATTCCTGTCTACTGAAGAATGTCAAACAGACAATCGCCTGGATTGGTCTGTCATGCAGCTTCTTAGTTTTGTAATTTACGAACTGCTGATTTAATTTCCTATTCAGAAAATATGTACAATAAGGGACTAAATATAACTGCGGAAAACAGGGACTTCAATTCTTTTGTGCAGCGGCACTCCCCGGTTCTAAGCAACAGGGAGGGCAGGCCGAAGAATTGGATTTCAAACAACCACAGGAGGAACCGTGCTATCTTGCAAATACCTCTCGCTTGTCACTTGCGCTGCAGTCGTTTCTCTTCCGGCCCCACACTTCGCGTTTACAGGCACTGCTTTGGGGAATTTTCAAAAGCTCAAGTCTCGGCGATAACTTTTTACGCAACTATTATCCCTTCATGTCATGCACCCATTAGGCCAAACAAGAACAAAGCGATGCCTGTTTGGCACAGCGAAACCAAATAGCTACCTCCTGCAGCGTCATTTTAAAAGAAGCAACTCTCTATCTCCATGTGATAACGACTTATGTAATAGGTCGACTTATTTAGAGTCTTATCATCCTGATTTTTTATCTACTACCTTGCCAAATCCAAGCCCTTGATGAAAGCATCACTTCTTTGGCGAGAAACAGCAAATGTGCTAGGCAAGATAAAGTCCAAAAACGCGGAAATTTATGTTGACTGAATAAGTCAAAATTTTAGAATTCCGTGATGAATGCTTGTGCAAATAGGCCAGTAAATAGAACACCAAAAGTACGATTACATCTAAAAATAAACTGGGAAAAGCCCTGGATTAAATGCTATCCAAGAATTTGAGTGATTTGTGATGAGGGGACCAGTCAACTGTTCGATGTTTGCTGCTACCTGTTGAAATGCTCTTACGGAAATCGTAAGTAAATTGTCCGTTTTAAAATGGTTAAAGCTAATATTGAATAAGACCAAGACACTTTGGGTGGACTCACCAGTAGGAACATCATAGGTTTCAAAAGGAAACATGTTGATAGTCCAGGTGGTCGTAAAATATCTGCATACACTTCGCAAATGCAACTATAGGTATACAGCATTCTGTGTATACAATGACTAACCAATCTCATGAAATGTTGACCGAAATTCTATAATGAGTTTTCGATCAGAAAGGATTAATTAGGCGTGGTTGTAATACTGATTATCTTGCGGCCTAATCCTAAGACATTTCGGACGCGGCAAATATGACCAATTAAGTGGCATGCATCTCCCCGTTAATTTTCTATGAATTTGCAAATTCAAAAATGTCTTATAGAAAGCATAAATAAATTTATGCTTACGTTCAGTCTCTTGATAGAGATCTAAGTCTTCTTTACATTGTATACTCTAAAAGGGAGTATAATTAGGTTTTTGAAAAGTTTTCCATTTGGCGAATAATTTGGAGCCTGGTCATCCGTTGCATTAGCGCTAAGTGATTTCAATCTACAAGGTGCATGCGTTCCGCGTAAAGGAAATCATATATTCTTATTTGCTTTTAAACTGATATTATATAGACTCCATAAAAGTTTGCAGTGGATGCGGATCACGTTGTACATTCCAAGAGGAACTGTGGTAAGCGTACAGGTACGATGTTATGTGAATGGACATCGCGCGGCTTTAACAAGTCTCATAATTATAAAAATTTTTTTAACCTTATTATACTCCTTTTTTCGAGTACAAGTATAAAGAAGGCGTAATGATCTTTCAAACGACTGAAAGAAACCATATTTTTGTCTATGGTTTCCATAAGATATATCTGAATTTGAAAGACCATCAAAAATCAATGGGAAAAATGCATGCCAGTTAAGTAGTCGTTTTGTACCAAGTACGGTTTCCCCAGGAGATCAAACCGCGTTGTATTCAAAATCCGACATCCCAGCGAGTTCGAAATATAATAGGATTATGCCGCAAGATAATCAGTATTACAATTGCGCCTTATTAATCCTTCCTAACTGAAAACGCATTTCAGAATTTCAATCAACATTTCATGAGATCGGTCATTCACTGTAGTTAGTGAGGGAGGCTGGTCGAGCAATGGAACAGTCCTTTTATCGTTCGATGTGTTACGAGTGTTTTTTAATACAATTCACAGAATTTTTTAGCGAAGACACATTCGGTTGGGACGGATGGCGTCATGAAAATATCAGCGAATACTTTTCGGTTTTCGCCGCCTTCATTTGATTACCCGGGACGATAGGTTCCGCGACATAGGGCTGCCAAAACATCTAAAACCACTAAAGCTTATACACACGCGCTAAGCCACTGGAGATCTATTTTATGTAGATGGCAGTTTGGGACTTATCTTCAGACTCCACAAACGGGATCATACTGCGAGGGAAGGTCTATTATAGCCGTCCTCGCAATCAAAGGAAGAATCACCTGTGTCAAGTAACATCTTCGTAGGTGTCTCATTCGGATATTTTGCCGATCAATGTCCATATGTGCTATCCTCTTCCAAAGTATGTTCAAGGAAGGGTTGGAAACAAGTTGGACTTTCATCCTCTTCCATGACTGATGGGTACAGTGTCAGTGCTGGAAAAGAAAACCTCAATTCTATTCGCTTTGTACCCTTTTATTTATATCCTCTTAGATCAATGCCGTATTTTACAATTATAAATGTATTTCGAAGAAGGCATTTGCATACCTAAACCCTTTCAAGTTGCTGATATGCAACCTACAGTCCTCATAATCAGTGTATCGGGAGAACCATACGAAATATGCTAAAATATCATAGATGCAGATGTATAATTGGCGGTGAACATCATGCGCTCACTTTTGGAATAGCTGCACATACCTGAGACGTACTGGCGTTGTTTGCGTTTTTGAAGGCTTGAACGTACGTAAATTTTCAAAGTAAAGCTTTTGAAGAAGAAGACTTTTCCCTATTTTGAAACTAACACGTTTTTTACATCCTGCCTCACCTGATTTACACTGTCCAGAAAACACGTTTCAGCCGAGAGAACGTTGCTTTTTCAAGCCTTTCTACTTTAGATTAGTATGCCAACTAGAAAAATGTTCAAACGTCAAACGGTAGACCGCGAGAATTATGCGGGAAAGACATTGCCCGAATATGGACACGAGCTTATTTTCGTCAAAAAGTGTAGTACTTAGCTAATAGCGTGGCATTTAAAAATCAACCTAGAAGGAACCTTTATTGCTAACGCGCTTAACCAATAAATAAAATGCATGCGTACTTGGAGCCTTGAGCTGTGCATTTAGGTCAATTTTGGCACACGTCATGGGTTGCGACACCGACCGTAAAACCGCATTATTGGATTGGCTCATTTGCTCGTGGCCAGTTAAGTGATTTTCACGGACTGGCATATGCATTCAGATTCAATCATATCGGGCGAAAGTGGTAGAATGTAATGGAACTATCATCAGTTTATAAGCTTATCTACCCCCAAAATAGCTGGAACAAGTGCTTTCCTTCTAAACTAAAGGGTATTGTGCACGATGCTTTATATTAAAGCCGAAAAATTCATAATTCTGGATTATACAAGTCAAAGAACTGTTGTATCATTTCCATAATCATTTGACGTTTTACTGTATCGTATTTCATATACATCAGTTTGAAATATGACATGACAAAGGCGAAATATTATATTTCAATTGTAATTCATTTGTTATTTTGCTTTGCTGCTTAGCATGTCATTGAGATTTTGTTTGATGATAACTTGAAAATGACAATCAAAATAGTTACTTAGTTATTGAGGTCATGCTAAAGTTTATACATGTCAGGCATCTAGCCATAAATGATGCTTTGCGACGGTGAAATCGTTTCATTATACGTCCTTGTTAAAATATTAAGCTGAATTATAGCAAAAGGCCCAACTTTTTTCAAATAAAGTAGAATGCGTTCTTCAGCTAGCTTGTAGTCTCGCGAAAATTAAGCCTTTAGAGCTTTAAAGTAGCGAAAGATTTGGGCTAAAACCATGTCCAAATATCTTGAATTGACTTCAATAAAGCAACACAATCAGTTTGAAACAAACTTCTGAGGTACGCAAATCGAGGTTTTCGCCTAAAAACTAGGGCAAGTGGCGTAGCTGTTTCCGGTATTTTTCTGTCATCAGCCCATGAAGTTCCAACTCCAGACTGCACACTCATCGTTTGGAACCGAATGAGTTGGTTATAAAGTAACACACTCACCATTGCCCTACGTGCCTGCATCACACTTCTCGAGGGTACGAATGTTCAGCTGTACGAGAGTGATGCGCGTCACATTTTCGCTATTCCTTTTGCGAAAAACACAGAGTTGTTTATTTATTCACATGTACATTTCCTCTTTATAAGAAGAAAAAAATCATTTTTAAGAAATGCTTTCAAATTCTGCAAAGTACTCATAGATGAAGTTGCAGAGACTACTAGGTGAACAGGGGTTTTCTTTCAGCAAATCTGCATTAAGCCAGTAGAGTTAGATGATGGCGTTGACAGTTAAAAATTTTGGTAATCGAGTAGTTCCAATTTGTTTGAAAAAGTGAGAAATGAGGAATATATGAGGACAATTAATGCAGTGAACATAAATGCGGTCACCCTCTGATGAATTGACAGAGTATTATGAAGGGTCATTTTGGTCTGAAGGCAGGAGAATGCAGTAAAGTACAGTTAGCAATGCGATTAGAAGGCTAAATGATCTTCCTGCATGGTAAATGTGAAGCCTGCATGAAATTATTCTGTACACAGTTTGTTTGTGCTCATTCCGGCCGCTTTTGTCTTTGTCAGTAGTCGCTGGATTTTTGTAATTTAGTGGGCCTTGTGAATTATTCGGAGAACTTCGTCCGCGTCCAAAATGCTCTGAACCAACTATATATAAGCGAGCGACGTTGCTTGGGCTCCTAATTACGACTTTCATTCCTCATGCCGAGAGATGTTTATTTATCCGTTTGAGCAGGCGCCAATCTTGCTTGAGCAATATTGATAGGATTGTTTCGGAAGTGTAAGTGGACCCGTTTTGTTGTGAAGGTCCGTGATACAACTTCCTCCATGCTTCTTGCCATCGCGTCATTCAAAATGTCCTCATCAGGGCAGCTTATTCTGCCCCTTCGTCAATATGGCTTGTAAGATGCGGGTAAGAACACCCGTCTCTGCAAAACCGTTTCCGGATCTTTCCAAGCCCCCTCAACAATGCTGTCTGTCGCACAAGTTGTTTATAGTTCTCTGAGTCAAACGATAAACTTTCTTGCATTATAGATTAGGAAGCATAAAAGCGATGGAACTCAAAAAATAGCCAGACCAAGCTTCTGCTCGATCGATGTTCCTTTAAACGCTTTAGTTGGAGCTTCTTCTCATAAAGACATGAGTGTAAAGCAGCGATTCTAAGGCTTTTACCTTTAACACAAAGTCGACTGCTTGATTTATGGCCTCTAACAGTGCACTGAAGAGGCCCCCACTAGGAACGACAGAAATTCAACCAGTCACAGCCGCTAACAATAGCAAAAGAAGCGTAACTCAGATAAGGTCCTTTCTCTAACGGATTGTATAACTGTCTCCTCCCAATGTCTGATTTTAAAAACACCTGAGCAAATCAGTCTTTCACGCAATTGCACCGACCTAGAGGAGATAAAGAAAGAGGAACATGCCTTTTTTGAATGCATCATTCAGACATTTAGCAAAAATAGCTCAATTCATTTTACCAAAATATATATTAACAAATGTTGCAAAAATAATTAGGCTTGAATTAAAATGAAGATCAAGTACGGTACAGTTCAAGCCTCAGGTTCTGTATTTTACCTTCTTTAAATGTAAGATGTTGTGCCAGGAATGGCATTATAGAATGCCTATATGATGGTGTACGGTAAAAGACATAGCGGTAGCCGCGGCGCATGGGGAGGGAGGACTTCGAGACAATTAACTCAGAATGAAGGCGAGGGACAACTTTATTCGGAATTTGATCTGCAAGTAGCTTGACCGTTGTGAGCTGGCGTTGTAGCATAATATTGACTAAAATGACATAAGAAACATCAGCAGCAAAAAGAACACCCCAGTAACTCGTTTTAAAATAAACAGGTCTGGAGGGCTGTAAAAATAAAAGGCAGAATATAGCATCCGGATAACACCAGACTATGGGGTAAGGCATGTGAAAGGAAAGCAAGCGACAGACGTACTGAAGGAATTTACGATTTTAAATAAAAAGGATTTCAGTATAAAAAACGAATAAGGCTTTTCAGCCCAGGGCACCGAAAAGAGGGTCCCTCATTCGAAAGAATGTTAACGGATTCAGGAATGGGGGAGACTCATAGTTGGAGCAGGCATTAAGACTGAGATGCACTATTGTTGCATCCGCTAGAAGCGAAGAACTGTCAATAAAAAATTTGGTTCTCCCTTATGCTCTGTCTAGCCCGCAGCTGCTGTTTGTTACTTTTGTAGGGATCTATGGTTTTACCTCCCTCACGGTGAATATATGCTATAAAGCGTTTTACTAAATGTTTTTTCGCAATAAATGTATTTTTCTATAATACAATGGATACAGGGAGGTTCACTTCTACGTGTTAATAACAATTTATCTGCTACAAAACGTTTGCAGTAAAATCTTCATTTGCTAGGTCTTTCACTGGAAGAGACTTCTTTATTTGCATCATGAAACAACTGACTGAACAATTTGTTTTCTCACCTTTTTGAATGTTATTTAAGCGCAAACACAGTAATTTATTGTGACTAGTCCGAAGCACTAAGACCAAATGGATTGCATGCGTCACATACCTGCTGATGCCGCCGCCAATGCAGAAGGGTCGAAGTACACCGACAGGAAAATGCAATCGATAAACTGTCGAAGACTTCAAACAGTTTGAGGTATGCAGTAAGGAGAATTTCGTTGGTAAAACGGATAATGAAAACAGGATATTCATACAGCAAATAGGCTTATGCGCATGATGGAAACTAGCCACCGATACTAGGAATTTTCACCGGCTGCCCTAACTTCAAAGCTAGAAGGACATTCATGTCTCGTACACGATAATAAAATGGCCTTTTCTGCCTGTGATTCACTAAGGAAAATGCGTAAGCTCATATTACTACGGAATGTCTCAATAGATCAGCATTTGTCTATAAACGGACATCTCTGATCATTTTCAAAATTGCTAGGGAAGAACGCACGCAGTCGTCAGTTTTCTAAATTTTCAGTACTTTAGAAACATTTGCAAATTGTCTATGATTAAGTATGATCTGGGAACTTTCGAGCTGACTGAGAAAACAGCATGCTTGTTCTTATTCAAACAATCAGCTACTTAATCACTTTTGCTGCTTTTGTGCAGGACTTAATGCTGTACGCAGCGCAACGACGGATTTCAATGCATTTTATAAACGCGTAGTGGAGGTATGTATGTAATAATTCCGATGTGTTTTCCTACGCAGAGCGCACGCACTTGGAACGCGAATATAAACCCCTCATATCTAAGTATCCTTATGCTAAACCGTAAGGAGGTTACAGATAGAAGGGCCATGATTAAGGTCATGGTTACGCTTATGAGAGTAAGTGTTACGAATAAGATTAGGGCCAAAACAACGACTAAGTTGAGACAGGGAAATAGTAACCGTCCCAAAATTTAGCGCAACACCATCTGTGGTACCGGGACGTCAGAATTCCTTTGTACGGTCGCAAACGCTTTTTTTATCTTTGTGAAGACGCACTACTGTGTAGACAGCTAATGAAGAAAAAGTTTTCTTAAAAGCAATTTGGCGAATATCTAAAATGGATATTTTTTGCCTTTGCGAACGATAGCGAAACAGTCGTTTTGGCTTCTGACAAGTGCGACCCTTCGTTTGCGCTGACAGGAAAGACTACCAAAGCAAGGCCCTCGTACAACTGGACGATAAATTGTTTAACAGAAGCAGCGACACCTCCTTTCCGAATTTGGCGATCAGAGAGATGTTAAGAGCTCTGTATTATGTAGTGAAATACAAAATGATGACCTTTTAAGATTGATAGATGGTAAAACCCGCACAACCAGCCGTGACTCAATTTGATAATCTTACAGAAATATACAAGTCAGGCGATCCCCTCTTGCCGATCGTTCTATACGAGAATCCGTCCATGTACCTACGTGAAGGGAAGTTAATTGTTCCATAATCCCGGGCTACTGACCACAAGATCAATAACAACAGTCGGTTCAGCAGAACAATTTCTCGACTAGGAAACGTGGATATATTGAATAAATAGGGTTGTTGGGTGTTACCACTTTCTTCCTTTCCCTGTCAAATATCTTACAACTAAAACTCTTAGTGATCTGATGAGCCTAGAGCTGCAATGGGAACGACGGTCGGTGCATACTTGGACGTGCCAGCTGCTGCCTCAGTACATTAACTATCTTCGAGAAAAGTATGTAAGAACACTATATAGGACACTCTGGTGATTTCACCAATCCACGGCTCCATTGCTGAGGCAGCTCTTAAAAACTCGAGAGACGGATACGTAACGCGTATAAATCAAAATTTTGATAGTCGCGTTAACGACGCATTTGGCTGAACTGACTAGGACAAAATTAGTCACTACAGAGCATAACTGAATCTGATTATCCCCTTTCTACATTTAACGGCAGAGGAGGAAATTAAAGAAAACTTTGCCATTAAATATTCTCGTGAACTGCCGATCAGACGAATAGCTGACAACCACACTCCAGTAAAAATCGACCAGCACGCTGCAAATATGCAGGTACAACAGGAAGCGGGCTTAACAACACAAATGCGCACTTTGCCAACGGGTGAAAACCAATTGCAGTACGTCAGTCGACAAACGAGACCAGCTGTGGGGCCTTCCATATTTCCTTACTGTCGACGAGTATCCGTGTACATTCGCTGAGGGCACTTTCAATTTCAAGGAAGACTGAATGAAAACTCACACTAACCGGAATTGCGCTGAAGAATTTAGCAATTAGAGGGGCTTCCTGAGCTGATGGCCACAAATCTCGCGCTATTAAAAATAAGAGCAGTCCATAGATCGAATTAAGTTGTCCATCGGCAACGGATGAAGTTAGAAGGCCTCATAAGAAACGGAAAAGGTCGGCTGTTACCTAGAGACCTGGGCGCTGCTACGGAGCAATCAACTATGCCGGAGATAGGGTTGAACGGCCACAAACGTGAATACATAAGCATTAGTCGGTTGTTCGAATGTTGGACCCAAAACGGAAGGTGGCGACATACTCCATGTGACCAGGTCATAGTATCAAATTTGGCGGCTCCAAAATTGTAGACCGGCGCGATAATCATACGTCAAGGTGAGTGAGAGAATTACGCATGCCCATCGGCCATCCAGTCAACTTCCACATGCTCTTGACTGCTTCTCATCTGACTTTGTAAGCCACTTAAACATGGAAAGATGGATACCCCATGTATCAGGCGGCCTTGGTCTAGGTTACAGACGACTGGTGGAAGATTAGGAGGATTAGGTTTGAAGTAGGTGTTAAGGCTAATGCTAGGACATACGAGTTGGGATCCCGTGGAATTTAGCGCAAAACCACCTTTAGTACCGGAATTTTCATATTCCGGTGTCCACCCTCAATCCTTCACCGTAGGGAGACGCAGACGTCCGAGTTACCAATTATTATTGCAGTTACAGAGGGCTGGACAACACAGACCATGGCAAAACGGAGGTCCTATTTATGTAAACGGTCCTACTGATAACTTGCATAATGTGTAAAGTGTGCAAACAGCGCATGTGAAATACGAAAGGTAACCTTACTCAAAAAGGTGTCGAAATTTGCGAGTAATTGTTGACCACACAGAAACCGGCACAAATGCGTGGACCCAATAGCTATGTTAATAAATACAAAGGCAGCGCTACGTTGTTTAAAATTGCCAACGCTTTTAGAAGTGCGGGAAATCCAAAAACGTCAGACAGGATTATAGTTGTCGGAACTTCAGATTTCACCGACAGAGACGTCATAGGAACTAAAGTTTCAAAACGGTACATACTGCCAGACGAGTCATGACTAATAAATTTAAATAATATTGGCGGATTAAATCGTAAACATACCATCTTGTGTATGTAACAGGACCTCGTCTCCGGTAAAATTAATTTGTACTCTTCTTTACTGAGTTTTAGATCGACCTTAAAATATCGATGAAAAACCCCTCGCTTTCATAGTTTCCAATCAATCGGCCATAAAAACGTATTCTGTTTTATGGGTTTGTATAAACGTTTGAAATAAGATGTTTTTTGAAGGCGTTTACCAAAGAAGCGAATGTTTAGGTGTGTTTTTTTATAGTGAAGGTCGTTTAAGTCCTATTTGCGGACTCAGTCAAACACGAAACCTCATCGTCAAAAATTGAACGCCTACAGCAAATGTCAGCAAGACATGTGACTGATTGATTAGGAAACTTTCCCTAATAAATTGCCTTTTTAAGGAATACTTTTACATTGCATTCTGTTGGCGGATACCTGAGTACTTTCACTCTTGCATGATGAAGCCAAGAAAAAACTGGCACTTTTATCCGTTTCTTTAACGTTGCTAAAAGAACTGATATTTATCTGCCGTACACGTAGAAACATGTCTTCCTTTTTATATTGCGTCCACTTTCGCTATCTTTGCCCACTTTCGGGCTGCATTCTACGATTAGAAATGCACGGCAGAATCGCCATATAAATACTGCTATTTTGGTGAAGCAGTTATTATTTCGTTCGCTTCATTTCTACATTACGCGCGTACAGAAGTAAGGTCGCAAGTACAGTAATATCTCATATGTTCAGAGCTGAAATTGACAATTCGGCGGTAGTTACGTTGGCGACAAAGCAACATTTTCCAAGCGACATAATGGTTTCCGCGTATCAAAACGAAAAATTGTTTGTGTGCGTTGTTGCCAAACTTTAGGGCTCGACATAGCACAGAATTGCCAATATGGCCTTAAAACGTCGATAAAATAGCTGGTTGTCTTAAAATAGCCTGCGTGCTGACAAAGTGATTCTTACGGTTAACATAAGATAAAAGTCAATTTTCAAGTGCAAAAGGCTCCATTTAGTAAAACACCCGGGGGTAAATTATTCTCCTGTTAAAAACATGTTCACATGTGCGATTAAAGTCTAGGACAGGTACGGACATAGAAAATTTCCTGAATATGCCATTCCATCCATTTTTGCTCAAAGTTATGAATATTTTCCCTGGAAAAATTACATGGATAGCTTTCTTGCGCAAGAAAAGGGCAGGTCCTTGAGGAGGTTAGAGGGGCAAACAAAATGCATAATGATTAGGGCGTCCGAAAGTTCTCACATCAGTTCCACGAAGTAGGTCACGCACTCTATGATGAGATCTGGGTACATAATTCTCTAGTCAACGAGTACGAGTAGTCTAGGTTGTCGATTGAAATACGGGAAGATACTGAATCCCTCATGGCGAATCCTTTTCTTTCTTTTTAATTTCAAAGAAATTTTAAAATGTACATTGCGCTAAGCAGCATGATAAGTCAGACAAAATTTCACATTCCTATTTATCGCAACCGGTTTTCTGCATTTGATTATACGGCTTTCGAGAAACCGATCAGCCACGATGGTGGAAAGTCGGATGGCAATGACATCTCAGTTGCCTTGAGTCTTATTTAATCGGTCAACATGTCGCGTAAAGTTTTTTAGCATATACGAACGAAAAGTCAAAAACTGCAACGTTGTCAACCATCCTTCCTCTAACATGATTTCTACATATGGAGATAAATCTAAGTGCCTGGATTATTTTCACCTACTAAGGTGATTAGGAATAGAAGGGTCGCAGTTTCAGTTATTTAAAGCAACGGATTTGCCTACAATATGACGAAATTTGGAAGTCAACTAGGATAGCAGAAATAGTCGCATAATACAGTTCTATGATCTGTGGTCTGTTGAACAGAACACATTATTATGGGTTATCCAAGCTGTTACGCTAAGGATGTTTTCAGTTGTAAATTTTTAATTTAAAAAAGCGAAGTTTTTAAGCATACATCTGAGGAATGCTAAAGCAGGGAAGTGTGCAGGTCATTCCAAGCTGATCGACGGAAAATCGAATTTGAAAAACTTGAGACATAGCTAATTGACCCAAAAACCATCCGAAGTGAATAGCTTTGCCAAGAGCAAACTCAGAAACCATAGTTTCTTTTGATCAGGTACTCGGAACAACTTCATGGAAGTTCTGCGACTAAATGATTTTTTCCACCTTCAAAAGTACATTGTAGTTATGTGAGTAAGCGATCCCTATGTGTTTAGGATTTAGTCTTTCAATAGAATTCGATCCTTAGTAAGTGATAAACTAGTTGCCTATCGACCCTATCAAAATATTTTTTTCATGACCTTTTCAACCTAGAGAGCACGTCATATTTCATCACTGTCTTTATCAATCGATGAAAAGTTTCGAAAGTTGCTCCGCAGTTCAGCGTACGATTCTGAAAACTCGGATTAAGCTTGAGCAGTTTTTAGCCACATTACAGATATCATCAAATATTTTAAAGCATTTTTCAAGTTTGAATTAAAAATTTCAATTCAACGTTGGCGGTCCGCATATAAGGCTGTATTTGTCATCTCTTGCATGCATATGAGTCTGCTGCCTTCAGCTTACGCTAATTTAGTGTACATGAATTTTAACGTTGTCTACATATCCATCTTCCCAAAACAGCGATTTTATGCGTCTAAATATTTATCATAATATCTTTAATAATAATATTTACTAATTCAACTTTGTTATTGAAATGTCTTGCAGTGCAAAGAATCACTCAGACGTTATTTTGCATTTGTTTTCAACCACCTAATAACTCGTCGATTTTAAATATGTATAGCCCATAAACGGGAAAGAGCCCAAAAATTTACCATGCCTTCTTATTTGGTCACGAGGTAAAATAACCAAAAGGTTGACTTAGCTAATCCCTGCTAAGTTTGTAAGAATACTATGTATGTGGTTTTGATAGAAGAGGATTCGTATATGCGCGGCTAGGCTACGAAAGACGGACAAGATTGCAAATTGTTATTTTGTAAGTGCTGTATTAAATATCACCCCCTTTTAACTGTCACTCAAAACAAACTGGACTTAAAGGTCCCCAACTGCCTATTATTTGCCCCTACCCACGCCTAATGTGGAAGTAAAACCGCCTTGGACTGGGATAACTGAAGAGTGACTTGTTTAAAGATGCCACAAGTGTTCATCACTCATGGAAGATTGGCGGAAAATAGAATGTCTCATTGGTAGGACAGTCTCTTAAAATGCTTTCTTTATCCAATATTTCCGAAGAGATTTTGATAGACTTTTCTGCTTTTAAGTACAATTATGGCCTCTCCTGCAGATAGAAAATTAAATTTTCAGCTTGGTAAAGTAAGAGAATATCTTCTTGTAGATTGCCTACTTTTTACTTATTGAAGTGATGCAAGAGCCTATGGCCACCTTTCATAATATCGAAAGTAAACTTTATACTTTTAGGGTCATGTTTTGAGAGTGAGCGATTCACGCATGATTGTCCATGCGTAAAGAACAAGTCAGACAAAACGCAGGTTTTGACATCTACCCAAACTGACCAAAAAACCTTAAGGTTTTTCAAAATCTTTTTGTAAACGAAAAGAAATAAAGTTTTCCGTGCAATCAGTTGCAGAAGAGTTATTTACCAGAAGAGGGTGACGCGAACTAAAATTTATTACTGCGTCCAGTTTGACAAAATACGTCCATATACGCAAAATTTTGATTGTCAGCTTGATACCGGTCTTGCATATTATAGCACGCATTACTGGCCAAGGCAAATGTTTTCTTTACCAGTTTGAAAGGCTGAGAACCAGAATTCTTTGCCGACTCGCTGTAAAATGTGGTGCATGCAGAGTGCACGGATGTGTTACTTGCAAACGTTTCTGTACTTATTAAATATATGGGTAAAACACGAACTATAGTAGGCCGTATTTCAAATTAGCTTACCAGACGAAAGTTTTTGAAAATGTTTCAGACTAATTTATTAATGTAATAACTGCCGGTACGACATCTGTTTAAAAGAACGAATGCTATGAATTGTGATTTATCAGGATTTTATGGAGCAGTTAATCGCCTTTTTGACACAACTGTTACTTTTAAGGGGTCTATACACATGTCCACGCGATCTACAATCGTTCGGTTTATATTTATCTTCTAAAAGCTAGAAATCTAATCCTAGTCATATGTAGAAATGTCCTGTCAAAAAGGATAGGGCAGATGCGAGATTTTTTTTCGTGTACATTGTTATCTCAAAAGTAGATAAGCACTACTGGGGCTAATACGACAGCGAACTCTGGCATTTAGCAAAATGGAAACTTAGGTTTTTTATAATGAAGGAGTACTAATTGAGAAGCATTCTACCAACGCATCTCATACAAGCAACAATTTGTGCCATATTAACAGAGGAATAGCTAGCCACCATGGTATGCAGAAAAAAGCTCACTAGTGGTCTTTAACAGCTTTAAAACGTTTTTTACTTGAAATGAGGCTTCTCTTTTGCGAATGGGTATGACAGCTCAAAACGCATAACTGTGATTTAATTAAGAACTGATGCAAACAAGAAAAGTATTAGTATTAGAGAGCATGACAACGGCTTATTTCATCTGTTTCTTTCTACGCGCCTTTTATTGCTTGTCTCTCATTGAAGTCATCCAAAGT
The DNA here is from genome assembly GCA_902702965.1 of Spirometra erinaceieuropaei. Taxonomy (NCBI): domain Eukaryota; kingdom Metazoa; phylum Platyhelminthes; class Cestoda; order Diphyllobothriidea; family Diphyllobothriidae; genus Spirometra; species Spirometra erinaceieuropaei. Next base: position 247,124 of record CACRXP010000511.1, read on the forward strand.
TTGAAATATATCCAGAAAGAACTGCCCATCTGATTACAAAACTGTTCTTTCACTTGAGGATGCAGTACATTGGACGGAACCAAATATAATTGTACACACTGCGTGATTTATCACATTGAAGGCACATGCATTTGCAAAACGCTCGAACATGTAGGCATCGCTGTTCATGTGCCACTGAATGAAACAACCGCAAGCACTTCGACTCAGGAATTGGTCTCCTAATGTCCTTCTTGTGCTTTCTGCTAAATATTCCACTTGTAATCTCGTCAACTATAAAGGCGTCAACTTGGGACAAAATATTTGAAATGAACCAGTATAGGCTGACTAGGGCACATTCTTGAAAAGTCCCTAATCCTATTCCTTCTTTAGTACTTTGTTGCATTTCTGACATTGCATTGGCCACTTCTGGAGTTTCTTGCACTTATTTTGCTAACACATGCATATACATGTTGGGCAAAATCGATCTGTGCAAACACGTTAAAAACATGTTTTAAATGTAACTGTAACTGAAATGTGACTGTATTTCAAACCAGGGGATTTTTCCTGATCTAACAAAACATTATCGTCCATTTTGTCTATTTCTTCATGCTTTGCAGCGACAAAACATAAATCGAGAAAAACTATGATATTTCATTTCAATTAAATCCTCTTTAAAACCTCCAAATTCTAACTGGAATTAGGGCGTTGGCATAATGCACAAGGGCAAATTGTCTTAAGCCATGATGCAGGGGTTTGATTTTTGGCTGTAGTCATCAGTGATAATAAGATAATTATCCCAATCCAGATCAGCAATGGTCCTCTGAACTTGAAAATTATTTTCAACTGCTTGATGCGTCGCTCAGTCTTAAAAATTCGCGTTCGTATGCACGTTAAAACATGGCTATAAATCCCAAAAATGGCCTTTTCCTTTTGTTTCGTAGATTAGAATATTAATTTAAGCGTAATTGTCACAATAATCTGTTTTCGAAACGCTTCTTCCCCTTTGAACGACAGAAATATCTTTTTTTGGCTGTCCACGGCGCCCTAAAAAAATTAAGTTGTTTATCTATAAATAAACCGTTGTTTAAGACTTGTCCCCAATCATTAAGGCAACAATGCTCTATCTTATTTTGATAAATCATATCGAGACGCCGCAAAAATGCTGAGTACTGAAATTTCTCTTAGAGTTCTTAAAGCTTAGTTACAACGCTGACATTTTTTAAATTACTTTTGCATGCTGGTGCTGGGAAGAACTCATGATTTGGGATTTTTACGCGCAAACAAACTTGGAAAGGAGCTGTCAGAACGGGCCTTAGACTGGATTAGAACCAAGAAGGTCCAAATGCCTAGCTGTCATAGTTAGGACTGGGAAAAATTTAAAGAAGGAAGCCATGATCGACGTCAGAAGAGGTGGTCGAGAAAGATTTGACCAACGAAGAAAAATGAGTTTGAGGGAAAAGATAATACGAGAGGCCTTAAAACACAAGTTAAACATTGACGAACTTTCATCAGGCAACACGATCTGGCAAAGGTCATACAAAACCAAGACCCAGCAGAAATGGAAAAGCAAATAATATAGGATGTTTTTGAAGACATATTGGTTGTTGCTGCATTATAAATGCACAATTTACATTTAAAATGCCCACTACCGCATAATCATATCCAAACAGAGCAAGTCAAATTTCTTCGCAAATTTTAGGTTTGAATATGCAGTAAGTTTTTAAAAAAAACTAACAAATCTCGTGAGAAAAGAGGTTGTGGGATTTGCAATATTTTTGACAGTCAAGCCAAAGTAGAATGTATGCGCGTGACGCAAATTTAAGTCACTTACAGAGGCCAGTTTTTGATTTATTCGGTTAACAGGATACACTTATAAACTAATAATGAAGTATCCAAGACAACCTTTAGCGCAGAATAAAACAATATGGCCTCAGCTGCAAAGAAAATGCAGCAAACGCTGATATAAAAATATCGATTAATTCCTAACATGTGTCTTCTGAAAAATGCTCTTTTCATTTTCGGCGGGTGAACGACGAGGACTTGAACGCAAATGTCCACATTTAACTAATCTAGATTTCGCCACCTGTCATCGTGTGCATTAACAAAGGTAATTGACATATTTTTCTCTTGAAGTAACACCAAAATTTTAACAACACACTATTCAATCTAGTAAAAATATTTTCCCATAAAAGGGCGAATAGGTAGGTGATTAGGGAGACTCAGGTTACATTATTAAGGCAGAGTGGTAAAAAAGTAAACGCTGAATTAGAATTGTCAAAAATATGTAATAAAAGATACTTCAGAGCAATAAATGAAGGTGGAATGCAGAACAAGAAATCTTGAAAATGTTTAACACGTCTGGGCAAAAACCTTTTCTGGCAATATATGCACTAGATACAAAAGCATTTTAATTTCTACCAGCTACATAGAACTGTAGATATGGAGATGCTGACGAAATCATTGGAGACCAGAATGGTCATTTTTGGCTTATTAGTTGTCGTTGGCCAGTCTTGCTCAACCTCGGGTTTGAAAACCATGAGATAAGAATCTGTATTCAGCCGTCATCGAGCGTTAATATGTCCGAAGCTGTACCTTTGTGTCACGGGTTTGTGGTCCTGTCGGTTGCGATCGGAGTACGATGTCAGAGCGCCGCTCACTGATCAGGTTATTATGGCTCTCGATCTGATGTCCTCGCACGCTGCAGCAAACCAGAGGTTGAATGAGACTGGCTGACGACAATTAGTGTGTCTGAAATAAACAAGTCAATCAGCCTAGTATTTGTCAGCGCCCCTTGACCTGCATAGACGGCGGGCCACTTAGCGACTGCATGAGAGTTCTCTTGATAAAGCCCAAGACGTGACAATAAGACCATGTCCCTTAATAGCCCAATCGACGAGCCTCCCTCTACCATACAAGAACTCTCTTGCAATCAATAAGTACTGCAAAGCCAGTGAGTTAAGTAACATATCTGCAATCGAAATTCTGAATGAGAGCAGTTCCAAAAAACTAAAATAGAAATTTCAATCTTCATTCTACCATTTATTTTTTGATCTTCGGTAAAATAAGCAAAGGGTCACATGAGACATTTGCCAGAGAGAACTCTTTTCGGGAGCAAGAAGTCGTTTACCTAGCTAACATACTACACGGCAGGAGCAAATATTTGCCAGGATATTACTCACAAATACTGCTTTAATGAAGCAATAAATATTCAAGCGGTAGTATTGGTTATATTTGTTTTTACTGGACAAACATGCAGATGATTTTCTTGTGTAAGGAAACATTCGTATTTAGTTTATTTACCTGACTACGTAGTTAGAAATCGGCGCATTGCCGTTCTTGAGGGGTTTGCTACTTGAAGTGAACATGACATTTGCTCAATTGAAGTTTTAGTTGGGCGTTCATGGGAAATAACTAGAAACACTGGCACAAGTCACCTGGAATAAGGACTCAATTTGCTTAACGGACGAATGCACAGAGCAAATAACGTGGGACGATTACAACAAGGAAGGCCGTAAAAGGTTTTTGCCCATCCGTTAAATAATCTGACTTCACTTTTTATTCGGCAACTATGGACTCTGAGTATTGAGCGCATCCGGTGTATCTTTGACTTCTGTCTACTAAAATACATTTTTTTGAATCTTGAAATCGGTAACGTGGATTACCACCCGGGCAGACAAACGTGTTAGATCGAAAATTATTTGCAAGGTCACGTTCCAAACACCAAAAACTTCCATGTTTATGGATAGCAAGAGAGCAAAGTTAAACCACTTAATGACAGACAAAGAAAAGGAAAGGAGAGAGAACTCTGAAAGACAACTACAAAATGTACAGACATTTCATGCATGTGTTTCTTTTCCAAAGAACTGAATATATGACAAAATTAATCAGATGACTTTTTCAGGAATTCATTAAAAACGTTTGCAAAGTAATTTGAAGTGGAAGCCGAACTTGCCAAAAGAAGCTCAGGCAAAAATAAAATGAACAAATTTTGAAAACAGTGTATTACTTAAAAAAGTAAAAAAATAATGTCGGCCGAAATTTAGAGTTAAATAAAACAGGCTGTGAAAAATAAAATAGACTTTTACCCGCCAGGGAATGTGGGGCTGAAACAGATTTGCAAAATCTGAATTATGAAATGTGGAGTTAACTTAAATTTGCATTAGGCTTGTCGTTTTTTAAAATATCTTGACATCTCAGTTTTCGATTGTCGTACAGGGATAGCCGAAATAAACAATATGACCCAAGTACCGTGAAGGGAATTGCTCTTCCTTATTCGATCTATCTTTTTAACATAGATGCCAATAAACCTCCTGTAGAATTGGCGAAGGGCAGAATGTTAGGTGAGACAAATATGGTTTACTACTTGATTATACTCGAAAGTCGATGAAATTATCCGTAAATCTATGTGCTGAGCAATATACTATGCTTTTAAATGCTATAGGCCCAACATTAAATTTCGCTTTTGTTTATTCCTCTCAGAAGTCGATATGGAGCTTTCCGTTTAGAACCACCGCCGTAGGCTGAACGTTTGCAAATACTAGTGATTTCGCATATAAAAGAGTATCTCCATCTGTCCTGTTTAACTCTGGTTACCATTTCATTCGAATGACCCACTGATCAAGAATCTTTCGCATTGATACAAACAACGGAAAATGTTGCTAAATGATAAACATTTTATTTAGTATCCTAAACCAACTTTATGACATAATTTTAATACGTGCCAATGATTTCGAACCACCACTGTCAGACTTCGGGAAGAAACGATTTCAACTGACAGCCAGGGAGTTGGTACGCACGATTTCTATTTCTTAAATAGAGAAAATCACCCATTTTATGAGACCATTTGACAAGCATACGCATGCCCTCGATAAATTCACACCAGGCCAGCACATTTCTGTGAGAATGGGGTGCAAAGTAAAATATGTGAGCGATAAGAGAAATCGATTACGGTTCGTCCTTTCATAAAAGCCGGGTATATTAATGAGAGAGAATGGAGGAGGCAGCCAGTGGAAATGAGAGTTATGAAGAATTGTGTCAGGGGAGAAGGGGGAGGAGGAACGGAAACGGAGACATTCATGCACTTAATCGATCTTTGGCCACGGTAGACTCGGGGTGTGCAACAGGTACTTCTGCGCTCACAGGACCGGCATCGGTAATTTGATGGCAGTCGCTTCTGCTGTCTTTAGCAAGCGCTGACCCAGTTACTTAGGGTAGATAGTTGGGACCTGGTAAATTGCGTGAAAATCTTCGTCGGAGTCCATTGGATGGCCTGAGTCAACCAGGTGTTTGAGGACGGAGCTGTGTATGCTCTTAATTTCACCCTTCCTCAGCCATGCCGGCGGGTGTTATCGTATTCTTGTGGATAGGCGCCGACACGTACGCCAATATAAGCTGCTCCACAGAAGCAAGCAAAGGTCTTTTGCCGGTCTTTCGGCAAGATTATTTAGAATAAGCCTATTAGGATATCCTTTTTCGCGAAGCAGGTCATGAGTTCTCCTAAAGTCTTCGTCAAAGCTACCTGCCAAATAAATTAAGCCAACTTTCTGCGCCAAAAACGGACTAGATTACGCTTCTTTTGGAGAAGTATGAAACTACAGAAGTTCGCATATTGCTGACACCAGGCGTCTTTTTGACAGACACTTCTTCGAATGCTGCATTCAGATCTACTGCTTAGGGGGACGTCTAGAAAATGCTGGGAGCCTGCCGTCTCCACCAGTTTGGCATGTGATGTATGTGTTAAACAGCAATAATTTTGTCCAAAAATGGGTCATGAGGCAGCTGCGCCGAATGAGCACAGGAGCGACATCAGGGCACAAGCAGGGGTTATTACGGATGCGCATCTATAACACGTGCCACGCATAGAGCACTTTGACACTCCTTGGTACTAGCTCACGTCACGCCACCCGCCTTACTTTCTGCCTCTGGTCTTCTTGACTCAGTCGTGACACAGTGTCTGGGTGGGAGAGGAAGAGAGTGCGGGCGATTTCGGGCAAGCTTTCTGTTGCTGTAAACCAACTCAGTTGCAGGTCGCCGTCGCTGCGTCCCCCATGCTGTGGGGCACATGTAAACGTCGTCGACAACGTCGGTAAAAGTGTCGTAAACAGCAGTAGGGACTTCGACTTTGTGGAGGATTCCAAAATAGAACTTTCAGCCAGTTGTTTCCCAAGAAAGGTTTTTGAGAGCAGCTAGTTTCATGTCAGAATGACCAGACCGAAATAGTCTGCAGTGATGCAGTGCATGTCTTTTGCTATGCAACTTGCTTGAACGTAAGGCTATTTATTTCTGACATTTTTAATGCACAACCAATTATCTAAATAAAATTCTGTTTGCACACGAAGTCACTGAGTTCCAGAAGAAATATGCACCTACGGTTTGGTTGTCATGGCAGTGCACACTGTGTCTAATAAATGATATCTACCATGAAGTTGTGACGTTTTTTGGTGAACTTAGCCTGTCTTGATTCTCTGTTGCACAATGGGTAAATGTGAAACTTATGCAAATGGACCGGTCTAGAAGCGTCTATAGAGCAAGGAATTTTCTCCACCATTGGGGTCTTCTGTTGTGAAACAAGAGACTTTCAAAACGATTTTTTAAACCTAAGAGCCCCAGTTTTCTTTGAGTGATTAAAATTATTTTCAACAGTTTTAAAAAAACTGAATTGGTTTCTAATGTATGATGAAAAAGAGTCACTAGTTTATGCCTCTGCCTCCTCAAGTTAGTAAATTTGAGTCACTCTTTCTCAAGCATTTACTTCGCATTTTTAACCACTCAAACAGAATCTCATGAGAATAAATGACAATTCGTATGTCCGATCCTGCCAATCACTGTTTTGCGCTGACCCTTCACAGAAATTCGTCAACGTGGGCCAGAACAATGCTTATCTTAAAGCGCATTTTAAAGTAAGGGAGAAATGTGATGTTAAAAAAGTCTTTGCTACAGAGTCGATGCAAAACATAAGGGCCACAAATTTGCGCCAAATGTCTGTACAAATGAATGCCTAAAATCAAGTTGACAATATGGTCGATATAAGCTGGTTCCCACTATCTGAACGTTAATAGTCAAATTTTCCGTTAGTTGCGATGGGGAACTGATAAACATTTGAAGGCACACAATTCGAGTCCGTTAAATTACACGTTCGACTTAGCCGGTTTCGTTCTACAACTATTAGACCGACATACCGCAAATGTTCAAGATAAAAATTTGTAATTACGGCTATTGTGGAGACGGAGAAACCTTAGGTGGGTTAATAGCATTTGTAATTGACTTCCAGTGAAACGTTAGGGGCTGGACACTGGAAAATAGACTTTCGCATTACAGATGACCCTGTCCCTTTTCCAGGGAGGCGGCGTTAATGTTGGGAGTTTGAGGGTAAGTGCTAGCGTCGGAGCAAGGAGTAAAGTTGGTTCACCGGAATAGACACTCCCTGCATTTCCATACAAGGTCCACCATAGAAGGGAGGTTCATATTTCCATGTCCGATCAACTGTAAACTAGGGAACCCGAGTAGTCTTAAAGCCATGAATTTCCGTCTTGCAGGAGTTTCTTTGGCTTCCTTTTAACTGCGTATTTTTTGGACGAGAGAATACTCTATGTGGCACAGCTCTGAACGTTTGAACTGAATCTCTATGATGCGATATGAGGTGAATTTTTGTCCGTCTTTTGTGGTACCCTTGGTAGAACATTTTGTAGGTAGCATTAAGCTGTCAGAAATATCGTTGAAAATGCCCTTTCACAGTTGTTTGGACTGATCAGGCTAATACCGGATTTAGGTATTCGGTACTGGTATTACCAGGGGTCGTCCTCATGCAGGTGTCATGATTTTTGAGTATTGCGTACGAAGACTAGAGCTTGACAATATGCAGAGTGAGGCGTTCTGTAGAAATGCCTAAACGGTAGCAAGGTGCCTTACAGCTGGTTGGATTTATACAGCGGGGAGTGTGAGACATCCACATCGCGAGTAATTGGCAATAGTATTTTTCGAATCGGGAATATTTTTCAAATCTCTGCATATGCATTTTACTAGTTATCAAGGCTAAATTCCTACGACAAAATAGACACTAGGCCGCTTACCTGTGTGCGCTGGGCCATTCTGTTCTGAACTACTTACGCGAGGATGATAATGGCGGCATGGTCGACTCTGCCACTGTTCTCGTAATAGCTCGCATTCTATTCACACCAGGTATTTTAAAAGAACGCAATCTAATAGTGGCTACACTTTCGACATAAATGTCGTACACATCTAACTAGTCCTCTCAAAAATACCTGTATGTAAAGAGTACATTATGAAACTGAGGAAAATTCACAAACACTTTTCTAAGGAAGTATTGGACAATAACAGGCGGCAGTGTAAGAACTGTAGCTCTGCTTAAACGATTTGGCGGACTGAAAGTACAAGAACTGGTCACCTTAATACTAAATAGCACTCTAGTAGCCAATTCTGCGAAACCACACCTTCTACGTGCATGGCCACGACCACCACCTTGAGTTTGTAGGACACTCCAGCTGCAGCTCTTAGCAGGAGTCTGTATCAGATACTGGAAAAGAGTCGTTTATATGATCCGTCTGACCCCACCATCATGAACAAATGATGCTTGTTAATAACCCCACTATAGGACATGGAGTACCAAAATCCAAAAGTTTATACGAGACTCCTTACCTGGGCAGCTTCTCGCCTTCAAATCCTTATTGGCGGGAAGAGCTCATATTGCCACTATTTTCCAAGAAAAGTCATCCGAGACTAGGTAAGGTGATGAACAATAAGGCGCTGGGCATCAGCTGCCTTCCCAAAAATTTTCAAATGCTGTTCATCGATAAACGGACAATCGATTAGGCGACTTTCTGATCTATGTTAAAAAACCATACCCAAAAGCAGAAACAGAATTATCGCTACCTACGCATTTTAGGATGAGGATTACCACGAATTTAACCTTTCTGCTAGTACCTCAAAATTATTCCCAGTCTTTCTCGTCAACAATTTCGTGAGTTGGTAAGATAATCAATGTGTCAACCGGCCTGGTTGGCAAACTCTTAATCATCAGCTCCTGTTTGGAGGAATCCTTGAACATAGTCACTGCGGTCGACAATACACAATACAATCGTTTTGATTGGTGATGATTTTACGTTTGTCTCACTGGATTCACAGAGGTTCTCACAGTCAATAGTATTTAATTAGAGTTACCTCAAAATTAGTTCGACTGATTCAAACCCTCTGTCACAGAAGGAGCTCAAAAGTTTTTTCAGTTACTGCGAAGAGTAATTCCTTCACACCTATTCATGTAGCTCTACTGACTGCGCAATTTTATCCGATTGGGTCAGGTATAGAAAGCAAGGTATCTAATGAAACACTATTGCCCTAGTGTGAACCATTGGTGGAGAGCACGCTGTTTGTTGTTCATTGTTTTCGTTAAATTGGCGCGTTGGGAAAGGGTGTTTTTCTTTTGCAAAATATCGTTTCAGTAATTTTATCAGCGCACGTTTTTGCGACTTTCGCAGAAAATAACCGTCTTCTTATATATAAGGATTTTCTTATGCTATTATCCGCGTTAGACAACATATACGCGCTTGCGACAGTTTTTCAACTTGAAAACATCAGTCAAAACAAAATTTCCTTTGCAAACTAACCGTCGCGAACTTGAAGTCAATTCTCCGTCTGCGTAACTAGACAGAAGCAAGCTGTGAATTGTCAAGTTGTTTCCAGAAAATCAGATGTTTGATTTGCTTTCAGATTTTTGATGTGTAATTTTACGTAACTTCGTGACTGAGAGGCAGCAGTAATGCCTAAATGCTGCTTTTGTTTAAACTCAAATATTTTCGCCACACTTGCAAATACTCTATAGGTAACCATCAGCTGTTCCTTCATCAGTAGCATATGGTCTAGTTTCTAATCTTGTTTCTTCTATTAAGAAGATTATTAGGGCTTAAGGCGTTACAATGCCTATTTAAGAAAATTTCGGTATATGTAAACTAGACTGTAATGCACTCAAAGTAGTATACGAGGTCCTCGAACTAATGAAGAGCAATATAATTAATTCTACAAAGATGTAAGACATTTTTGTGTCATCTATAAAATGCCTGTTTTGCCACTCAGAGTATTTTGATGACAAAACGCGTAGATAGGAACTCCGGGACATACAGGTGGCCATGCGCCCAATTCTAGGAATTCCATCTAGCCCTATTTCCTGACTCTAACTCAAACATTAACTCCAACTCAAACCTTAGTCCTAACCGTAACCCCAGTTTTAACACCAACGTTAGACTTAATCCTGGCCCTAAACGTAACCGAAATATGAACCCTTGTTTTGATCATCGTGGAATTCGGTGCACTGAGACCTGCATTATGGGAGGCTCCTATTTCAGTTTTTCTTAGTGTTCCAATTTTTTCCAGTCTTAATTTTAAAAAGCGTGAGTAAAATAAGTATTATTTGATGAAATGCCCAAATAAAACACCTTTGAAGAGCAACATATTACCGACGATTTTTACATATAACCGTAAGCATAATTGTTACAGGCCTTTGTTTTGGGTTTCGTTTTTTCCGGCAAATTGTTTTCATGCTTGTGGATTATGAAAACCGTAATAGACAGAAAAGCGGAATTTTCAATAATTTATTAATTAAGTGAAAACGTTGATAACTTTGGAAGTTCAACGGACAACAAACTGTACATCCTGTGGTTTTAAACAATCGGACGATTCGTAGAAAATGTCCAAGTATTCATTAATATTTTAAAAACTCTCAAAGGCCCTAGGATTTAATATCCACAGAAATTCAAAGTATATATACCAAAGAAGATCGCTTCCCGTACAGATAAAATAGCACTCGCATATTTGCGTCTGCAAACTTAAATTAAATGTCTTTGTCACATGCAAGTAATGCCATCTGACGTTCCTGCCTATAAAGTCACCCAGACGCATCCTAGTCGTAGCAAATTTATCAAAAGCGTCCAGGCCACAAAAACATGTTTTGCTAGCGGAAAACATTTGTAGAGATCCTAGAGTTGCTTGATTCATGGTCAAATAACAGATCACCCACATGCATCAAGTAGCAGGTCATCTGGCGCACTACATTTTTGAGGTCGGACAGTGGTTTTCTCTTCTAACTGACTCTATCTTGAAATGCGTTTACTGTCCCACTATTAATCATGATCAAATCTCTAGTATCCCTTTGTAATCACATTGCGTTATAGAAAAACATATTTTCCATTTTTTCCCACACAATAACGAAGTCCTGAAAATAAGTGCTCAGCATAAATTGATCAAAAATCTTAGCACTTAACAGAAGCACATGAAACTTCCCATAGCTCTAATCACATTAAGAAGGGTCAGAGTAGAAAAACCAAATAAATGTGCTTGAGAGTTTCGTAAAAATGATTTTTAAATTCCTATTTTAAAGGCTGTCAGTGTCTTTTGCCATAAACTAAGCGTTGTGTTCATAAATGAACGAAGCTGAGCTTCCCACCACATTTAGTTTCACGCGCAGAACCTGTAAGCATTGCGCAGCGAGAGGTTTTCAAGCGAAACGAATTTGCATAATTGCAAAACCTGCCATAGTCCGCCCTGAAGAACAGAAGTTCTTTGTTCGGCCCATTGAATGCAACTGTGGGATCGCTGGACGCAAAATTAAAAACAAGAGGGCCTCATTACCTGGCCGATGAATCCTCCAACAAAGCAGATTATGCAAATATTTATTTATCCGCAACCATATCTAATGATAGGCTCCAGTGAGAATCCGAAGCCTCAAGCCAATAAACTTCCTATTTCACCGATCACATTTTCTTATTCTCCTTAATATTGTATTTTCTGGTTTGCGTTACAATGAATGCTGAGGTAAAGAGATGAAGAAAGGCACTCTCATTTACAAGGAGTCATCTCCAAATAAACACACGCGAAACACATGTAAATAGATAGTCTCAGAAGAAGTCACGTGTAGAGCAGAAACTTTAATAAAATCAGCTTTTTCTGGATACTTCCGATGAGTGGATTTGTTTATATCATCCTTCTGTACATACAAGGCAACTGATAGGCATACACTAACAAAGTTGCACTTTATGTATTAAGCACGTTGAATCATGTTCCCTAGTGATCTCTTTATTTTATTTCGACCAAGACATGCATACCGTTTTCCTGTGGCGTATTGTGTCTTTGCTCCATAACTAAAGATGCATACACAGGCCTATACCATTCTGGGCAGATAAGGTTTTGCAAATACTTAAGTAGGATTTAGACTTTAAAGTATAAATTGCATTTTAGTAAGTGCCTCATTCGTCGCAGCCTTATAAGTGAATGGCTACTTCAGCAGAACCTTTCAGAACAAAAAACAGGTAACGCAAACAGTTTAGCAGACGCGGTCCTAGTTGTAATCGTGAAGGGACATCACCTGTTTTGACCGGTTTACTAGGCATTCATACTCATAGCCGTAAAAGAAATCCTCTCAAATCTCTAAAGACCTCCTGTGGGAATACCTTTTCACGGCGAATTCGGTATGCATTGTTGATAAAATAAAACCACTACGCAATCCGACTTCGTGTTTAAATGCTCCGACGGCACGAAAGGCTAAAGCAAACGAACTATCTGAAATTTGAATTTAATGTTTATAAAATAAATTTACAGCCAATGCTACTTAAACAAGGGGTGATGTAAAATTCTGTCGAAGTTTTCGTTAGCTAAATCTTATAACTTATCACCTGATGAGCTGTTTAAAGGAAAGACATCAAAAAATGAGCCACTCTGTTTGGAAAATTATGAATGTGGGTTATGCCCTATTAGACGAATAAGGATTCCGAGAATTGTACGCAGGTGTTCCAGGTCGCACAACCGTATTGTTCGTTCCATGTGCATCTCGCTGCATATGTTGTTTAAAGCGTGGTGGTCTACATTCATCCATTGTCAAATCACTGTCCGCTGTTGAAAAACAACCGTGCTGGACGATTGTGTAGACATCAACCCATGAAACGGCCGTCGCTCCAACCTCTAAGAATAACATCAGTTAGATCCATGTGATTATCTTCTTAACATAATAAGGCGGATTCACTTTTATTCAGGAAACGCCAGCATTCAGCCGACTCATTCCAGTCACCGTTGAACAAACTTATAGTTAAATCCAAAAGGCAACCAAATTTCACCACTCGCCAGCGGGATTACGGACGAAAACGGAGAGCACTCACTCTTCTAGTCGGCAATCTCATAAGTACCGTTTTAGCAAACTGCATATGAAAAATGACTCAAAACCACAAGGGTTGTTAGCGAAAAGATTGTTTCCGGCATGATTGAGTATTGCAGCTATGTTCGTTAATCGAGCACCAGAAAAAGGACATGCGATCAAAAAATATCACCGTCCTTCAAATAGCCGTATAAATTGCTTGAAATCTACTCTTTTAATTTGAAAACCTTGGGAATATGCAGCAAAGGTGCTATGTCATGAAATATTAAACGAAATTCTGAAATGTATTTTCAACTAAAAATGGCGACTTAAGAAGAGTTGCCACTTTAATTAGCATGGCGCATAATGCCAAGGAAGAGAGAGAGAGGAAGTCGCCTTATTTTGAAATCATTAGTTCAAAAGTTTCAGCAAAAAAATTGACTCTATTCACTATGGGCAGTAAATAAGTTAATAGAATATTCAAGTGTCAAAGTTTAACTTGAAGAAACAACTATTGTGAGGATAATTCAAGTCTGAGCTTCCGTATTTCTTTCTCTTCGCACGTAAGCTAGCCCGCTAGGAATGGCAATACAGAAGCTCGATAAACCGATGTTCGACAGGATATAAGTCGGAAGCTACGGCGTATCGGGCGAAAAGACTTCAAAGACATAAGATCGGAATGTAAGGTATGAGCCACGTCATCTAGAATTCGGCCAGCAAATTGCTTGACCGCATTGAAATGTCGTTGTTAGATAGTGTCAACTAAAAAAGGTAAGAAACACCAGCAGCAGAAGAGAGCATGAGGAGGACTGGTTTCAAAATTACAAGATACTTTTTAAGCAAAGCAGAAAAAATGACAGGGGAGCAGTATAGGATAAGAGGAAGAATGCAGGCATCGATGAATCGCCAGACTAAGGTTTGATGTGTGTGGTAGGAACGTAAACGACGTATATAATAAAGAAGTTTACGAACTTTAATAAATAGGGATTCAATATGGAAAGGAAATGAAAGATTTCAGGACAAAGTAACGCCGAGTTACCTGAAAGAGGATACTTCGTTCGGTAGAATGTCAGAGGATTCAGGATTAGTAGAGGGCCGCAGTCGAAAAATACAGTGAACGGATTTTTGCTTGTTAATTAGGAGACCATTTTCCTCCGACCACGCCAGGACATGGTTTAGGCCATCCTTTAGAGAACGGAGGTGTGTCTGACTTTTGAGAGGGTGTCCAACAACCACATCATCAGCATACCTGACCAAAATACAGTCATTAGGGAACCTTAGATCGTCAGTGTGGAGGGAGAAAAGGTGAGGGGATAGAATGGAACTTTGAAGAACACCGCAGTCATTGGGGAGGATCGTGGATTTCCGCTTGCCAGATTGGACAAATTGAGTGCGAGAGGTAAAATAATCGGCAAGCCAAGAGACGACCCAGCATGGAGAGCCGCATGCGGAGGTTTTGGTACGGAGAAGAGGGCGCGGGACGGTATTGAAGGCGAAGGAGTAATCAAGAAAAGCGCACGCATGCTCGCGGCAACCCTTGTCTAATGCTTTTAGAGCAGAGTGGACCACAAGAGCAACAGCATCTAAAGTACTCCGTTTGGATTTGTATGCAAATTGTAAAGGGTCGGAAAAACTGGAAGAAAAAGGCTTTATGATAATAAGGGCAACTCTTTCAGCAAGCTTTATTTTTTCGGGGGAGCAGGCAATTGGACGAAAAGATTTAGGACCAAAGTCAGCGGGCCTCTTAGGGATGGGAGTGATTCTCACTGTGCGCCAGGCGTCGGGAATCTTGGACTCCATGAAAGACATGTTGATTAGGTGCGGTAAAATAGGGGCTATATGAAAACTGCAAGATTTAAGAAAAAAAGGCGAGACACCGTCCAGTCCGGCAGCTGTTGATCCACGGACATTTTTAAGGTGTTTCCCTACTGTTGCCAAAGACACGGGTTGGAATGCACACGGTGATAGGGGAATGTCTTTTAAGGGAAGATGGGAGGCATTGTGACTAAATATAAAATTTTTATTTAGGGAGTCTAAATCTGCATCCACATGCACCAGGGTGTTGCAATGGCCAGTGAGATGCTTAAGACTTTCCCAAATCTCAGCAGAGGGGAAGGGAAAGGGAGGGGGGAGGAAGAAGAGGAAAAAAGTTGGCTGAGAAACAGGCTATTTTGTCTGTCAATCTTTGTTTTTATTAAGGAGGTAACGTCCTTAAGGCTATCACGTAAGCCTAGCTTGTAAAGGATTTCTTTTTTTACGTCTGAACGATTTCAGATAGGGGTAAGAAATTCTATCTGGTCGTATTATTAGAGTATCAAGAGGGCAGCAAATATTAAAAGTTTCATTTAAAAACGCTGTCAGGTAGGAAGCAAAGGATTCAACATTCGATTGTTCAAGGAAAGTGGGGATAGAATGAGAAATGCAAGTCTGAAGCAGGAGACTGTTTTGGGCGGCCGTGTTGCAAACTTTAACCTTTCCTTCAGGCTTGGCTAGCAGTGCACGTTTAGAAGTGGAATAGGTTTTCGGAAGACAATATAGTGGAATGGTATAACCCTGACAATAGAGCCCTATTTTTTACGCAAAAAAGCTTGCTGTGGTTAGTCAAAATATAATCAAGAGGGGCATTTGCGTAAGTATTAAAGGATACAAGATCATCGAAGCCTAAAAGTGTAAAGGGACGTAAATTCACATGATTAAAATCACCGCATAAGAGAATAAGAGAGTTACAGGATAATATAGCAAGTTTTTGTGAAAGAAAGTCGAAAAAACGGGTTAGTGCGCTTTCACAGGAAGAGGATGGAATGTAAATGCTAACAAATATGATGCCTTTAAAATTACTTAACAAACGGGACATAAATAAAACAGCGATGACATCTATCAAATCACCAGAGTAAGAAAAAAGGGACTTACAGTCTCTACACCAATTTTGATTAACGAAAATGGAAACGCCTCCACCTCTGCCACAAGATAGAGATTTTCTGTCTGTTCAAAAGCAGTAGAAAGATGGGGGAGTAATAAGTTTCGTATCAATGTCACTGTTTAACCACGCCTCTTGAAGGCAAACTACTTCAGGTCTGCTGTGTTCATTTTTCGACAAAAGTAGCCTTAGATCAAGAAATTCCAGTTCTGTCGGGATGTCGGTTTTTGAACGAGCTTCTCAGCGGCTGTCAGCGTTAACCGCACCGCGTAAAGATTGATTATTAAAGGAAAACTAATTTTCCCCATCAATTTTCGATGCCTTTATAAACTGAAGTCCATTTTATAAAAAACATCCGGAAAAATATTTTTATTTTACTCATTTTGTGGCAAATCATGTTTGCTTTAAATTTTAAAACTTAAAAAGAGTGTCAAAGAGTTTCAAAAAAGTTATTAACTGTGGGATTTTTGAAGACCGCGAAATATCCTGTGATACACCATAGCATCATTACATCAGTCAGTGGTGCTTAAGAAGTGGACAATACAGTCCACATTCACTACAAAATGTATGAAATCTACGTGACCTCCTCTTAATCGCATATAGAAGTATATCACTTTTTGCATGAAAATACCCAGTTTACAGGTTGAAAGCCCCTACGGGGAGTGTAAGAGCAGGTCGGATTCACAAGTTTCTGAAATTGAGAAACTTCTATAAGACCGTAAGGGATTTCTTTTTTATGGTATAACATTTGAAGATGAAATTTGCTGCGAAATGAGCAAAAGAAAGAATGTTTTTCTGGTTTTTTATAAAGTGAATTTTAACATATGAGGGCATCGAAGGCCGATGGGAATAATAAGTTCTGCTTTAGTATTCGTTTAGCTTAAATTACTCCCTAAGAAATCGTGAATCTGCACAACTTCTAAACAGGTCTATTGTCTACCCTGCCTATTTCACACCCTGTTTGACGGACACAAACACTAAAAATAGTGCTAAATAGGCCATTAGTTATCCGATCAAAAAGCAGACAATTTTTGTGACGCACTATAGCCTTCAGAAATGACCTTTTGCATTACAGCCGAAATAAAGGGCAGCTTGTTTTAGCTGTGGCCCCCTCACTGTTTTGGATACTTTGGCATTCGTTTTGATGAGTTCAATATTTCCAGTAAATTAAAGTTTGTTCTGCTTACAGTTGTTCATTGGCCCTTCACCTTTAAGCTCCTCTAAATATTTTACCTGAAATGACAATTATATTTAAAACTTGCCTTCGCTATAAGTCGTTAGCATGACCATTTTGTGATTTATGCACTTCTCTACTGTATATATTTGCTTCCCGAATCGTATTCTTGTTTCGTCTGTATATGCTCTATGTTAGGTGATCCGCTTGCCGATGCATCTTACTTCTTTTCGGACAAAGTTGGCAATAAAAACCGACCCACACCATCTTTAATCTTGCGGAGCATATTTTTCCGATTATCAGACGATTCCCACACTTATTTAAAACATGCGTCGTCGGTCATAGGTAATTTTCTCCGACAAATGTGCGCTCATTGACAACGAGCTTTTTTAGTTCCATCGTGTACAGCGATGAAAGTGCAGGATATAAGGGCTGACTTTTTCTCCTTATTCTGATTTACGGTCAGCTTTTGGATCAGTGTGCCTGGTAATCTGGTCAACGCTTGGAACTCTCCACGCCCTCCTCGCAAGTGCTTTTACATTTGGCCCCTGTTGACATTCCCCTTCATCCTTTTTACCACTCTCTTTCGAGCGTAATCGGCGTTCTTTTAATTAACTAGTTTTGTATTCTGACCTTGAGCTGGGAATTCGCTTTGCTCGAACAGTAACAAAGGAATTCTTTGTCTAGGTTTGTTGAGGTTTGTACGTTTTTTATCATTACCTTTTTCTATTAATAGTACCCTAAATCTGTTTTGGCTTATACGAATCACCTTTCCGGCAAGGAATTCTACAGTGCCTAATTTATCGAAACGCCGGACAATCAATACGGAAGCGCGTTTCTCCTCAGCTACTGCTGTTTCGACTTGATTCCTGAATTTTAATATCCTCTTCATAATAGGCCTTGACGCAGGTTTCCTTACGACACCTACACTGCATAAATAGAAGATAAGTTAGGAGATTTGCTAACAATATATAGATTATGCAGGATAGTGGGTAAGGCAATCAAATGTTCCCCTCCTAAAGCCAATCGTCAATCGCAGATTTTGCAGAGTTTTATAGCTGCGAAATAGAGAAATGAAAGCAGGATTGACTTTCCAGAAAAATAATAACGACTCAGTGATAGTCCACACAATCTTCCTAGTTAGCACCTCGTCTTAATATACTCTGACTGATTGGGTCTAGTTCCGGCTATCGTATGCCTATCATATGTCTATCACGCTTATCTATTCCGCTTGGATTTTGAAAATTTATATTTCGTTAACACATGTCATCATAAGAAATATAAATTCTTTCCTAAAATGGAACTCGTATAACTGCGATTCATTTTCGGCGGACACCAAATGATACAGCAACATCATGGTATAAAGAAAATGCACCCAACCTTCGTATAGTGAGAATAAATAATAAGAAAGCGACATGGA
The DNA here is from genome assembly GCA_902702965.1 of Spirometra erinaceieuropaei. Classification (NCBI taxonomy): domain Eukaryota; kingdom Metazoa; phylum Platyhelminthes; class Cestoda; order Diphyllobothriidea; family Diphyllobothriidae; genus Spirometra; species Spirometra erinaceieuropaei. The sequence continues at coordinate 265,746 of CACRXP010000511.1, forward strand.
GAATGGTCAGAAATCAATCTACGATGTTTTCTGCTGAACATTCGTCCGGATACAAATGCAAAATGTCAAGAGCGCAAAATATCTCTCAAGAGACTAACTATTTTGCTATACACATGTCTGACGAAATAATCGTAAATCCCCAAAGTCTGCGTAACGCGAAGGAAAAAGGAAAGGTCAAGTCGGTAGAAGCGTTCTTCTGTACAATTGTAGTAAACGGCATGCACGT
>CACRXP010000511.1:266081-329002 GCA_902702965.1 Spirometra erinaceieuropaei
GGCTGACATAAAGCGTCTATGAAAAACACGACAAACCTTTATATTCTTCCGCAAACTGCAAGGGTGAACCACTCCTGGGAACAGAACATATAAGAGAAAGTTTTTCGCTTAATTATATACACACTCGGCTCTCGCTCTCGTGTGGGAGCTTTTGATTTTGATAACCGTGCTGCACGTTTAACCGGTACATAAATATGGTCGTATTTACTATCACCTGGAAATCGAATGTTCAAAAACTTCCAAACTATTCTTACTCCTTTAAGAGCATTGTATTTTTAAAGCTTTAATTGCCTTCAGCTGCATGGCGTGCGGTTTTGCGCGACTGTACGAAAGTGCTGAAAACTAAGAAACACGAATCGGAATTTTGATGTCGGTTTCTAGTCTAGCAGCTATGGAAAATTTTCAGGGAAGGCAATCTATAGTCAGACAGGATCCGGCATGACCAGGCCTGCATGTCCTAATTCTGATGAAGTTTTAGTAGCCCTGGTCAGCTTTTTGGCATGTGGACCCATCAGTTCGTTTACTGCGTTCAAGTCCTAACGCTGGAAGCCAAATGAAATTACCCATTACAGAATTATTTATATATTGGACAATGCATAAATGAGGCATTTTGGCATCTAGTCTTTCGTTTTAGTTTGAAACGCTCATAAATGATCAAGCAGTTGATGAGTTGTCATGCTTGTTGTTGATCTGATTATTAAAAAAGGTCGTGTCCGAGGACTATTAAAAGCTTTTTAAAAGTTGTGGTGTTTACCTGTATCTGTTATTGACGCTGACGATGGGTTCGAGCAGGAGTGCGAACCATCAGTCAAATAAGCCTTTTGTTTCGAGGATCGTGTTTCCCTCCTCAAGACTGCCTATGGGACTCGTCTTTTTGCTTCTTTGTGGTGCTTAATTTGTTTTGTATATCTAAGTCTTTGCATAGGCATGAAACATGGGCTGAAAGAATTCTCTGTTAATCTGAATTTTATCAATTTATCAAGTCGTTTTTATTTCTGCTCATTTCATCATTGCTTTCGCTATTTTTCTATTTATTACATTGCGGTTATTCGACTTTGGTTGCGAGTTTTGACCGTAGACTATAACCAACTTGTGATTCTTAGTACGCTTCCAGCTGGCCACGATATTTTGTATTAATGCCGTTTTTTGTGCATATGCATGCTTAAACTCGTTTCCGGGGCGGTCAAATTTCATGCTTTTTAATTGTTAAAAATGCTTACCGGTAAACCAAAAACCACTTAAAGAGGAGAGAATTATTATTCATTACCAGTCAGTTATAATCTGACCCCAGGTGTGCATACCCAAGTGTTAAAGCTAGGTTCTACACCTACTGACATTATCGTTTTGCTCAGCACTCACTTAATCGCTGGAAATCCAAAATTTTCCAAATCGGAGGTTAGGATATGGCCTTTTAACGCCTTCTAGTAAGACAGAATAAGCCTCTGTTCCCTCTCCTCTAACATTACTGTACCCTTTATAAACGTCCCTAAGGGTTTTCGATTGATCTCCACTATCCAACGGGGCTAATCCGTTTTGTGTAATGATTAAAAAACATTCTTCTCAGGCGCACGAGTCTTTATAATCGCATCCGAAGGGACAGCGTCGTCATGACACAAGTGCTGGACATTAGACCTACCACTTCAAAGTCAAAGAGTCCACGTTCAAACGCCAGGTTTTCCGGAATTGGAGTCGGCACGGGGCTGTCCGATGTTGCATAATAATCTGAAAGTCGTCATTTCAGTCTCCCACGTCGTTATCCTTCCTCTTGCGTCTTTGCGTATTACAGAGATATACACACACAAAGTCGTCTTTAAGGAGAATGCAAATGCAATTCTAGTTTTAAAGCTTGATGTACGTTTGCTATTCTCCAGTACATGTGCACATGAGCACAATTGCACGCGTGCAGTAGTTTGTCAGCAAAACAACAATATTTATGCAACTATTTCAGCTAAAATAAATAATGCAATCTTAGTGGAGGCGTTTACACAGTAGGCAATTAAAACCTTATTATGTTTTATGCTAAAATTGTTAAGTAAAAGTGATGCAAATCAAGAGGTCCGTAATTTGAAGAATGTGCTAATTCGTTATCATATGATAATTTTAGATGCTTGCAAGTTTTTAAAAATATGCGCATTCTCTGCTGATTCCCTGAAAGCATTTGACATGGCAAACAGAAAATCTTTGTTGTCCATGCATGTCGGCGTATTGCCAGTTGGATATTTTTAGACTCACGCAAAGATTGGCCTTTCACATATTGTCCTTAAATATGCTCAGTGAATGATGTCGCAGCGGCTTATTTATTCACAGACACAGAAAATAACAGATGCGACTAAATATTTGGATCGATAAAGCACTTATAGTGTTGAATATTTAAAAGTGGAAAAGGGAATGTTGGTAACTGATTCCTTTGATTGCTCACATGCACGCTACTATCATACCTGATTAGTCATGACGCTCGTGATTAACTAGACAATTCAGTCCAAATCCGATCCTGAAGGCATATAAGGAATTGTTTTAGACATTTCAAGGAAATTCTTTGGCTAACCTTTCTAGTCTGAGCTTATAAAATGAAGGCGTAATTGAAAATTGAAGAAATGTCCTAAAATACCGTTTCCTGATTAAATCATCCTTATTTAAATAGCATACAGTGATGACAACATTGAAGCGGACGTCAGCAGCGTAAGGACCTCTTTGAACATTTGCTAACTGCTATGTGAAGTTTTTCAAACTTATATTCGAACCGTAACTGACTTATGCATTTTTAGAAGAATGACGAGCATATAAACGACCTAAAACTGAAGAATGAAACAGCTTTCAGTCACAGGCTGGGAAAGTTTGAAGGCGACTACAAGCCTGCCACCTCGAAACGTTTATAGATCCGATATATGTTCGTGTGTGCAAATACGAAATGAGTGAATGGAGTTGCACATAATTTGAAATGTAGATATAATAAATGCAAACAAATCCATCGTAACCTTCTGTGGCTTGGTGCATATATATCGCGAAGTATTAGAGGAACTTCCGTAGAAAAGAAGCTATTACGCCTGAGACGACATGCTGATGGTCCTTTCTTTGCGCCGTCTTAATCTGGAAACTAACAAGAACTAAAGACCTACCTTTGATGAGTTTCTTTTAATGGAATTTGCGTCATTTTGTCCTTGGGGAAAATTTCATTACTAATGCCTTTTAATGAAAACTCTGGCGATAGTAGAGGCGCTAAATTAGTATAAGGCTGTGCTGAGTTGTTGCGCAGACGTGTCCCTTTTGCTCGCTTCCTCAGAGCATAAGACGCAGTTCCGTAATTTCGACTGTCTTTTAAAGCAGTCGTTGATTATTTATTTTATTACTGAAGTGTATCTCTAAGAGTTTTCACATAAACAGAAGGTGCTCACCATAAAACATTTATTTTTACCTTTTTCAGAAAGGCAGACAAATATAAACAAGCAAACTATTGACAGTTTGAAATCGCTTGTTCTATTAGGGAGTTTACAACTTGATTTATAAAGGCACATATGTGGCATGCAAAGTCCTGAATCGGCCTCAACTCCAGTATATTTCTAGACATATATTGCCAATGTCCGGTCAAAAATATCGTTATATGGACATAGGTATATTCCGGTAAAAACACAATTTAGCATATGTAAAATGTTTACGCAAATTACCAATCGTGGTTTGAACCTCTGTTCGCGGGTGCCTTTCCCTAGCTTCTTTCGAAAGAATTTATAAACACTACTGTAGTCGTGGGAACGCGTCATAATATACCCATCAAATCCAAGAGGACCTAAATACGATAGACGGCCAATCCTATGAAAGATGTTGTTGTTTGAAAAAGATTCTACATCATTTGTGAGCTGGCAAAACGAATGAAGCAGCTTGAAAATAAAAATAAACAACCGTAAACAACTCGAAAATATGAAATAAATATTAAAACTGACACCCATTTGTAAAGAAAATGCAAAAATTCCAAAAACGCAAAAAACCTGTAAAAGTGGAACGAACAAAGGCGCAGGCATACAGAAAGCCTGTATATGCAAATCGAGCCGAGAACTAACACAATTAGAATATTATTTACACATATCTTTCAAATTAAGTTTTTACGTACAGTGAGTGACCTACCTCATGAAATGTTGCCTGAAATTCTGAAATGCGTTTTTGATTAGGAAGGATTACTTGGTCGCGGTTTTAATACTGCTTATCTAGCGGCATACTCTTATAAAATTTCAGACTTGGCAGGATGTCGGCGTTTAAATGTACTTCTTTTCAATCTCCTGTAGAAAGCGTGCTCGGTAAAAAATGACTACTTAAATAGCATGCATTTTTCCCATAGATTTTCGATGGTCTTGGAAATTCAAATATATTTTATAGAAACCATGAACAAAAATATGCTTTCTTTTAGTCAATCAATAGAGAATCACGTCTTCTTTATATTTTATATTTTAGAAAAGAGTATAACTAGGTTTTAAAAAAGTTTCTAATTATGAGATTGAAAAGAAGTACATTTAAACGCCGACATCCTGCCAAGTCTGAAATGTTATAAGAGTATGCCGCTAGATAAGCAGTATTAAAACCGCGACCAAGTAATCCTTCCTAATCAAAAACGCATTTCAGAATTTCAGGCAACATTTCATGAGATAGGTCACTCACTGTACAGATTCCTCAAAAATAAGTGCAATATCAAGTATGGCAGTTATCTAACAGCCCACAGTTCGAGTATAGATGTAAGCTCATTTCAACAGGAAATACCTGTATTTTCTCGCTTTTAATTTGTTAGAAATGCGTCTGACTAACACAATCAGGTCCTTGTTTGATTCCGTTGACCGAGACGCCATGAGAATAAAATATGCATAAAGTGCTGTAACATGACTAATAAATTTAAATGTAACTGCCAGGAGCAGTCGTTACCACATTATTTTGCGCATATTATGGGAAACTGTTTTCGTCACTTTACTTTAAAGATAGTTCGAACGCACGGTCCAGATGAGTTTTGGACCCCTTGAAGTTTTGATGATTTAATTATGCGTTTAGTGTTTTCAGTCGATTGCCCGTGAATATCGATCCTAGTCTATGTTTATCAAAACCTACGGTTACTGAATCGAACGTGATACTGAATTGTCAAAAACATTAACGTGTATAACGAAAGTCGGCATAAATACGCCATTGATCAATTAAAATACTTTCTCTTATAGGTTACTTCCTAAAAAGCAGTTTAATTACGTACTTCATTGACGAGATTCTGCGTTAGTTAACTTTTTCCAAGGTTAGGCCAGGGCAAAAATTGAGACGCTTTATCGGATTTACTTCTTTTTTGGAAAGCAGTGGTAATTTTTTTGCGGCAAACGAAAAACTCTTATCGCATTATACCGGAACCTTTTCCCTATATTTTTGTACTTTTAGTCTCCGGTCTGAGACTGTAAATGCACAGCAGCGTTGGCCACGCCATGGAAAAATTGCTTACCCTCTATCCTTTGCCTCCTTTAATTACACATTAACGGAAAATGAACATATATATACTATACAACTTAAAGTTAACTATTTACGGCGAGTTATCTGGTATTCGCAAAGAACAGGATAATATCAGACCTTCTAACAAAGGATTGCCAGTAAGTGTTGTCACTGCACTTTGGGGCGTGAAATCGCAAGCATTTTCAGATTTGCCTTTAAAATCCACAAAATGCTTGTTTGTTTGATAGTAAAATGCTTGCTAACACCTTGCTTCGTGCAGGTAACACGGCAAAAAATCAATTAAAATGATGTAGGTTCCGTTTGGCGAAATGACTGACTATAAATTACTTTCTCCCATATAAACACAAGTGCATAAGCAAACTTAGTCGCAGATAGCTATCTCCACGGGAAATCCCTGGAATACAATGGGACGTAAATTTGCGCTCAAATTTATAAACAATGCAAATGATGCAATTATTCATTGACTTATTGTGCAACCAAAAGGAGTGTTTGCTGGAATAGGCTGTAGAATTTCACAAATATGCAGTAATCTGTTTGTCCAACAAAAAAACTCAATTTCCCATACCCCTGTTTCATGAATTAGGTATCATACTGTACTTTGCGAATTTTGTTGCTCAGCGGTCGTATGTATTCGGTAGGGACAGTGGCGAGAAATTTTCTTTTTAAAATCTTCGACAATTTTAAACGTTGTTAAAAAAAGATTGTGTCTCTTACTAAAATACTCATCTCTGATACAGGTTGTGACATAGACTTCCGCTTTTGCCAAATAGTTAACAAAAAGGACCCAGCTTACTGTTGAAAGACAACACATTATTGAATGCCGTGTTTATTCACTCAAATGTAATTGTCGGTTGAACATCCCTTGTTACCAAAACCCAGAATATACTTTCGGTTGATCAGTGTTGAAAATCATATATTTATCCCAGTGATCGTGCCTTCGTCCTCTTTTAAATATTTGTGTGCTTGCCAAATTATGTTTCCTATAAAAACGCTTTGTTTTGACTCACTCTAGGCGCATTTATTCAAATGAAAGTTTTTAGTGCAAAATGCGCCCAGACGCAGATAAGATCGCGTGGCATGTTGGCGCACATTTTTCCAAGCCCACATAAACAATAATTTCCTTAGGCGTGGATTGTAAAAAAGGACCAAAATGTAATTGTTTAAACTTCCGACGTAAGACAACGCAAGTACAAGGAGTTATTTTGAAAAAGAAGTAATGCATGTCCAATAGTGGTCCGGTCATTTCGCTAGCAAAGGCTACTTTGTTTGTGGCTTCTCCATCAGCGTACCTTAAAATAATTTTTCAACAATGCCCGTTTGCCCTTTTCGAAATGCTTGTGTGCATTTTGCTTGAAACTGTGACGTGTTAATCAATAGTAAAAATAATCCTAACCGATGCGAGATGATGATTTAAAAAAATACTAAAGAAATTTAGTACGGCATCATGCTTTTATGATTTGCGTTCCCATAAAAGCTTACGCGCGGTGAAAGCACTTGAATTTTTTTGAAGCTCACCAGACGAAAGTCATAGCTTTACTTACGAGTTTTGTGTATAAACTAGAATAGGAACAACACCGATTGTACTGTCGATTGATTTGGCTCCTATTCTGACACACAGAAGATATCTTTGAATTTTTCATTTGTAGATTTGTCTTTGCTCGGTACCTGGATCCTGCAGAAGTAAAAAATGCGCACTAGTCTGGTACGTCTATCAAATTGCCTTTCCCATCCCTGAATACCTGATGAACAGAGACAAGACTGCAATTTTGTTTATCTTCTTCAGCTGACAAAAACTTAATGCCTGCACACACACAGTTACTGTCGAACCTAGGTGAAAAGATCAGCCGTGCATAAGGACGTCGCCTCGACATTTTACTATTTCTTGCCCCACGGAATGAAATCAGCTATGTCGATGCTTCTTTACACAAAGGATTACGATGCGTACGCACAAAAAACTATGCTCTGGGTGCGGCACAGTGCTAGAGCTACAGTGTTTTTAGAAGTCAGCAAATCCGACATTTAAAAACTATTCGACGTTCTAACTAATGTCGTATTAGTGAAAACCAAGAACTAAATGCTATGTTTCCAAGTGCTTTCTGCATGATAAGAACTTAACAAACGGTGCTGATTTAATTCAATAATGCTTACAAGGTGTACCTGCAAAACGCTGTACAATAAACCATGCCTAAAATCAAATGTGCCTCAGCCGTTAAATGGTGCCTCGTATTTCTGGTTGCATATTCGGATACTGTGGAGAATATGTCATTATATTTCTGTGGGAAATTGAAAAGGCTAATTTTGCATCAGAATAACATGAGAATGGTCTTTGGGAGCACCTTCGTATTCGTTGCCCCTTCCCAGGATCTGTCAGTCGACACCACCGAATTACTCGAAAATCGCAGATGGAACGAAAAATCGTCTCGGCTGCATCTATCTCTTATATATTTTAGGGTTATGACCCAAAACACGCATTATGACCATAAAGACAATTTAGAAACGGGTGTATAATATGAAGTATCTTCTGCCGGTATTGCAAAGTGCTCATCGAGGTGTACCAGAAGTTGGAAGCGCTTTTCAACGCATACACTGGCTATCGACTAGTTAGGAAACAATTAAATGCTAATTACGCTTTGCGTTGATGAAAATGTTTTTAGTCCGAGTCACATGATATGCCAGGTCCAGATTTTTGATCATCTTGTGATCACTAATTACAGTAAGACGTATGACATCAATTAAAAAATGTAAAAGGTCACCGACGGATGAAGAGTCTACAGAACGCAGTTATGGGCTTATTTTCCTGTTTCATTCTACTATAAGTTAAGGAAAGACAACAATATCGTAAAAGAAGAAGTGCAGACGATATGCAATATTACGGCTGCATGCTGGTTGTTAGACGATTAGCCGCAAATCCACTCGGAATTTCTCAGTATACGGTCATATGCCTCCAGTACCACGTATGGCCTAGAATAAAATTCTAAGGAGTTTTTATTCTACCATATGGCTTTAACGCTAACTATAATCCCATAATCTACCTAAAACGAACCCCTTACTTTTCTTTTAACCATAACATAGGGCTCAAATCTTATAAACCTAACAATAAATCTATCTTCACTGGAATTTTGAGACAGCCGACCGTATTGCCTGGGTAAATATTCCGAGTGATCCGAATTTCCTTTCTATCGTAACTTACCCAAAAGATTGATTATCGGGAAAATACTACCACATAATTTCAATTATACAAGCAGACAAATAACACTTCCAGTTTAGGCTTTGCTGGCACTGCTTGGGACCAGTTATTCATACTGCGAAAACACCGATGCAAAATTGTCCATTAATGTTCCAGAAACGAAATTGCGGTAACTGATCACAGTCAGTTCATCACCAAGTTAATTACCTATGAATTCCACTGAAGGATATCTTGATCAGTCGTATCTGTGTCATCTTAGATCAATGGGCTTGGGGCAGAACTGTTAAATTACGATTCATTATTCCATTATTATTATTCCATTATTCAGAATTCTATTGTGAAATTTTCCACTTACATAACGTGCACATCTTCGTTGAAAAATGATTAGGCAAATAACACGTTTCTACCAATAGTGTTCCTTCAAATATGCTGTGGTAATAGGCTTGAAAGATCAAAAGTAATAGGAGTTGACACATTCTGCTATTGAAGAAGGAGACACGATCGCCGCGACAAGAGCTTTATTAACCTGACGTTTCGGATTCCTACTCGAATCCATCATCAGAGACAAAAAAGCAGAAACGGGTGGTTGCTGCACAAGGGGCTGTGGTATTTATAGGATGCAGCAGCCATGCTACCGCATACCTATGAACATTCACGGCTCCCCCGTTCATCCGGGATCGTCGCACTTGGTGTGATCACTGCTTGAAGGCCGACATTCGAGTCGATAATTGCTGCAATTTCATCACGTGCGTTGGATGTTGGCGTGATGATTGCTCGACCATCTGACGCACCGACTCCGGTGTTGGGAAAAGTGTTCACCTCTGCGCACCCCGCATGGCTTGTTACTCCGCCTAGGCGAAATTTTAGCACGCAGTATGGAGTTGGAAGATCGTTGCACTTGTTGATGGACTGGGGGCCAGTAAACCATGATTCCAGTAGCTCCTGGCTCACGCGGTTGTCACCTCTTGCGAGAATATGAATGTGTGGCCGCATCTCGTCGAATGAGCCGCAACTTGAGAGCTGGCGTCATTTCTGCGCACCGCTGCCGCGTGTTCGGCCATTCTCATTTGGAGCTGTCTTCCGGTTTCTCCGACGTAGTTGCTTTGTCCGCAACTGCACCAGATCCGATAAACGACTCCAGACGTTTCTAGCTGTGGCATTGGGTCTTTCGGTTTCATGATCAGACGCCTGATGGTTGCCTCCGGTCTGTGTGCCACTCCAACCCCAAGTGGTGCGAGAAGGCGGTCGACACCTTCCGAAACGTTCTTGACATACGGAAGTGCCCGCCAAGATTTGGTGTCCGTGCGGTTAGGACTTTCGTCCCTCTTGCGTATGCACCGGTCGACGAAGTTGCGCGGGTAGCCATTGGCTTTGAAGACCCGTCGGAGGTATTGTAGTTCGGCAATTTTGTCTTCCGGCTCACTGCAGTGCGTTTCGACACGCCGATAGAGCGTCCTTACACAACTGCGTTTGTGGCTGATTGGGTGGTTACTGTTGAAGTTCAGTACTTGCATCGTATTTGTCGCTTTCCTGAACACTTTGGTATTTAGTTCACCACAATCTTTGCGGCATACGAGGACTTCCAGTAAGTCCAGCTGGTTGTTCTCTTCCTCCTCCATCGTAAATTGAATGTCCGGGAAGACGTCGTTAAGATGTTCTTGGAATGTCAACACCTGATCCCGTCCGATGACGACGAAGGTACCATCCACATACCGGGCCCAGAATTGCGGTCTGTGGTGTTGGAGCACCACCGATTCCAACCGTTGCAGGACCGCCTCGGCGATGAATCCCGAAATCGGCGAACCCATTGGTGTGCCCTTCACCTGTTCGTAGATTGTCCTGTTGAACGTGAAGTACGTCCTGAGACAGGGCTTCAGGAGCTGAAGGAGTTGGGCGTGTCCAAGACGGTTCTCCGTTTTATCTTATTTGCTTTGTAGAAGCAGCTCGATTGTCTCGATCGCCAGGTCCTGGGGAATAGAAGTAAAAAGGGATGTAACATCAAAAGATACCATGACCTCATTTGGATGGATGCTTACCCCTTTGAGTTTCTCCAGGAATTGTGCTGACGAAGATACCGTGGCGTCTGACTCAGCGGTCAGGAACTTGAGACGCCGGAACAACCACTTAGCCAGTCCGTACGTTGGAGTCCCTTTGAGCGACACGATGGGTCGGAGAAGAGCGCCGACTTTGTGCACCTTAGGGAGGCCATAGAATCGGGCTAAAGCCTTATCTTGGGGTCTGGTCATGCGTCTGTCGGTCGGTGTTATTGCACCTGAATTCTCCAAGGCCAACAACGTAGCATTAATTTTGCGTGTCAGCGCCTTTAAAGGGTTCGTTGCACATGGGACATAGAACTGTCGGTCCTCCAGTAAACCTTTGGCTTTTTGAAGGTAGTCTGCCCTGTCTAGTACCATTGTGGCGCGTCCTTTGTCCGCTGGCACGATGACCAGGTCTTTGTCGGCCTTGAGTTCTCTAAGCGCATTACGTTCGACCTTGGAAAGCACTTCCCGCGGCTTGTGAGCCATCAGGAGAGACGACAGTTGGTGTCGGATGAGGTTCTTAGTCTCCTCCGTTGTTTCCGTCTGACAAAGGATTGTTTCCACTGCTGCAATCATGTTAACAGGTTTGGCGTCAGCCGTGTTAAATGAAGCTTCGTGCCGTAAAACCTACATATGATACTTCGTCAGCTCCTTTGATGACAGGTTGTGCACCCGTTTGTCGTTTCTGGGCGACGTTGGATTGGGCAGCTTTCAAAATTTGTTCTCCAGTGCTACGTCGCGTACCATGCTCTGTTCGCGGGCTTGTTCAGCTATCCTCCGCAGGAGCAGATTCGTACCGATCTCACCCATGAACTCACAGCATCTGGTCTTTTCTTGGTCAATCCTTTGACGGTACTTACGAAGTCTCGCGTGGCAATCTTGGAGGAGCACTCGGATCACCCTTCTGCCGTGCTGAAATACTGCTCGTCTCGCCAAATCCGTGTTAACCGGTGGCTTGTATGAAACACATTTCGGTAACACATTATTGTCGAGACACCTGTGCAGAAACCGGATCTGCGAATATGTAGAGGCCTCCCGAAGGGCGAACGTTTCCCATCGCCGGGCCGATCGGAGCGCATCGCGCCGAAATACATTGCCAATAGAAGCGAAGAGACGAGTCCCAGGAAGTAGTCTTGAAGAAGGAGACAGGATCGTCGGAAGATTCTGCTATCTAACCGCGTAAAGGTGTTGATATACCATAAATATGTGGACGTTCATATGATGATCGGCAAACAAATTATGACAGTTAGATACGCATAAAAAACAATGTTTAATTTTCTGATCGAACATCTTAGGCCAGAAGTGGCTTCTTAGGATGCCAATAAGCCGCAGCTCAGCTTATAAGCGCGTAAAAAATTCTTAATTACTGCTCAATTCCAAACGCATTCATGGTGCTTAAATGATTCTCATCGTAGAAGCTTGCGGGCTATGGCCGTGGGCTGTTTTGTTTACGTTTGTCCATCATCCAATCCATCATCAAGTGCATTTCTTCTCCTTTATATTGCGTCCTAAGACTCATTGAAGGGCAGTCAACTGGTTTTCTTGGTTAACGCATGGTTAGGTGAAGGATGCGTTTCGAGAAGAGATTTAACTTTAGCAGTAAGTAAGTCATGACGAAGTCTAGGAATGAGGTAGAAGCTAGCATTTATTGCAGATTTAACATAAGGCAAGGGTTAAGATTAAGGCGACGGTTACACACCACCCAACTGTCACCATTCACAGTAATGTCATAAAAACTAAAAATCGGTTAAAGCCTAAGGAGCAGTCTGGAGTAATGTATCGCGTCCCGTGCCAAAACAGTCCTTGTGACTACACGGGCCAGACTAGACGCATGCTCAGATCGCGCATACGCGAATATAAGCTGGCCGTGTGACGAGGCGACGCATTATCACAAGCGGCAACCCACACCTACGGAACGTGTCATAAGTTTAACTTCGCAACCACAAAAATATTCGCCCACGGCGGAAACAAAACAGGCCGAGAATCGATTGAACCCTGAACATAGGATGAGAACTCAGTCAATCGGTTTGTTAATCTGGCGCCGGCGTACAGAGCCCTAAGCAGTCACCTCCAGTCTTACGCCGTTGGTGTATGATTAGCTTACCCGCCCTATAATTGGGGATAGTTCTGTTGCTGCTGCTATCTCCGACAATTGACCCCTTCACAAGTTCGAAAGCTCAGAACAAACAAATGTTCCGACGCTCAACCACTCTTCTTCTTCTTCTTCTTCACTTATCAGTGTTACTGCTGGGGTTTGGGCAATGGACTATTTTGCCCCTTCCGGGACTATGGGCCAGTCAACCTTTACATTTTAGGTGAGGTTTATCTATTTTCATTTACTGTCTAGCGGGCCACATAAGTCAGCCTCACCCGACAATATTAGTGAGCGATTTGAGAGAAAATTAATAAGTCGGTTGCAAACGATGTTGGTGGAATTATGACGGTTATTAGCTTAGATGCAGGCGAAAATATTGCTGTTTCCTTTAATGCAAGCATCCGTGCTGAGAGCAATGACTGCAACTTTTAAATATGCGGTTGCACGGCAACAGCGTCCCACAGCTGCCGCCGTTTATAATGATGCAATGGGTAGCAAATCTGAAACATCGAGCAAACGGCAATCTTCTTTCGTGTCAAGGTTTCCTTTGTTCCGACAAATAACCCATTCATTATAACCTGAGTTATAAACATCCTTATCAAAATCATGGTCAGCAAAATGCATGTGTAACAGAAAAAAAATTTATTACGCCAACTCGATCTGTCGATGAGTTCAGGTGCTTGCAGTATTAGTGGTCATGTGACAGTCTGAGAAATATTTTGCATAAGAACTATTTCCGCGTAAATTGCGATATGCGCACCTGTTGTTATCTTTCTTGTGCGGGCTCATCTTCCGATGTCAAACCTGGAAAATAGTAAAATTCTCGGTCTTTATCTCAAGTTTCCTCATCCAAACCAGCCGCTTAAGTTAGAGAATTGAACTGACTTGAGGAAATATTGAAAAATTGGGTCGTCTTGCTATTTTCAAAATTTGCATGGGGTTTCCGATGTTCCCTTGGGAACTCGCTGTGTGAGTTTCAACCGCAATTAGAAAATCGTAAAACTAGCTTGTTCATTAAATGCAAAGCTGAGAAACATTGCCCGAAATGGAAAATTCAGTAAAAATGTCATCATGAAAACAAACCATAGGTCGGAGATCCGAAACTATATAGCACTCTGTTTCCACAGTGCTAGCTGCCCATACGCACAGGTATTTAAATCAGACAAATATATGTTTCCGCGGAGGCTCCCTATACAATCTGTGAAAAAGTAATACTAACAAACATAAATCGGTTGAAGAAAGTCAAAAATAAATTTTCAGAAATGTTTACCAAATGAGGCAAAGAGAGACAGAACGGACATTTGTAACTTATTAACATCATCAGTCAGTGATAATTCAAGCTACGTTTTCAGGCTAGAGTTGCAAACCCTCGGTCTGTTGATAATATGAACGAAGGTATTCCACCTCAAAACGGTTTGATGACATGTCCGATGAGGAGGGGGACTGTTAGTCCCATGAGAGTGGGATGCACTGACGGATTAGGATTGTACCACGGAACTGAGCGCTTCAGCTTTGCAGTGTGCTTGAGGGGTTACAATCATTGTATGCTATCGTATGGTAACTGGCAACCGACAACATAACGATTCTTACTGGGACACTAGGACGACCATGTCTAACTTATTCTACATATACTAAGTTGCACATAAAAGAATAAAACGTACCCCTGTTATGGATTCCTTAAACTGTTCTTAGCTTATAAAGACTTCATAAACGTTCCAAATCTTGACTGGTATTCGAAAGATATCACAATAATAATATTTAATGAATGGTAGTCGCTCGTACACTGTACAGGTTTAACGGTCTAACGCTGGCGGTGGGGCACTAATATTGTATTCGTATTTTAAAAGTGCACAGTAAAATGTCCTATTTATGTTTTTACCTGCAGAGTCAATATCATATAGTAACGCATATACTGTAAGATTTGGGTAATATATGGACATATATTACAATTCCCTGCTGCGACTGTGACGTATAAATGCTCCAAAATGACGGTCATAATTGCTGAAGCATCGTAAAAACGGTTGCATATCCTCATCTCGTTTAGGGCGTGCAAAGAACATCTAATGAGCTGTCCGCTAAATTACGGCAAAATAATTAGTAATACGAAATTTGAAATTGTGTACTGGAATGTCTAATTGACATACTTTTCCCAAGTGTCTAGTTTACGCTATTGCAACTAACTAAAGTCTTGTGTTAAAAGCTGTGGGTTCAAACTGTATCACTAATCTGAACTTTTCTTGGCACATGCATGTTTTATTCACAGCTTCCATACTGCTAACGCGATTTTTCTTATCGCATTTACCTGTCATGTAGAAGAGTTTTGTCTTCGTATTCTTGTCATCGTCGAAATAAATGTAGTATGGTGTTGGATTAACTGTTGTGGTACTCGCTTTTGCATGAAGCAATTTCCAAAATTTTGGCCTACGTTTTTCGGTAGATGTCATTGTCGGCCATTGCGCCCTCCTTGCTAGGTGGGTTCACCTTAATAGTTGAATTCTTCTGGACACGTAAACTAGTTTCTGAAATATGCCATCTATTATCCTCATTCGTTAATGTTACATTCCAAAATCTTTCCGGGACCTTTTTCAAATTTCCTTATCTTACACTTTCTAAGCCATATAGCATTCAGCTAGGTAACGCAGTCATTTGCGTTTATATTCTCTATTTTATATTTTGATCACAAATATATTACAATTATTTTATCAAAGCTTAGTTACTCTGAGTCGAGCATCATGGTTATTTTATCTAGATTGTTTGATAAATATATTTTTTCTGAAGACGTGCAGGAGAGTCCATATTCTAATCTACTTGACAATTTAAGTGTTTTATAAACGTGTTGTATATACGCAAAGTTTGCATTGTTTCCTGTAAACTTATCCCTAGTTAACTACGCATTCCAAAAAATGTGCACAAAGCAACTTTCGTAAGTCAGAGGACATTCGGTTGGTGGCTTACGAGAAATATATGGAGTAACTGACGCCAACATGAACGTTCCCCTGGCTGACATTTATTAGCACTTGCCCATTTCATGTTTGACGATGACCGTTCAGGCGTGTATGTCTGATAAATAATCCCATGTCTAACGACCTAGAACTTCTTGGTGAATAGTTTTCAAAAAGCACTTCCCGCAATATCAGTTGCAATTGTATGAAAGCTTCGGGTGAAAACACCAAAACGATATTGCCAGGGTCCGCATACCAACTTGAAATGTTCATCTAAAACTCACATTTGGCAGCAATCTATCGCAGTCACAAGAAACGGTTAAATGTATAAATACCCTGTTCCTGATGTCGAAAACCCTGTTTTCCGCAGTTTGACCACTTTTCTCTTCCTGTGATTCTGTGCTTGAACTTGCGTAGCAATTTTAGTTACTTTTGTTGCACCCTTAACAAAGTTTGAAACCATGGTTCGTGTCTTTTATCACTCCTGCATCCTGAGTGTTCGGAACCTCATTTTCGTGAAACCGATAAAAGGCCAAGGTAGAAGAAGTTAATTAGAGAGCCCACTGCCAAGTCTCAGCCAAAAACCTCTTTGCTACAATTACGATAACAACAGTTCTAAGTTCATGGTCGATTCAAATTTTGGAAAATTTCAGGGCTTTTACTAAATCAACGTATGAATGAAGTATACAAATGTTATTTACAGTATTTGGATGTACTTTAACCATGAACTTACAGTGAGTGACCAATCTCATGAGATATTGGTTGACATTCTTAAATGCGTTTTCAATTAGGAAAGATTACTCAGGCGCGTTTGTAATATTC
The DNA here is from genome assembly GCA_902702965.1 of Spirometra erinaceieuropaei. Taxonomy (NCBI): domain Eukaryota; kingdom Metazoa; phylum Platyhelminthes; class Cestoda; order Diphyllobothriidea; family Diphyllobothriidae; genus Spirometra; species Spirometra erinaceieuropaei. The sequence goes on from CACRXP010000511.1 coordinate 282,630, forward strand.
ATTACTTTGCGACATAATCGTATAATATTTCGGACTTGGCAGGATGCCAGCATTTGAAAACATAACATTTCAAACTCCCGTTGCAACCGCATTCGATGAAAATGACTACTTAAATAGCATGCATTTTTCTCATCGATTTTCGATGGCCTTGCGAATTAAAATATATTTCATAAAAACCGCGGGCAAAAATATGTTTTCTTTCAGTCGTTTGATAAAGAATCATGTCATCTTCATACTTCATGCTCGAAGGACCATAATAAGGCTTTTTAAACGTTTCTATTTATGTGATTTTTTAAAGACAATGCAAAGTCCATCCATGCATTGCTTAGCCTGTCCGTTTACAGCTGCTCCTCGTGAGCTTTACGCCATGGTCTGCATCCAGTGCAAAATTTTATGGAATCTATATCGTATCTTTCTAACGATAAAAAGAATGTTTAATTTTCTTTTTGTGAAACACATGAACCTTGCAGGCTGAAATCACTAAGCGCTAATGCCAAGACTGATCAGGCTCCAAATTATTCGGGAACTAGCAAAAGTTTTTAAAATCTAGCTCTTCACCTTCTCCGAGCATAGAATATGAAGATGACGTGATGCTCTATCAAGCGACTGAAAGAAAGCATATTCTTTGTAGTTTTTATGACCATGCACTTCAGAGTTTTGGTCAACATTGCTTGAGATCGGTCGCTCACTGTAGTCATGGTTGGTATGCTTACGGACAGTCTGGGTCGTCTGACTATTTTGGACTTATCTCTTATTAAAATCAAAACGAGCGGATTAAACTCATTTAAAACACGATATCTTAGTAAAATACTCGTAAGTTGAACTTTTTAATTTTAATTTGAATTTGGTCCACACCATAAGTTGTATTATATAAATCCATGTGCGAACTAAAATCATAAGAGGCAAATATTACAGACAGTTTTTTCAATGCCTTCTCCAGTGTTTGCATTGATCAGCTATATTTGGCGTGCATCCTATGAAATTGCATGCATAACATCAGACTTAACAACATTTTACGTCAATGAATTATATTTCCAATTGACAGTAGGTCTACACCCAACGTTAGCCGAATTTTTACGGTGTCGTGTGCAAAATGCAGCCAAAGAACAAACATACATCTATAAGAGTAGGTAAGGCCGCGGTTTTATTGGCCTGACGTTTCGAAAGCAAACAAGGTTGCATCACTGCGATGGATGGAAATTCGTTTGATTTTGAAACGTCAGGCCAACAAAACCGCGGCCCCTATGATCGCCTTACCGTCTCAGTTATATCCGAGAACACCCTATTTCGCTCCAATCAGCAACTTATGTATACATGCTCACAGTAAGCAGTGAATCCGGCAAAATCAGATCGTACCTCTGTTGTCTAGAGTTTGAGCCGTATATAGTAATAAAACATAGTTTTAATACCCGACAATGCTTCTTCTCAAAACACACGCACTAGGTACTATTAAAGTCAAATGATTTTCTACCAAGAAACCAATTTGCAGAACGGCAAGCTTTGTTTGTTTAATGGATTCCAATAAAGCCGGCGGAAAGTGTCGTTTTAGTAATAGATTTTACTCGCCGATCATCACCTTATTGATGTGTTAAATAATGATGGTTGGACTAGCCTAGAGTGGAGCTATGACTATGTTCTATGATGCTATTCTCATAGTACATCCTGCGTCCACTTCTGTCCGATATATAAATATTTTAATATCACAATAAATATAGGACGTCGTTTTGTCAAACTAATTTTATGCAAAGCATCACACGATAGATGTACAACTGACGCTTTTTAATGATCTTGGGAAACAAATATCTGTGCATCAATTATAAACTGTTTTTTTGCTGCAACCATGCGCGTAGAAAAGCAGCATCAATATGTTGGATAGAACTTTAAAACAAATTTCAAAATACAACAGCACCTCCCAAATATGTAGAATTCTCGAACTAAATTCAGTTCATACTAAGAGTGTTACAATGTCCTTGACTATGCTGACTTTGGATATTAATTACTTTGTTTAAAATGCAAAAAACTTCTGTCAGTTTCTTCGAACGGCCAAGAATGGAGATTGAAGTGTTATTAGACAATGGTTAGAAATTGGCAGATTGCTGTACCAATGTCTCAAAAATCGATAATACAAATAGGAAAAAATTGACATGCTCCCTTCTCATGTCGACATAGAGCATGACAAATGACAGAAAGTACATTACAACTTGAAAACGCCGATTTTCCAAAACGTTAGCGTTGTATCATCAAGTGTGCAGAGCACTATCTTAATCAAACATGTCTTAAAACTCATCGATGATCTGAAAGTTGATTTTACGACATCTGATGTTTTTGTTGTCTTGTCAGACATTCTTTAACGGATATCCCAGCCCGTTGACAAAGCGTTTTTCAATAACTATAACCAGAGCAGGCTTCCATAAAATTGTGACCTTGACAGAAACAAAGTTGTTAACACTTTTTACATTTCAGGTAATTTGCGAAGTCGATGTCCTGCCATGATTGTGCAGTCGATTTTGTATATGCAGACGCACAACGGAAGATATACCACAAACACGCCAGGCAGAGCAACATGGCTTCGAAAACATCGTGCCTGGGCAAACGGGTGCAGTATAGTAATTAATGCAACTGAAATATTTCCTGAGAGTCTAAAATCATGTAATATTGAGTCGTTGGCATAAACAGAAGGAGAGGAAGGGCAAACACAGAGACAAGAAGATGCTTTTTTCATTAAAATAATAAAACAACAGGCAAAAAATAATGCATAGTCAATAACGCAGGCAAGGGTAGCTTAGGTTGTGGTTATAGTACCAAACTGGCATGCAATAGACTGCATTACAAATTCAACATAAAGGGTAGGAGTGAGGATGAACGAAAGCGTAAAACAAAGGTTGCTAAAGCAGAAATACCACACTGAGACGAGCGCCAAACCACTCAAGACGAGGGAAAGATGACAGGGGAAAGAACACTCTGAACTCCGTTTATCCCAAAAAGGAGATGTGATCACTGGACCGAGAAGTTCATTGCACCGATGTCCAGGAGCTTTATTTCAGTTCATCTTTAAAGGCAGTCAAATGTAGGCGTTAACCATGCACAAGCAGTCGTACCACCTTCTTCGCAGATTTGACGATTAAGCGAAATGAAAGACATGATGAGGGATAAAATTAAAGCTTGGTACACGCCAAAAGTGTAAAGAAAAATGCTGTATTTTCGAGGGCAAGCATTGATAAAACCGACGCGATGAAAGTAATCTGTAATTAAAAAAGCTAGACATGCATAGCTGCTCTCGAATTATTTATTAAGGCGCGTTTGACGTAGAAATGCCATTAGATAGGGCACATTTACAAGCCCGGAAGCACATACTGAGTCCTATTGGAGCCGAGTGAACCCCTAGATCAACAGCGCCTAAAGTGCTGCGTCCGATGTTACGAGACAAATATAAGGGACCTCGTTAAGCGGATTAAGACCGCCAGATGACTCCTAGGGGAGGTCGTTATCTGCGTTTGAAAACGCAAAACAATAAGTTACTACAGTAACTGTGATGAAACTAGACATTTTCAGAGTTTATAGAGATGAGAGTGTTTTGACGACATGTCAGGCGGCGTGAAATAGGAATCTTCGGCATACCACCAAACCCAATAACTGTTGAACTAGAAGATCCTCAATGATACCTTTCAAATATAGCCGCAACAAGACAAATAGCACATGCTGGATGCACGAAATCCGCAAATCAAGACTGAACTTGCGATCATAAATATAAACCTAATTTTTTGAGTCGTGTCCTTAAAAAAGGTGGGTTAGCGTGACTCAGTGAACTGTGGGACATTTAATTTTTTTCAGTGTTAATAAATAGGAAGAGACGGACGACTTGGTGAAAGAAGGAGAATGTCGAGTGACAAGCAGGTCGTCAAGCATGACAACGTTTTCTTCGTCAGTTGACTGCCAGCAGTATGTCACGCAATTTGTAGAGGGTCTACATTTTGATGAGTGAAAAGTTGAGACAAGTGAAAACAAATTGTTGTCGGGGCACGCAATGATGTTTTCATGAACAAAACGAATCCCAAAAATTAAATTAATGTATGTTGCTACAGTGATAGAATATACGTTCCAAGACTTATGATTGGATTTTGCAATGTGTATGAAATTCTAAAATAGACATGGCTCAAGTGGAAAGATGGCATTAAGCGTAAATTGTCCATGCTTGTTTGACTACCGACGATCGCTTGAAATTAAAGTAAGTTTCGGGGAAATTTCGTTGAATAAAACCTTTTAAAGTAGAGGACGCATCCAAGTTTAAACACGTTTTTATTCCAAATAGATAACTACAATTTGGCTATCTTAAGCATTTACATGTGCTCTAAAGAATGAAAGTCCTTCAAAGTTTAGGAGAATAATTGGCAGGAAACTCAAGTAAATAAAATAGTTGCATAGATGTATGAGACAGAATTTGGCCGAGGAATAATAGAAGGTTCAGAATAAAGCTTATATTACAACAGATGTGAGATTCCCAAAGTTATTTTGCAAACGGGGCCTGCAAAAGATGTCATGGACATCCATGTGATATCGGTTTATGAGACTAAAATTTGATGTAAACAAAAGTTTTAAACGTTAAAAATGGCTGAGCCTTGACGGCCGCCGCCAAATGAGCACTTTTTCATTTAGGGAGCGGCAAAAGGATGAAGTCTAACTGAATCGCAAGTGACAGTCATTGTTCAAATATGAGTTATCGGAAGGGTGAATATACGTTTTATTTTGCAACTTGGTGGGCGAATAGGACCCATGCTAAACACCTATAAAAAACATTGGCGTTTTGTCGTCAAACAGCCCGAAACTAGCAATAAGCTTTTTAGCTGACGACTAACTGGGGCTCAAAGTCAAAAGCCATGTTATTAGTGAGATGAACAGTTGTTGACTGGCATTAGTTTCAACGCTTGGCTGGCAACCATGGTTTCCAAAAATGTTGTTTTTGATATCGTCAACAATAAAGATTGCATCTAGCATATCGTAGTGTCTTTTGCATAACCATAGTTCAGTTAAACATAAATAATAACAGATAAGGTCATAACGTCACCATGACCTACCCCAGGTAGTAGTTAAGAGTTTCGATCTATGTTAATATAACAGTGGTTTACTAAATAAACTGGCTTATTCAGCACTATGCACTTAAGGCGCAGCATGAGTCCATAATTTAGATTCGTAGTTCCAAAGAACATCTTTAAATCATCCGTTTATTTTTTCCCAGTCTAGACAGGTGCGTGAAATCCTTATCGGTAAAATTACTTTGTCTTTGTGATGTCGAATTGGTAGTTAAAATTATAATTAAATGTTTCGTCAGTGAAATCCTGTAAGTATTTTAAGTAGAAAAATACATTATTAGAAAGTACATGCACGTATGAGTAAATAGTAAATCTACGTCCTTCTTGTAGAAAATGTTTCCTTCCAAAATTTTCCTAGCAACTACCAGAGATATTTTGTGTTTTTTAAAATCTTGATGGGCAATTAAGTTGCTCTCTTATAATATCGAATGTGTCACCTTAAAAGATGTCGACCTACTTACGAAAAGATTATATTCTCTGACGCTAACCAGTCTTGGTTTGAAGATTAGATACAAGTCGCAGTTGCCGACAGAGGCAAAGTTTAATTTGAAGTTGAGAAGAAAAAAGAAAGATCGCTCGCGCAAGATCTCCAGTTTGCTCTCTTTTTACGTTCACACCCGATTTTATCACCAGATAGAGAAACAGATTGGCTAGCATATTTCAAAGATATTGCGGGTTTATAGGATGAAGTTTATGTGCCAATGTGTACACATTAAAACTAGCGGCTTGTGCACTAATCGCAGAGTGTTGCAAATGGCGCAATAGTCCCTCAGGCGAGTCGTTCCTTATCGAATTCTCATCACTCGTTTGCTTCAGAGGCTAGCGTGGCTCCTCGACAAAAGCGCTAGCAACGGCAGTAAATCGCGCGCTTAACGCGCGACTATTTCATCTGTCCAGGCGAAACCCTAGCAAAGAATATGTAATCGGGAGGGTATTCAGATTTTCAATTGACTGGGAGTCGGATTACTCTAACTCAAGTCAGTCGCGTCTTGCGCAGTTTTCCTCTCTATCAAGAATTTCGACATCATTAAGCTGTATGTCTAGCTTGGTCTCGTTGAACGAGCCGCAACATTAGTGCTCGACTCCTTTCCCCTCACTGTTGCGCGATCAGCTATCCGTGAACTTAGTAGTGTGCGTTCTGTATATATTGCAACACCTGTGCAGGACTTTACCAGTGTCCGATTCTATCTCTGTTAGGTAGGCGCAATTATGTGACCGAAACGGCAGCCGAGCTAGGCACGTAGTACAACCATCCTATCCTCCACTTAGAGCAAACTGTATGCTAATCTTGCACCGCAACCTATATGTACAAAAAGGATTTAATTATTACAATTGACTATGCAAAAACTTGATATGGGCTCGTACGTGTGGAAATAATTGTTCTACAGTTTGGACATCTCTATAGATCGTTTCTTGTTTAAGGGTGTCCTTTATTTCTGGGAAGGAGATGGTATTTACAGTAGTTGACAACAGACATTTTAAGGGCAAAAAACCTCGGTACAAATAAAAGTAGTGTGTGGTATAAAAATAAAGTGTTTATTGATGTTTGTTTCAGTGAGCAAGGGGCACAAAACACAATGAATGAGACTTTCATGACACTTTACATAAATGCGACAAAAAGGAATCTAGAAGGACGTAGTATTATATGAGATTCAATGTTATTTTGTACAGAAAATTTGAAAGAACTGCATTTCAGTACCTCTGGAACGTTATTTTGACTGTCATTTAATAATATATCGTAGCCTTTTTTAAATCAAAGTCCGTAGTGTTAAATAAATGACTTTGCATTCTCTGGTATGATTTTCCACCAGAGAAATGCTTATAAGAAATTCATTAAGAACGAGAGAACCTAAAATATGTTTCTTTGAGTTTTTAAGAGCTCTTTGCTTAGACGTTTGTTCACTTGCTAACAAACATTCAAGAAGAACTGCTGACTCCCACTCTATGTTCTTTCGCGATGACTGTCTTTTTAAACCCCAATTTTATATGCATTTACAGTTAGAACTGAACACAAGTGGCTACGAAAGCGTTGTTGTCGGTTTGTCTAGCACATTAGAAAACGTGAGTGTACTAAAGTCACTAACATTTCAGCAAGTGATTATAAAATAAATGTCTGAAGGGATATTTAAGAAGACTTTTTTAGAAGACTGTTAAAATTCGCAACAAATGCTCCTAAGTTGACTGGATTTATTTACTTATAAAATTATTAAGCATGTCTTTTTATCTAGGCAACAATAATATCTGTCAGACAATGTTGGACATTTGCGTATGTTTTAAAAAAACGGTCGTCAGAAAATATTTGCGCGATACTAAGTCTTACGCGGAAGATTATTTAACCGAACAATGTCAATAGCGCGTTAGTCGCAGAAGCAACAGCGTGCAAATAACTACAAATGTTTTCTTAACCCCTGTGTATTTCGTATATGCGCTGAATTAAGGATTCTTTTCAAACTTTTGCCTATTATTTAATAGTTCTCATTGGAGATAAGCCTTCTTTATGTTGTTTTTAAATGGTAACGTTACCCGCGATGGACGTCGGCGCTAAATATCTGATTATTAAACAGCAATTTTTGGTAGCGGAATCTTCCCATTTCTTTTATATGCTAATCATGATCTTCATGAAGAAAGAACCTTCTCTTGCCTAATTAGACTGCTCAATACCGAAAACTGATTTACCGACGATGACATCTAAGTTTATAACGAGGGATCCACTTTTCGTCATTACTAACAACTACGACTAAAAGTGAATCCGGAAGCTGCCAGATAAGCTAAAACAAAAAAACAGGCCCATGCTGCGGGATTATTCTCCTGCAATTCATTCTTGCCAGTTTGCTCAGCGTTGGTCAACGCATAGGGCCTATTTCCCTAATCATCTTGTTAGTCTGCTCCTTAGCTTTTCGTAATGTCTAATTTCTCATTTTTAAAGTACAAACACGTTCTCATACACACTAACTTTATCAGAACTCCAAGACCTTATGTGTCTATGTAAATATTTCTGTTTATTAATCACCCAGATTATGTGACTAATGATGTCAAACACGTGCAATATTTTCATTTGTCATTCCAAATATACGGGGGCCACGATTCAAAAACGTTTGACAAAAAATATTGCTTAGTCTGGGACAGGGATGAATAACATGAGCAATAAGTCCTTCGTAGATAATGAGACAAAGCGTCACTCTCATTTTCTGTGAAGATGAGTTAGCAAAAGTGACACTGTATTTAGGCCTTTGATCGATTAACCCCCGTATATATCGTTCGTTTCTCGATCCAAAATAATTCCGAAATACTGTAACTATTAGAAGGCAATACCTCGTTCAGCCGGGCCATTCTTTAGAGATGGGTTCACTGATTCTTCCCACATTTCCAAAAGCAATCATCGAGCAAACCGCCACATAAGCAGCCATTTCGCAAGTGACCACTAAAACAGATATATCAACCAAATGTGTACACATGTAACATTCGTTTACGCTTAGTCCACAAGGAAATGTAACAAAAACGACATCGGCCTTTACAACGTGGCTCAAAACTGAAATAATATAGGAAGCATTTTAATTACTGTCAATTCTACTTAAACAAATGCATCTTTTCTGATATGTTTTATTATCTATAGCAACCCCATTTTTACTAATAATGGAGCCGCTACAGTGCTATATTTTCTGTCGCCTGGTTTTCAGTCGGTGGTCGCGAAAACCGTGCCAATTTTAAATAAAAGTAGGGGTTTTGTTCGTCTGACATTTACATTCGCTCCCAGACTCGGTGGCAGTCTTTATAGCCCAAAGTTTCCATACAACCACGTGCCTACTTTAACTGGCAGCTTTCGCATTCATCGTTGTGTCATCGAAGTTGATGCGCTGAATTCTTGTTAGTTTGCACCTGAATCGTCATTTGCGGAATTCGGATTGTTGGCGTGATAGCTACTCTGCACCTAAAACCAAGGCGACGTTAATGGCAATATTGAACTCAGGTGTAATATTACCGATTGGCCGGCGTATGGCAAGTGCACAAGAAAAAGCCTTGCTTCGATTTAGTAGTTTCTCCATAGTGCATAAGAAGGGCGCTTCTTTTCGACACACCTTCTCACATAAAGACAATCCAAGTTACCGACTAGGAAAGTGGCTGCTCATGCGTCCTAAATTTTCGATCATCGATTGAGATATTGCAGTCGGCTCGTGAACACAACTGTTGGAAAAGCTAAGAGGGGTAGACCTTCTGCCAAAAGACGTCATGGTGTCATTTAGTGTTATGCCACCTTTACTTTTGTGTCACAAGATTTTGCAGCCGTGACCATCAAATTAATCTGAAAATGAATAATATCAAACATAGAATTGCCTATAACACTCTGAAGTTTCGTAATTTCAAATGTTCCGTCTTGAGACCTACTTCACTTTTAACGGAACAACCCACCAGCAGGTGAAACACATGCCAATTCAAAACTTATGTATAAAACTGTCTTGCAACCGTCAGAGTCGCCGGCCTTTTGAAACAAAAGATCAAGATAGTGGGTTCAGTCGATGTATGGTACCTTTGTTGTCTTCGGACGGGATGTAAGTGTTAACACTCAGAGAACTTCCCAGTACTGTCTTTTTTGACCAAATTTTACGATGGAGGGAGAAGAAAGCAACCAACTGGCTTTCCTTGATGTCCCCGTCTGACGTAATAATCAAAGACTAATAGGTTCAGGAGGGCGGTAAATACGACATAAGTACTGATCTTTAGCAGCAAACACCCAAATCATTGACGAACACAATTGCATAAAGGGCGCTATAACGGCGCATTACAGACAAAGTTGCTGAACTACAATATCTTCGACGGGTGCTCAGAGTGGAAGGTAAGTCGTCAAAATTTGTCAACCGGTGTTTGCTTAAACGAGACGAGAGGCCCAGTATAACCTTTCCCAAATTTAAGCGAGGGCGCTCGCACGTAAGAAACATCGCGGATGCCGACAGACGCCTGCTCATACCAATTATATTTGCAATTGTATGCAGACCAGAAGCCACTTTCAAGCGCTAAGCCACGAGACCGCAAGACTGACTACCACGGCAAAAAACGTTTGGTGTCATTTGCCAATAAAGTGCACCGGCAGACAAATCAACCACACTGCCGTAACTCAGAGATTTCTACGAACATGAATGCACGGACATGCAGCAACAATGGAAACAAATGATTATAACTCTCATTTCGCGGCTCATTCGACGGCACACGGCCACACCTTCAAATACGACTAAATCGAAATTCATGCAAGAGGCGACCACCGCGTGAGCCGCGAGCTGCTTGAGACATGGTTCCTGCCCCTGTGTCAAAAAAGAGAGCAATGACCTACAGGCCGCATATTTTGTGTAGAGACCTTGTGCGCATAGTACCTGGGCATTCACGAACGGTGGAGGTGACAGGTACCACCGATGGCGGTGACCCGAACTGTTGAGTAGCTATTACGCCAAATATCTAAAACGTCGATTTTATTTGGCCAGTTGACGACTCGGGTGCGAACCAATAAGTATTCATCGTGCTAATTTTGATACCACAGCAATGATTGCGGAAGTTGTCAGTTTTAGTAGGCATGTGGTCATGTAGAAACTACGGGCTATAAATCCTGCACCCCTTACGCCACCACTCTGTTTATCTGCGACGGTCTTAACTGATGGACAGGTGTGAGTATCCGAAACGTCATATCTGGAAATAACCTGGTTTCAGCGATCGCATCTTCTTCCGAACTGCTACTTTACCTTGTTTTATCGTTATTATCAGCCAGTATGCTAACACACAGGCGTGCCGTTAACGCACAAACACTATTTAGGCTTTATGCGAGACGACTGTTGTCCAGCTACGTCTAGCTCCAGCCGCGCCCACGATCTTGCGCCACCTCACGTGGGTCGGGCTGTCTGGCTTTTCCCCACTGGCCTGACCTTGACTCCTGAGATATTGTGATCATACAATCCTCTGACTCCGCCAATCATATTGACACAAATACGTCAGACTCGCGCAAACCCGACCCCGCTTCTTATGTGCTGCCCAGCTTACGCCTCGTTCTGACCGTAAAACCCAGCCAACAACTCACGCTAACCCAACCTCTCTACAGAATTTACTTGCATCCACAAATCTATGTCCTCTGTCACTAGATAAAATGGGCTGTTGTGTGTTCCTTACTTTAATCCGTTCTCCCTGACCGCCACAACATTTTCAAATAGCTTTAAATGTCACAAATAACTCTGCTTGATCAAGAGGCGTCCAAAATCGTCACTTCAAACGATTTCATAGCGTAATTAGGACATTTTACCGTATTTTAAACATGCACACTTTCGTATGCTATAGACTCTTCATAAGTCAATATAATCAGACACAAACCGTGTACGATTTGACTAAAGTAAGTGTTTGTAACCCAGTAGGCTTCAGGCGGATTGAAATATTTCGTAATTACTCACGTAATAAGTCCTCCTGATATATCCGTGGTACTAGCCCATTCCAACTCTTGCTAACCTAACGTTCCTGCCGTGAAAACGCATCGAATATGAAGAGTTTCTGTTGAATCACTAGGGGTATTTCTGTGAATTACAAATTTTACGTATCAATCAGGCATGCTTCAATTTCAGATTATTATAGAGTATAATCCAGTGTCGATATGATTATGCGATACGTATTCTTTAGAGGTCTGTTATTTTGTTATTCGTTAGATGTTGCCGACCTAGTCTTATGTCGATACTTATCACATAAAAAGCACCTCCACTTTTGAAAGCTACTTGCGGCCTTATTTTAATGGATGCTAAAGTTAGGCATTAGGCAAGTCCCTGATTTACCGTTTGTTTTTATTCTTAGTGCCTAATGTAGATTTTTGTTTGTGTATGCCTCTTGAACCTAAATATTTAGTCATCGTGGGCACTAATTCCTGATAAATTTAGGTTTCATCATGCCAGTCAATGTTTTGCCTGATAAAATCGATCAAAGCCCGGAAGACTATTATCTGGCATCTGCAGCGTAAAGTAAAATACTACAATCTGATTTATTTTTGGTCAGAGGAATTTTTTAGTTATGAAAAAATGGCACCGCACCTCAGACCGCCTCAATGTGCATCTACTCATTCACTTGCTCCTGTGGAGCAGGTTATATTGGTTGTACGAGTCGGCACCTTTCCAAAAGAATACGAGAGCACCTTCCCGCATGGCTGGCAAAGGGTGAAACTAGGAGAATAGACAGCGCCATCCTTGCGCATGCAGTGGACTCAGGGCATCGTGTGGACCCCACCGAAGCATTTCGTGTGATTTACAAGGTCCCCTCGAGCTACCCTAAGCTACTGGGCCAGCGCCTGCTAGCAACAGCAGAAGCGGCCGCCATAAGGTTACGAAAACCGACCCTATGCGCCCAAAAGAACCTTGTTCAGGCTCCGCACTTACCATGGTCAAAGGTTGACTAACCACATACAACTTTCGGCGCCCTTCCGCTCTTGCCGAGCCTGTAATTTAAAACCTAACTTTTATCGATTTTTGTTTCACTCACTGTACTCCGCCCTATGTAATTATATTGGCCTGATGAGAATTTACCGAAAGGAACGTTCACTCGCCACTCTCTCTTGTAAATTTATAACTATTGAAAGAATACATTTATGAACAAATTACGGATCATTTATAATCGACAACAAAAATATTGCACACATGGCTTTTGTGTTTGCCAGCGTGTGGGCAAATTGAAAATGAGCGTTCGTACTAGCCTTATCTTACCTCCAAACCATTCAGACCAGAGTATGTAAATGCTACGTATTATACATTATTTTGAGGGAGAAAATAACCTGTATAACAATAAAAAAATAATGTCGATGAAAAAAGTTTTTTGTGCAACATACGCCGACTACTGTAAAAGTAATCGGTTCACGACTCTATGTTACTTGCTTCTATGACGGGGACCGCCTAAAGTGCAATAAAGACTTTTAAGGAATCCTATTCACAACTAACCTGATTACATAGGGAAAAAGATCTAAACGCCAACACTGCGCGTCCGCTTTATAAAAATGAAATCTCAATCATACATTAACGGTCTTGCAGCGCGTCTTTCGGCTGTTCCGACGTTTCAACTTTTCACATACTTTTTGTCCGTCTGTCAAAACTTGGAACGCCAGCCGTTTGTGTTTGCCAGAATAGCAGGCACCGCACATAAGCGAGTATATTTTTAAGGCGTTTTTGAATGCAATGGTAGACAAAATGAATAACTGGAACCATGTTCTTAACTTGTAATGCACAGTTTCAAAAACATCCCACTGAAAGACAAAATGCACCCAAAGGTGTGGGAAATTGCTTTGCTGGTTTGGCCGTAAGCGATTTTCGTGGTTGGTGTTCCTGCTAGAGTAACCGGTTCCACTGCCTTCTGAGGTATAACTTCCGCGTCTGAAAACAGATTAAATGAAACGAGTGGACAAGGACCGTGCAATAGGTCATTAAAGATTTGATTATCTTAGAAGGGAAGGCGGAATGGTTTTTATGTTCTGTCAGGAACCGTCTAGCCTTACGTTTTTTAAAGTTAACTTTTTCAATATCCAACAATGAAAACACTGCTGGAAGTATTTTAATCGACCATAGTCTGCTCCATCTGGGCCATATTGTACGGAATGTGTATATTAAAATTAAATTGTACGATATGAATTTTAACATATAACTTCATTTCAGCATTTATTTAGCTTGCGGATAACGCTAAGTGCAAGTGGAACAGTTTTTTCTGTTAGACGGCATTCACAGTCTTTTATTTTCGAAAACATAAGAAAAGTCTAAAACTTGCTAGGCTTGACCGCTTGTTAGCAAGAATGAATTCATCTTTTCGTTTCAACAGTGCGGCTATTATTTGGGCAAAATACTGTGCGCAGCGCAATTATTGCCTAAGTTTAGATTGCAGAATATCATGCCTTATTTAAAGCGACCGCTTAGCCATAGTTCTCATGCTTGAGTCATGTTTTGAACGTAACACACTTGAAATCTTTATCCAAACAACAACGTTCTACTATCATTTCGGAAACCTTTCCAAACAAACTAAAGCGTTTCATTTGGCCTTCCTAAGATCAAAAAGAATTTATTCAAGGCACATATCGGTAACAAAAGCCTCTCACAATTGCTGTTGTCAGCGTATCGACCAGTCTATTAACTGTGCAATACAAGGTCTTCAAAATGTTCCAAACATCCGCTTAATCTGTTATTGTTTACTATAAAATGTATCATTAAAAAGGAGTGAGGCAGTACGGTGTAAAGGTGGTGAGTAACAGCGGTAACGCAGAGTTTTTGTTTAATGGTACGCTGCGTTAAGGCAATATGAACTCAAATTTTCCTCTCTGAGTAATCTTGAAAATTATCTGTGGCGTCCTCCGGTATCAGTTAAACTTACTGACCTCCTGCTGCGAGAAGTACGTAAATAAACCCTTCAGATTTTTTCACATTTCACCCAACTGTTAAACGCTAAACGCTGTGGTCTGCAAGTGATCTATTGCACGAAATTCATTTTCAAGTCTTATTTGGTGCGCAAGTATTGTTCATTATCGCTGGCAGCTAAATTGTTTTTTGTCGGGAATGTCTACGTTTCCAAGAACAAGGGCCAGTAATTCAGTCGGGGCCACGCGCGTTTGCTCTAGCGCGCTGTCAGCATGATCATGGTGCCTTCTCATTGGCTGCTCCCCTCGAGCTTGATCGGCCCGAGTGTGCGAGTAATCGATCAGCTCGCCTAGGATTTTCTTCTCGAAGTGCATTGGACCGAATTCAGGCGGACCCCAGTAGGATGTTATAAACACACGTAACGTTTTCAGTTAGATTTGACTTGCAGTTTCCTAATACATTTTTCGTGGCCGTGGAAAGTCATCAATAATTCAATGCTTGCGCACACTGTAAGTGTCTAACCGTTCAGTACTTTAGTTGTGCCTCGATACCAGAAAACTTTCTGCGTAAAAAATCGATGCTTTGAAATATGCCCTTATAGGCCTAATACCTTTTTCCGCAGACTGAGTCATCGGGAACTTGACAAATTATAACATATTGAAGGAACGGATATGTTGACTAACTAATACGGGCTCGTGGCCCGGTGGGTTGAGGCGTGGACTTCTAAACCAACAGGTCGCGAGTTCGAGGCTCGGGTGTTCCACACTTCGGGCTTGGGTATGGCTGGCTGATGACGGCTAATAAGCCAGAAACGGTCATTCCAGTCTCCCTTGTCTTTGTCGGTAATACCATTTTGCCTATATATCATGTGTCGCTGTGCGGCTGCTGGTTGGGCTCGAGAGGAAGCCCTAAAGGCACAACGGAACGAGTGAGTTCCGTAGGAACGATCGGTGAGCGACCCGTACCACTAAAACTTGTGCCTTCGTATCTTATGCGCTATTTTAAATCCATAAGTTTTCTTTAACGTTTCAAAAATCAGAAATTTAATACCAACCTGATTGCCTTACCAACTGTTCTACATCCAGCTGAGTGGCCGCACGCAAATGTGTTATTAGTTTTGATCAGCTAAGTACCAGTGCAGGCTTACGGGATATTATTAAACATGGTTTTCAGGAGATCAGTTTGCAAGTATACGCTTGTCTTCGATTATTTCTCGTCAGGCCAGTACATTTTAATTGGAACTGGATAGAATGAAAAGGGCTGTTTGTCTTAAGACAAAAGCCAAATGTGAGAATATAAGAGGAGACGGACATAATAACGGCCAATTCCAATGACGAAGTGAGAGGGGAAGGACATGGAGAGTTTCCGAGTACACTATCTTTGACCACAGTAGTTAAGGAGCCTGAAAGTGGTTCTTTTGCGAGCAGGAGATCGCTCTCCGTGTTTTAAAATAAACTTTTATCTGTCTCTCTAGTCGCTGACATCTTTTATTTCTACAGCGTTCCTATGTATAGTAGATATACTACTCACTAAATGTTAACCTAACTTCTGAAATGCATTTAATCGTCGATAAGTTACTTAAGTGAAATTGTAATATTAGTTATCATGCAGCATAATCCTAAGATATTTCAGTTACCTTGTCATGCCATCCATTATTTTGCTATTCTTCCAATCCTATGCTTTTAAAAAGGGGATAATTTGTCTTTAAAACCCTTAACACTCTCAGAATATTTAAAAGCTGACATGTTTCATACCTGCACTCGGGGTTACCAAACTACAAAGTCCATATTTTCCGTGAATGGAAAATCGTAAACTTCTATACGTTATTTAGAGGAAACAATTTAGGGTTTATAAAATTTATAGGTGGATTTAAGCCATATTGTAGATTTTTTATACAAAATTAGTAAGTTTGGAGACAGGATGCGTCATAAATATGCAGTTCACAGTCTTAAAAATACCATAATTATAAAGGTTCTCAAAATTAACCATAGCTTTCTTTAAAACACTTAATTTGAATAAAATCCATTTTTTTAAAATTTAACCAACAAATAGATATTGCCATATGTGTTTTCTACGGAATATATTTGGATTTATAAAGTCATCGGAAATAAATAGGAAAAAATAATCGTATACAGGTGGTCATTTTTTACAGAGTATGATTTAGTATATTTTACGGAAGCGACAGAAATGAAATTCGTTCGGAAGCCGACATCAAACGTTGATTGGACTGTTCTAGGATTATATTGCATGATAATTAATAAAATAGGCCTTACTAAAGAATCTTTTCGAGATAAAAATGGATTTATAATTTAGATCAACACCTCGCGAGTTAGCACATCTATTGCATAGGTAGTGACCTAGCGCGAAACTATCGAGAAGGATTAATTTTGGCCAATTTATCTTCTGAATACCACCAGGAGAATCCTGGCAATCCAGAAAAATATTTTTGTGTAAATTCGATCTGTTTATTTACTGATGCTCACAGGCGGAGAACATGTTATTGTGCTGTTGGTGGTTGCACATACATCAGTAGAATGAATGTCGCAGGTCTAAAAACTCTGCTGTGTATCCTATACCTCATACTAATTGCGCAGACTATTCCAGTCAATTATTACTGCAAAAATTGGCCGTGTTAGGCGCCTACGGACAAATTAACTTTGGTTGTATGAGGCTTATGCAAGCGTTATAAATTTTGTCGCCCATAGTCCGAAAGAGTCGTATGCAGTACAGTATATATTACTCGACCCCCATTGAGAACCACGCACTGCAGTTTTAATTGTGGTTTTCTCTAAAACGAATGTTACAAGTGCCCATAAGACTCGTTTTTGCACTTGTTGAACACGTAAAATGCCACTTTTTATTAAATTGCCGTACATGACCAGGGCTCTTTCAATTTAGTGACATATTTGGGGTCCAAAGTTAATTCTAACTCTTACTTATCCCCTCTTTTGGATATTGATAGTTTTTTCTTTTCTCCAGTACAGTAACATTAATGCTTAGTTATATATCAATTGAAAGTTTTCTCTCCCAATTTTGAAAGGAATGAAGCAAAACCCACGAAGAAAATAGATTAACTAATTTCACACAAACCAAAGGAAGTGACCTTATGTCACAAGTCAGCATAAGTCAAATCGCAGTTCCTGCCAACCAGTACCTTTTTCTTTTTCTGTAGGACAACAATTCCTGGGTGCAAATAAGCCCTTTGGCGCACTTTTGATTAAGAATACAATTATAAAGACTAAGGGATGGAGATTTATTTTGTGTCTCTTGCCAATGACCTGTATCTCTGAAGTATTATCAGTAATACGTTTTAACCCTACGTTGCGTTGCGGTAATGCATTATGAGAAATAATCACGTGCTTAATTAACTTGTAGGTCCAGGTCGTCTAACCGCTAAACATCCACAGTAGAGATTAATGGAGGTCGCTTGAGATGATTTACGTGTCCATACCAGAACCACCAAAGCCATGTTGTTATTTTCATTATTTTTATGAAAAACTCAGACGTGTAATTAACGTATTTTGATGTAAGCTGTGATTTAAATGAAAAATCTGCCAATTGATAAATCAAGTTACAGGTTTATAAGTGCAGGAAGAACATCATATTTGTTTTTTTTAACATAGAGAATAATGCGGAGTTTATTGACACACACAAGGCGAAAAATGGTTGGTAATAAGCAAAGACATCCTAGTAAATCACATCTAAGCAAGAAACTGTTGAGTTCGAACATATCTGAATGGTTTTCTTTGCTACATGACTTCTCTTATGTTAGGGAATATGTAAATTTTTTAAAAGATAGTGTCCTAGTTTAGAGCATAACTTTTGGCAAATATGCGTCGTACGAAATGATTAGAAAACAAAAATGTTTGTTTTTATTTTAATAACAAACCAGTAGCTTTCAAACAAAATATAATTCATCCGAACTTGCTGCTTTTTTGTGTCCTCTTTTACATACAAATAAAAATTTACTGACATTTGCACTTATAAATCTCGATTAAATATTACCAATATCCCCTACTCACTGTCGGTATTCCTACAAGTTTATTCGGTAATCCAGCTTTTTTAAATTAAACTAGATAACAATCAAATTTTAAAAAGCGCCGAAAGTTCGATTAAGCAATGCACTACATTGGTGTCTAACGGCATTTAATTTAAATGTTTAATTGGTAGTTGACCATTAAAATTTGCAATAAATAATTTGACTTTTACAGTGAAGTTAAAATATTTTGTAGTTCTGGTGCATTATACGCAATAATTGTCAAAAGGTATGATCTTGTCATGTTCTACATTTTCAGGCGATGCAGTGAAAAAATGCATCAAAATGATAGAATAAAATCTGGGCAGTATTTTCTTAAAACTAGAATTTCTAATTGAAGTTATTCTGACGTGTGCCAATCGATAGGCTACAACTTCAATTTAATACTCAGTCAACGGTCTTGCTAAAAAAGTCTAATTGTAAACAATTAAAATTTTCTACTCTTTGTAATTTTGTAAGAATACCCATGATTTTGACGTTTCGTAGGACTTCATTTTTTGATGGCTGTTTGCGTTTTTATTTCTAGTTAGGTATTTAACATATTTACTTTATTTGAGCAAAATTATAGAAATTAACTTTCATTTACCTGCCTGGACCGTAGACAATTCTGTGGAAAATGAATTGGCATGTCGAATTTTTGCCGAATTGAAAATATTTGCATAAGGGAGAAAATTTATTAATCGGTCAAAATATCCCAGTGTCCTAGTCTAAATGCACTGCATTAGTCTGTATGTACTAAAAATCAACACGTTTGGTAAAAAAATAGACAATTTACCTTTTATAATAGGTTTTGGCAGTTCTTCATCTTTTAGGAATTCTGAGTCCGCTGTTGTCTCTTGGACATTCCCTGCAATAATAATAGGGATGAAGTGCTTGCATTCGCAATGGTTCTTGCAAAATCATAAGCAGAAATACAGTAGATGTGCAAACTCATGAAATGTCAACCAAAATTTCGAAATGCGTTCTCGGTTCGAAAAGATAAATTAAGTAGAGTTGTAAAACTAATCATGATGCAGCATAAATCTGTAATGATCCAGTTACCTCAGGGTGTCGGCTTTCGAAAGAACTTATTTTCGGCTGCATGCAAGATCTACACTCTGCAAAAAATGGCATCTTAAGTAGCATACAATTTTCTCATTGATTTTCGATGCCCTTGAAAATTCAATTGTATTTCATGAAAAACATGCATAAAAATATTCATTCTTTTACGTATTCGGTAGAAAAACACGTCTTCTTCCAATTTCATACTCAAAAGAAGAGTTTAATTTGGTTTTAACAAACTTTTCTAATTCCCGAATAACTTTGAACCCGACCTGCTGTTACACTTGCATTCAGGGTTTCAAAACTACAAGCTGTATATTTTCGTGTACAGAAAACCATGCATTCCTCTACGGTGTTAAAAGGAGACCATATGAGGTTCATAAAATTAAGCAGTGAATTTTAACAATATTGTTAACTTTACAAGGCACATTGGTAAATGCAATTACGTTACGTTTCATGAACAACCACTTAACGGTATTAAAATATCTCCCAATTAAAAACTTTTTTATAACCGAATTATACTCTTCTTTGAGTATGAAATTGGAAAAAGACGTGATTTTCTACCGAATACGTAAAAGAATGAATATTTTTATGCATGGTTATTATGAAACACAATTGAATTTTTAAGGGCATCGAAAATCAATGAGAAAATTGCATGCTACTTAAGATGTCATTTTTTGCAGAGTATAGATCTTGCATGCAGCCGAAAATAAGTTCTTTCGAAAGCCGACACCCTGAGGTAACTGGATCATTACAGATTTATGCTGCATCGTGATTAGTTTTACAACATTACCTAATTTATCTTTTCGAACCGAGAACGCATTTCGAAATTTTGGTTGACATTTCATGAGTTAGCACATCTACTGTATTTGTGGAATACAGCACTAACTGGGACTTGAACCTCCGTATGCATTAACTGACCTCGTTTTGAATACCGAGGACATATAACTGTTTCACTTTATAATTTTTCCAAATTATAAGTGAAGTCATTGTTATGGACGAATGCAATGTTCCCCACACCATATTTCAGTATCTAAAGTCTGAAATTCTGCAACGTACTCATTATTGCATTTCAGTTTACATGATTTGCAAATATTAACAGAACAAAATGCACACTTTATGTAACAGAAAACACCATTATGCGTTTAGCCCTGCCATGGCGGCAAAACTGACATAAGCGAATGCATGATCAAAACTCTGGTCTTCATCCGCGACGGCTAATTTTTGTCAGTGAATTGCACATTCCAAATTGGAAAAATGACCATTCTACTCATTTTGCCTACCACATTATCCTAACAAGTAATTGCTTATTCTGGGCTCCTGCTCAAGTTCCAAAATACAGAATGCTGGACAAATAGTCTCTTTTATCGGCCAGGCTTCTCCTTTTATACTAAAACCAATGCTTTGAAGTACAAAAACCTGCAGTGCATAATATACTGGCTAATTGTATGTTTAAACAAATTTTGTTTCAAGCTATTGTGCGCTTTGTAAGTTTTAGCTGTCTAATCAGGATAGACAACTTTTTGCTGATCCAGACGAATAAGTTCGACTGCTATGTCTTTCAAGCACCATTCTGTATAGGTTAGATGTGTGTTTGTCTGTATTTATAGGCAAATGATGGGGCTTGTCAATTGATAAATGTCGGGAAGCCTCTCGTGAAACTGCAGTTCCAAGCGTTTAATCTCTGGATAATAAAAATATGATTTAAATTTAAGTGTCTTCAATACAAGCTACTGTATAATTTGGGACCGTGTTTTACCTCACCTAAGCATTAAACAGCTAAATTTACCATCCGCATTTTGTGCGTCGACGACCTTTCCCACAAATGCGGCGGAATTACGAAAAGATTAGAAGGAAGACCGATTTTTACTAATTGCAAAAAATGTTCATGCATTCGACAGGATTTTGTTCGTCGAAAATACAAAAGGTCATCAAGCTGACTAAACATCAGAAATTTGTTATTTTAACGCATGAGCTTTGTTTGTGCATAATCTATTGGGACCTTTAACAAATGATGTATTCGAACTTCAAAAACGCTCAGCTACCTAACTTATTCTGCTTTAAGGTGAAAATCATGAAAACTAAAGCAATTTAAAAGGACATATTTGCCCTCGAACGCGATTGTCATCTACGCGCAGTATGGCTGTATGTATAAGAGGATAGATACAAAGGTAATTTGTTTTTGATAGGAAAATAGGTAGAAAAACTTGACAACAGAAAGACGAAGACAAATAATGTTAACATATGAAATTAACTCAGCGTTTACTATCTACTAGGCAGTAAAACGGCATGGATCACTATAAACAAACTCTTTTTTACGCATGATAACAGCGTTTTACTGAAAAATCTGTTAACGGTGCAAATATGACTATATCTTTGTCTTTGCTGGATTATGCATCTGCGCAATAGGGTCCAAATATTCTTTTACGAGACAACACTCTAAAATGCTTCACGAATCTATGCAGATTTTGTAAGCATCTACTAAAGAGCAGTGGTATTCAAGTGTTTTGGGAACCCTTGACCAATATAATTACTGCTTATTTTTCGAATAACAACGTCTATGGGTTAGCTAATATGTTAGCCTAATTCTTTTTACTTCTAAAGCACCACTTACGGTGTCGTTATTTATATGCTAAAAACCAGGACTGAAGTATTTTGATAACATTTGGCGGTACGCTCAATATCATCTAGACGCGAGCACGTAATTGCTGTGTTTTTACAAGCGTTCATCTTGCGACTTAATGCACGCAAGTAACGATATGCCAGGGTTGTCAAAGTAAAAATATCAATAACTGCGTGCAAATTCTAACTTGCAAATTTTACAATTATCGCAAAGACAATATTTATGTTGGTCAGCGAAAACCGTAAATTTGCATGGCCGCCCCACTTATGTCTCCTTATTCTTAAAGACTACAGATTCAAATCTGTGGCTATTAACCTTGTAATCCAAACGCGTAGTTGGTCTGAGCATGTTTCTAACTATTTTAGTAAATTTAGAAACCAACTTGAAATAGTCCTGTGTTTTAGAATTACCTCATTTTAACCTAGTTATCGGGACACTAGTAACCGATTTGTCATGCTGTTATAAAAAACTCTACTGTAAAAAACGATAAAACAGCTAATAGTAATAAATCAGATGCACTGCGTTGACTAACGTTTGTTACAATTACATTAGAGTACAACAAACTTGTTTAAAGAAATTTGATGGTTAATGTGAATATTCAGATGTAAGTGCTTTTAACGCAAATCACACACTATCTTTATACTGGCAGTGAGCTATTTGATTTTAAGCAACCATAATCAGATGTTTACTTTGACAGGAACAGTTAACAAAGCAAACTACCAAACGTTTATTGACCTTACCTGTAACGTTCAAATAAAATATCTTTTCCAAAAGTTTGTCGGAATTGATCTGACATGCATAAAATCCAGTGTCCTTTTTCTCAGTTTTTTCAATTACTAGGGTCCAATCTTCGTAAAATCGTCTTGGCAGAAAGAAGCGGTGTTTTCGTGCTTCAAGGCCCAAAGAGATTTCTTGGAAATCGCCGGCTTTCCACCATGAAATCTGGAAAATATTAACGGCAGTACAGCTAGGGTTGTGCCGGCTTTTACTGGACGTCCGAATCCAAATACTTATCGATGCTTTATAATTGTAATGCTTAAATTTTTTGGAGGTGTTATTTTGTAATCTCAGATTGCAATATAGAATTTGACTGGTGAATATTAAAAATACACACGAATAAGAAATGGTAAAGAAGGACCAACGACTGTGTAACTGTAAAGTTTTTGATTATATTCTAGAACGTTTATAGACAAAAGCCTTTAAGTTCAAAATCACAAGGTTCGTGTTAATATGGTAGAAACAATTAAATCAACCTTGTTTTTGCTTTAATTAGACCGAATTGCAGTTGCCGGCTCTGTTTACTTAAAAAACTGCACTTAAAAAATTTGGAATCGAACTCTTGATCAGACTGTTCCTGAAGTTAGTTTTGTAGTTGCAGAAACTCTCTTTGAGGTACTGCATGAATGTGGCGTTGAAAGTTGATCGTTGAAAGTTAAACGTAAATCTGTCTGTGCGGAATATGAAAAGTGCCTATTAATTCACGGAAGCAAATTGAAGTGTATTTCATTTCTAGTAATTTCTCCGCCTAGATTAGCCGGTTTTAAATTGCGACCAAATGTGGAAAATTAGGCCGTAGGTCTGGGCTTTCTTGAAGAACAATTTAATTTAAAAATATTTAAACCACTCAAAGTACTTTGTGCGCCTACCTGTATGTATAGCTGTAATATTAAACAACACATATTTTTATTAAACGTAGGACATAATAGCGCGAGATTTGGACACTGCGGACTGTTTAACACAACCATTCCTAGTTCAAACCGCAAATTTGGCGGACATCACTTGTTCTGTTCTATCTTTCGTCATTACAGCAAGATAATTAATTATACACGCCTTTGTAGGCATATGCCACGAGTTTATAGGCAGTGCTAAGTAAACGTTCCAATGATTGGCTTTTACAGTACTCATCCGGTAGTGTCTGTAATCACATATACAGCGATAACACAGTCCAACTTATAGCAAGTAGGACATTCCACCTGCCATCTGTATTTCTTTTATATCTGTACGTCACCTGACACTTTCTTGAACTTATTATCGAACATCAGTCGTATTTTACTGATTTGATACAGCAAAAGAGCCTACACACTAAGTAGTACTCCAATATGTATCAGTTAATTGGGGATAACCAATATTCTTCTAGAAACCCTAAGCGTGTTGAATGTGCATTCTGGCCTGAAGTAGCAATAATATAGAATGTGCACATATGGCCTTCCTTGAGCTGAAATGGCAAATGATAGTTTGGATAAAAATGAGACTTTTTTTGTCTTGTTTTGTTTAGAATTAATAATTTTCTCCGGTACTACGCGCGAGTTTTCGTGTAAAAAAATTTGTTTACAAAAAATGCCATGAATAATTTTTATTTTTCGAATTTGTCATTATTCATTGCGGTCAATCCATCACATATTTTACAGAATACAACCAGGCGTGTCACTTCTTATCCGAAGGATTTCCAGTGTCTTTGCTTGTCCGAATAAGGGGACACAAACCGTTCTCTGACCTTGCCTTTAAATTTGTAAAATTTTGACTAATGCTGTAATGTTGTAATTGTAAGCTTATGTTTGCCAGCAATATCCATGTATGGAAATGTGGCAATATTTTGAAATATGCTGCAATTATGACTATGTTAGGGAAAGCTTATAAAAATGTTTTGAGATATAAATTATTTTTTGCCATGTTGCTATCACAGATCTTGTTAACTGTAGTGCCTTTCTTAGGCTCCCATATGATCTTGATCAAGTGTTATGAAAACAGCGTTTTCAAATCTACCTGTATGATAATGAAAAACTCTCATTGTTCTTATACAACGGGCTGTATTTATTGGATGTTCCGCATTTCACTTTAAATGACTAGAGGCGTCTGTCAATCCAGCCCTTTAACGAAAACCAACAAACTTTTATACATAAATATATGTTTCTTGCAAACTACGTATTTATTTTAACTTCAGCCATAGTACTCCTAAAAAGCCTTATCTATTCTTTCTACCAAACTCCGCACTAAAGACTAGATCACCGAGATCGTCCTCTCCCTCTTGCACATTTAGAAAGAATTCAACATAAATTAATATGCTACCTACTTACCACCGTCGAAGAGAGATCAATACCATAAACTAGGCAAGGTAGTTCTGCTTTCTCCCCAGCGTTTGTGTGAATGGTGGTTTCGACATCGGCAAAAAAGTACGTGTTTGTTCTTTTTTCGACATTCCCAGATTGTACGGATTTCATAACTTCAAGCATTGCTTTATCCTTTGGAGTGGAAATTGCTGTTTCGTAAATCATGAGGCTTAGGAGAGTTAGTTTCAGAGAATACAGTTTTGTAATTAACAACATCGCTGATTTCGGAGGCTCCATTGTCGAACAGCGCGTGCTTGATGTTTGACGCTTTTAGTCAACACAAGACGGAAAATATCGCGCATATTCTAAAAGGGGACAGGCAAAAGTGTTTCAAAAATGATTGCGTAATGGAGGCATAACGCAGGGGCACCAGTAGCCCATTTAATTAACTAACTAGTAAAGATGGTTAAAAATATCGGAGCGGCTAAGTGACCGGCGAATTTAACTAAAATTTGTAATGTAACAATGTGAGACTTTTTTACATGATTTTGGGTGAAGTTAGCATTTCATTTAAATAACTCGTTTAAATAATACTCTACAAGTTTTATATATGCTTAGTCTAAGATAGTGATTTAAATATATGTGTGCAATGTTCGTTTAGGCATGCTTTACACAAACTGTTTTGATATATGGTTTATTCAAAGCACCTATAAAAACATAAGTAAGAAAGCATAACGTGGCACGGAAATACACTAATTATAAACAAAAGTTAACTCACTAAGAATTATTGAAAACTACATGAAGTGACCTCTGCAAATGTAATGTACTTGTAATTCAGACTTGACAAAAGAATGAAATAATCACAGCATGTGTACCAGAACATTTCGAAGTTTTCGGGATTGGTTGGCATAAGACCAGTCGTCCGCCAATCCCAAACCGCGGATTTTGCCTGGGTCCTAACACACCACCTGCATTTAGTCTATTACAAGGTCGGTTAGAACATAGTATAGTGACTGTTCAGGTAACGTTTAGGTTTTAATTTGACATTTGCTGCCTATTATTTTACAGTTTCTGTGAAAATATAATGTGAATTTTTTTCATCTTCTTAAGCGTGACAGTTTTTATTCGTTTAAGTCATAAAGTGAGATGTTGCATTATACGAAAGAATACGTGTGAAGTAATTTCAGCGCATGTCCATGGATTGTTTGCTTTGTGATGACAGATACTATGGGGAAGTTATTTTAGTCACGTCTAACATAGTCCAAAAAGAGGAGAGGGCATTTGATAATTTAGAAATAAATTACTCAGTAATGAAAGCACCCGTCGCATTATTTAACGAGCAATATCGTGTGGTCTGCCTTTGTACTGCCTATTCATATTGACAATAACTGAGTGTTTTAATAAGCTATGTTAATTCAAATGGATTTTAATGTAATTTTGAAAATCAAATCATTTTTATACATAAAATCACAGTTTCTTTATTGGATGCGATATCACAGAAACGTGCTTCATATCTCAGCGGAATACGATTACTCGAAAACATTTTGTGTGGGCTCAAAAATACATCTGATAGCAAATTTGAAGGTTTCGTTAACCGAATCCTTCCTTCATGTGCATTTATCTAATTTTCTGAGTAGCTAACTTATCAGAAGTATGCAGCCATGTGCAATGAGCTTTTCATCTGGCGTATTATATAAATTTCACACTATACTTTTTGAAACAATGATTTTTTGAAAAATAATTCATTCTTTGACTGATTTGCAGGTCTGAGGTCTGGTTTATTGACCTACCCTGGAACTGGGCCAAAAACCTCTAAAATGGCCTTACGATGTAGTACACGCATGAAGTTATTGCCTAAAAGGATCTGCTGTTGACTTCACCATTCCTTCCCAATTTCCCCTACATTGGCTATGATTGCTGAACATTGATTGTGTTGGTAACTTTCTGCATATTATGACCAAAAGCAGGCTAATTTCTTCTGTGCATGTTTGTAGGACTACTGGAAAGAGATGAGTCAGTGCGCACTTTTCCTAAAAATGTTGTAAGACTTTTGTTGTCTCAAGCGCTGCATGGTAAAATGATTGTAGCTTACAGCCGCACATACGCATAAGGAAATTTTTGTTTCTTGTATGTGCCGGCATATAAACTTTATTAAACGAACATTGAGATCGATCAGGGACGCATTTGAATTCAATAGGTGATCCGGTATACTGAAACTTAACGATTTTCGCTTGCTACTTTTAGTAATTTTGACACAGGTTTCTCATGTGGACAACGGCTTTATCATACAGATAGTTCATTCGATTAAAGCACTATCGTTTCTTAAATAGTAAACGAAAGACACATGTTAATCGAGGTTTCACACATTATTTGTGCTTGTTTTAGATTCACAGGCTTTTGTGAAACACTACCGGCTTCTGAAAAAAACCACAAAACTTGTCTATTATGGGACGTATCATATAGTAAAAAATGGTACACTTTGCTCAGAGACATGCTGCCAAATCTTTTAATACGCAACTATGTCCTTAAATATTAAATTCAAAACGGCTTGCTGCTAAAGTCGTATTTGTGTTGTGTAAAGCGTTGTAGATGCAGACTACGCGCTGCATTATATGTATGTTCTTATCACTATGTTCGCTTACCCGCAATACTATGACTCTAGTGCCGTTGGAGACGTTTTTGAAATGGGTTCGACAAAGGGTGATTGACAGACCGATTAGAAAGAATAGGTAAGAATGTTGGAAATAAGCCAGTAATTTGCAAAAGGCACTAAGTGATATTTTCTGCAACATTGTAAGGTTCGTTTGCCCACTCCTATTACAAGTGCTCTCTTCATGCATGTGTACAGTTGCTGATTCTCTATACGTTTGTTTACATAAAGTGCAAAAATACCCCTCTAGTCCCGAAACACTATTGGTTGAAGCAAATGTCAATAGGTTAAACGGTATCGTGTAAATATTTTAATCAGACGTTTTCGTTAAATATGTTTTATAGGTAGATTATGAAACCTTATGGAGCCAGTATGAATCGACCCTGTCGACTTCATTGTTTTGGTACTGTTGCAACGGACGATCCGCCTATATAAATATTATTTTAAAAAATAAACCGAATTTTGAGGAACACTTGTAGATATCGAGTGTAGACATTATTACTTTATTTATTACCTTCTGTCTTATAAAAACACATCTCTTTGGTTAATCGGTGTCGTGAACATTAAAGAACACTTCAAAATTTTTTCCGCTATAGAGATATGGATTAATGTCAAATTAGACGTGAGTCATCGGTATGACAAACATTTTCTATTCTAACATTGTTTGCTTATTGTACCAGAAACAGAGTAAACAGCGTGTCTGCGCAGTTATGTGTGCTGTCTGTAATATTGTACGTGGCAAGGCAAAGTGTTGTGTTTCTAAAGCAAAGATGCGCATAACAAAATACGAAAAATTGTATTAAACGATGGCCGCAGTTTTCATCATCATAGATATTCCCTTTCTACATTTACCAAAACAATTACACCGTGGATACCATAGCGGAATATTTCCCTGAAAGCACCTCTTTTAGCAACTATTTACATCTATACAAATGCTTCATAATTTCTTCATGTATTTCGTCAGGCAAACACCGGTAATCGTCCGTCCTTTATAGAACAGTATAGACTACGGTCTATTTTTAAATAAATATTGTTGTAACACGGACAAAATTACCGACTCTTGACGTACAAATGAATGATGTGTCAACTGAAAATTCAAGGTAGGAAATGTGCAGCTTACGTTTTTGCTCCAGTCTACCGCATTTACGTGAATATGAGTATATCCCCGGCATCTCCATGCGCCATATTATTCGCTAAAATCTCGATCCAATTGATTTCCACTAAAAAACTTGAATAGATGGATTTTTTCTCGCTGTTGGAAAGATTTTGCAACTTCTGCCGTTTTCGTTTTTGAATCTCTAAGCACACATTAAAAATACTGCCTCTTAGCGCTTTCGTCCATACAGGAATTTAGCACATGAAAATGATCGTTAAACAGACATCTAACAAAATGGAAGAAGAAAATACTTCGGTGGAAGCTGGATGGCACTTTTGAAATTCCAATAGGAATTCCCGTTGGATTGGTAATTTTGCTCATTATACGCCCATAGAAAACATACAACTGCGTTCATTACTTGCTTGCAATTTAAATACACTTCTTTTCAAATTTCATAGCCTCTGGTGGAATGCGATGAACATATTGGGTTTCAAAATTAATTAACAGTCCATATAAAAAAGGGAAACGATAAATAGATGGGTATTGTAGGTAAACAGCTGACCGACGTGAATCCAACTAAGTCCATCAATGTACAGAAAATCTACAGTGCCATAACTGATGCACGAGTTTTTCATCTCTTTAAGCGGTTAAATCTGTCTTACAGCGCATTCTAAGCAGAAAATGTTGGAACGTTCGTTAAGACGTTACCTGTCCAAGGGTAACTTCAAACAAAAAAGCAGGCCAAACAATCAATTTTGCAGGGTCTAGTCTTATTGAGGGCGGGCTTCTCAATTAAATAACGGTGGAACGAGCTTCATATATTTTGTTCTAAATACTTTATTACACAATGCTTAAAGGTAGATGCAGAGATCAAAAAGGTGTTTTACACAAGCTTAGTTTCGTTCTAGGTATAAAGAGCAGACTTTTTGTCATCAACATTTGCGCTTAAAAAACAAGAAATATGCCTGAAAATGGCGGGCCGAATATGCCCGTGTGCTAGGATCGCCGAAAAATATAGGAATATTTGGTCGTTCGGCGATTGTCGCCCTAGCCTTATATATCGCGTATATCATAAATAGCTTTTAGTTGACTACAGATCTGAACTAAAAGCTGTTTTGAAGAGTTTAAACAAGTTGCTTTTTAATCGATTGCAGATTTCAGATAACTTGTTCTCCCACTCCTCACAACTCTTGAGTTTGTTTGGGCAAACCATTTAGCCGAGCAATAAAACCATGATAGTCTAGAGCGTTCTGACTAATTATTCTAATTATTTGTTCCATGGGGAATGTTATCAACATTTAAGATCTCCAGATACCTTGTATCTATTAAGAACGCAAACATTGAACTAGATGTTAAAAAGGAATGCAAGGGGCCTCTTAAAATAACGGTTAACTTTGCTGATGAAAACGAGTATTTTATTGTTGCAACCCCCCAATTGGATTTTTATTAACAAACTGCGTGCCAATCACATTCTACAACAACACCCTTTTAAACTCCTGTGGTACGTTTTAGAGGTTTGTTTTGTTTAGGTCCTTTCAATGCAAAAAATAAAAAATATTTTTGCAAAGTCTAAACACGCAAAGAATACGATATTCAACAGACCAATCTAAGACCATTCTCTTCCAATGCCAGCCGGCATACTTTCTGGATACTAAGACCACTTCGGCACATTATGTTTTTGCTTGTTAAAGAGAGTAGGCTGTCAGCTTCAGGTTCTTAACCAGCTCATGACTGACGGGCGCCTTCTAGAAGCTCCATTTGCACGGACCAGCGGTGGCCATATAAACAGATATTGAAATACATTCATTGTGAGAAATACAGCTTGAAACCACGTTTGTTTTTTGACTGTAGCAAGGAACTTTATGTCGTAAATTGCTGGTGCCGATTCCCCAGATCGGCATTGAAAGACACATGAGCGGACATCACTTGAGTGCGGCAAGCAAACCGATAACTATATCGTGTACCCCAAGAGGATGAATATTTACATTAGAATTCGCTTCAGGATGTTACATGATGTTTAAGATGGAGAAAATTGTTCTCAGGCCTGTAAATTCACTGCTCTTCACATTCTTGAATAACATTTGGACGTGAGGAAGCAAGGCTACGTTTTCAAGATGGCATGCGCACCTTGAATACCGGTCACGAATTCGGCAGTGCTAAAATCCGCAGAGCCAAGGTCACGTCTTATGAGGAAGACAAAAACGGCCCTGAGGAAATGCACTTAGATATGAACTAAGTACGAAAATAAGAAATTTCAGTGGGAATTGGCGAAGACGACAGATAATCAAAACAAGATATTAGACATTGCGACGGCTTTCTGGCGCAAAGGCCAGAAAAACATTGATTTATAAGCACGCATAAAATGCCGAGAGCTCTGCACATCTGCTTTTCATCTGACAATGGCCTGAGCAATCGGCCCGAACACTTAAAAACACAGTTTCTTTCTTTTCTTGCAAAACCTATTTGTCCTTAAAATACGCTTACATATGCACATTCGCATGAAAGGACTGCACTAAGCAGACCAATACCAAGCGAATAAGGCTGCAGCCCGCGGCTAAAATTTTGATAACATTAGCCATTAAACCAGTATTTTTGAGTCGAGAAGACTAGTACGAGTTGTGAACTCTGAGTTTGGATCATAAAAACCACACTTAATTTACTTGAGCTCTACAGTTGACCATTTGGCTACTACATTTGAAGTATCGTCCTCTGCTTTGCACAACTTTCAGCAAATCACGGCTTTAGAATTTAGGTCTGCAAGGGATTGTCGAGTTTCCATGAGCGAGCTGCAACTTCATATTTTACATTATTTAATGCTTGGTCTCTCATTAGTCCCCCTTAACAACTAGTCAGGGTGGATAATACGTTTGTTTCCAGTAATTTGACTGCGACTAAAACACCTAATCATAAGGCGACAATTACGTTCATTGACTTATCGGCTTTTTACTGGAGATACATTCTTCTTCTTATTGTTATAATTTCCACCATTCTCGTTGGTTTGGACATTTCCATCTTTCAGTTATCAAATATGTATAAATAGTGAGAAATTGGTTTATTAAATACCTTTTCCACATTATTATAATTCGGAGATAACAGATGTGTTCCCTACAATGAAAAAACGGGTTAAAATAAATCGCGTGGTGCCTTTTGTATTGACATTTTATGTGCTTCTGTCACATAAGTTTTTTATGCAAAATTTCAGGTCGACCGTATTTGCATTTTTCAATTCGCTTTCATAAAGACATTTTAGGTAAAACCCTTATACTAATGCGTTTTTGATGCGTTAGGCGACTATGCCAAAGATAATCTACTTAAGCAGTCTTGCAATGTTGAACAACAACTAGGACTTGACACTAAAGACAGATTCTAAAGAGGCCTCGTCGCAGTCTGGAAGAGCGCGAGACTGTAAGTTGGATGCGCCTACTTTACAAAATATGCAAGTAATGCTGATCACAATCGTGTTATTTATTTTGTTCCACATTTAAAAATAGTAAAGACATTCCTGCATGCCATCTTAGTCACACTTTGATTTTCTGCCAGTTGGCAGACAATATCAAAGTATACATAGTTTAAATTTTTTTAACGTTGGATTTCCTAGCAATCCGGTTACGTCAGTACAAAAATCAAGACTGCAGACAAAAATATCGGAAAGAACTAGAATTATACCTCAAAAAATTTGTGAGAATTACGGCCGCCCTTGGTAAATTAAGGCTAATGACACAATTGTGTACAATCTCCATCTTAATTATTTGACCTATGATACTCCGATTGAAGGCTGTAAGTTTAGGCATATCTAGTTGAATTCACTCATCAACGTATAACATTGCATAGAATCTGACAAAATATACATTAATTGAATAAGCCTTTTGGTCATCGGGAAGATTCCAGATTGACTAAGAAGAACATTTTCCTGGGCCTCATGATATCAGAAAGGTAGGCGAGGAACGACCTAAATATAATTAGGTTGACGTCTCATGCTCGACGTCCTCCAAATTAGGCGGTTTACCGTTGCCTGCACTCTAGCCTCGCAATTGTCGCTGCGGGGTGTATTCACTGAAGTCGCCCAGTTATTATTAATTGCGTCACTAAAACGGGCGGTATTCGGATGGTTGGATTAAGTCCGTTTTTCAGCGTTAGTCATATATGGCCATGTTTTCTTTAGTCACTTAGATAACCATAGTTATCTAAGACTTAATTTATCTGGGTAAGCAAAGAAGTCCAGCTAACTATTTGCGGAAAACTTCTAGTACATAAAACCTCATATTCGATGATTTAAAGGTTTCGACCAGCTGACAGATGTTTCCATAAATTAACTGTACCGAATGTACATTTGCTAAAATAAATGAAGTGCCAACCTGCAAAGCTAAGGGCATATTATCTCAGAAAACAAAAATAGATATAAGCAACTGATCATGAAGAAACTATAAAAGAGAATGACGGTCTCTGGCTTGCTAACTAATAGCAAAATGTTATTTGCGGTTTGGGTCTACCACAGTCGACTGAGTAGGGGTGATTTTGCTATCTAACAAAGCTTTTTTGATGTTTTGCTCAACGTTGGTTTCTCATGCGGTCATTGTCGCAGCTAACCCTTTCAACAGCAGCAGCACTCAATAACGCAGGAAGTCTGCATATGTTCAGGTATTGGCTTATTAGCTGCCTTATTTGACGCCTCGATAACTTGCCTACGTCCGCCTCCCACCTGGTAGCCCTATGCTCTATCTTTCCGTTCCGTCTGGCCTTCCGCTTATTGGAAATAATTTGGAAAAGAGTTGAATTAGGAAATTCAGAAGGAATCGGTGTCAGCGATATGGCATTCCGTTAATGCCAACGTTTCCTTAGAGTTCATTTCGATGGTTGTCTCCGCTGCCTCCAGTGCAGGTTTGGGTAGTGACCACAACGTCTTGCCCCAAGTACAGACTGTGTTAATCACTACTTAGCAGCTGAGTTGTCAGTAGTGCGATTTGATATTCGAACCGTTTTTGGTATTTGCTCTCCTACTGCCCTACGTACTCTTAACACTCCTTTATTGAAATCTTGATCAATGTTCATTCACCTAGGATCAGCAGATATTATGGTAATCGTACAGGTTTGCAAATCAAAAATCCCTGTTCTTGTTCTTCTGTCAATTCTATCAAAAACCACAAGTGTGAGTCAGCCGTTTTCGTCGTGTTCTGCCATTACTTTTAACCCGAAATGTGTTTGTTAGAATAAAAAATCTAACAGAAGCATACCAAGTAAATATTAATATACGATCCCATCTGTTCAATGTGCGTACGTATGCGACAACAACGACCTTTTGTCATGTCTCGCATTCCGTGGCGGTAACATACAGTCTTTTAAATGTTCTTAAAAAATGCCTTAGGCGCATATACGTCTTAAATTAAAATCCCGTTGAAGTTGTCCTTCTAAATTGATAGTTTATAACTCCTTGGCTACCTTGCTTTACCATGCTATTGGACTAAACAAAGTCATTTGTTACTTAATAACGTTATGTTGATAGTAGATCAGTGCTACCGAACTGAGGATATTAACCATCTAATCCTCGTCTTCAGCAGTTCCTTCATTACATGAAGTTATACGAGTTTTCCTATTGCTGTTCTGTCACCTGTCTAAATTTTAATTTGTCAGTTCTTAAAACAACAAGAAAGCGCTACCGCAGGAAGTGTTGAAGCATTGTGTTGCCAATATACATTCATGCACTACCAGCAGATGGCCACACCTTAAATAGGAATCGAAAAGCCGCACAGCTTTTAAGTAAAATATTGTGGAAATCACATATACAAATTCTTGGATTTTTATACATGTAGTATGTGCAAGAAAATGTAAGAGCAAGCAAATATATGTAGTCTGTTCAGGTCTGAATATTCTGCTAACACTTCAATGGATCTGTATAAGGAATGCAGCGTTTTAAGTGTCGATTTTGTTTTAGGTTATGCTGGTGGCTTGGCGCATCAGTTAAACTTTTGTATTCAAATTTGGATACAGAAACGCTTTCGTACTACTGCGCTTTCTTCGTGAGGATTTTGTAAAGTCATGCAAAATATTTTGTTCACTTTAACATTAATGGTTTCTTAAGCAAACTACTGAGTAATCACATGTTTTACTGGAGTTAATATTTGAAATAAATTAGTAACCTTACTTTTAAAAGCGATCGCAAAAAACACTTATTATATATGGTACAGTTGCTACCCTCCATAAACTAAAACTGCCATTTTACATGCATTAAGTTTGCAACACTTATGCATCCAATAATATCGTGAGCCTTACTGGCCGACGGTGATAGTTAACGTTGGTTTGCAGCACGGGAACAATCTGATTAATCAATATTTAAAGCGAAAATAGGTAATTGACAACAGACACATTGACTTACTGTTTTTGTTCTACAACAGTATTCTAAAATACATATATTGCGCCAAAGGGCCTTTCATGGGTAACTGGCATTGAACATCATGCCTGACACTGTAGGCAAAATTAGTCCTTTTTAATTTTATTTCCAATTGGATCAAAATTTTCTCAGGTAATATAAGGCGTATTTATCTTTATTGCGCCTAATACTATGCACTGTATATTAAAACTATTTTCATGTTTAAAATAAATGTTCTAATAGCCCAACAGACAGGAATACCATCAGCTGTGTTATAAAAATATGCACCTAAAACATTATTTGAAATTGGGTCTACTTGCCTTCTGCAATAGCGCCTAATAATAACGCACAGTATGGTATCGGAACTGTAAGGACGAACATAAAAATTCGAGCTTAGTTTAAAGTTGAAGATTTAACGGTATATACAGTCAGAAGAGTATGATAAAATGATAAGTAATATCAGTGCTTGCGCATCCCGTTTAATGTTTCATTCCTGGCCTTACAAAATGTAAACTGAATGCGTGATGCGGCGACCAGAACGATATTCATGGATAAAGTATTCCGAATTCTAACCTCGAGTCTGCACCTGGAGATAACTAAACAGGAAATTTATGAAGGTAAACAATCGGACATAACAATTCACTGTTAAACTCTCAACTGTATTGCAGTTTAATCGTGCACATAAATTTTTATTTTTTATGAAACCAAGAACACAGATTTATGCCTCCAAAGTATTATCGATTCATTTATATTTGAAAGGCAAATTGATTTTCAAATTTTTTTATATACACAGCTAGCAAACAACTTTTTATTTCAACGCATTTACGCACACAATTAATGGAAAGAAGATCAAAAAAGGTTTTTCTAATTATTTGAAACTACATGACTTTGCAGGAATATGAATAGCTAATTCGCATTTTCTCCTTATGTTTAATAAATGATAGCGTCATTGCTTTGGTGACGTGAGTGCTTAAACGTACCATCTTTGTTAATAGTGTTAGCAGAACCATTTATGTGAACACTCAATATAGGTTTTAGATTGACAGTGCGTGCAAAAATGAAAATGCCTCACATTCTTATAAATAAAAAAATTCATATTTACATTTATCCCCTGAGTAATCTGGGAGTTATCGCTGACTCTATAGGATTAAAAATAAAAGAGCGTAAATAGTGTTTAAGATGGTGCATTCCTTTTGTAAAACTCGGTAATCTGATGGTTTATAATACTTTTGCATTAAACGAAATAAGAAAACTAAACTTAGGCCTAAACTCTACAGTTTTTATAAGCATCCTGTAACACAAATTTTCAGTCTTTCAAACTTGACATAATTTTTGTTATGCCAACGTCGTATGAATACATATGCTAGTTAAGTCAGCAAATATGCAAAGACCTGTACCTTAAATAGTAGCTCAAGCATTCAAAACCATTCGCGAATGATATGAAAGGGTTGAACTGCATTCAAATTTAAGAGGTTACTTGGAGACAATAGACCTGATTGAAACTGTGTGTTCAGTTGAGTAATATATCAATTTAAAATGTTACGTTTCATTTTAAGCGGGCGTTTTCAATGCAAACAGTACACATAATCAGTAGAACCGTCGGCTAATGCAACAAATGCTTATGTATGATTATATGCTACTATGATTGTTAGCCACTAAAATACAAGGTATTTGTTCCTAGCATTTACATGGACAAAAATCATAATTCGATTTTTTAAAATAGTTGCATTGCAGGTGGAAGAAGTTTGAATAAGAATGAAGCTTATGTCAAGCAATAGCCAACCCCTTTAACAAAATCAATGTAAGGGGCACGCAGTCACCAGGCATCTGGAAAGGATTTATCGTGTCCCTAAACATCCCGTCCGTAAACAGAAATTAGTACACACACACTTTGTAATAAAGGTTTTGGCACACCTTATATTTATCGGTTGCCTAAGTATATATGCAAAAGGACAGTCATGATGCATCATGCTTTGCATTCTAGTAAAATTAAACAACTTTTTACCAATTTTTTTACATTTTTCTTTTTACTGCACTCCTTTTAATGCCCGCTTTGGAAACCTGCAGTTAACCAGCGCCGACAATAAGCCCTTTTTATACATTCTGAACCTGATCTATTCAAAACTAGGATTAGCCGCTCGGATAAACCAGAGTTTGACTACCAGACGCCGTTGCTTAAATGTCGGTGTGCACATTGTCATATGCGGATATCACTAAACAAATGTACATCCCGTCCAAAACCAAACAATACAGTGCGTGACCTAACTCATGAAATGTGTCAAAATTCACGAATGATTGTCAATCACTCGCAAACTGACACCATTTCATGAGTCAAATGTCTAGGTTAATAAGGTACAAGTCAAAAAAATTAAAAACATAAAAGAAATATTATAGGCAGTGTTACGTTGTTTAGAAATGTCAATTTCATATTGACCCAACTGTGAAAAACTCGGTGCCTCGGTGGGATTCGAACCCACGCAGTAAGGGGGAAGGCTTTAGTACAGCCAACGCTCTAACCACCTGAGCTACGAGGCCCCGCCGGACGACGCGAGTTTTATCACACTTGGGTCAAGTTACCCGCCCAACCTACTGCAACGTCTGGAATCCACCAAATCTGATACAGTAAGTTGACTGCCCAAGCAGGATTTCCTAAGTAATTCACCTAGAATCCACCAGATGACTACTACTACTCGCGTCGTCCGGCGGGGCCTCGTAGCCCAGGTGGTTAGAGCGTTGGCTGTACTAAAGCCTTCCCCCTTACTGCGTGGGTTCGAATCCCATAGAGGCACCGAGTTTTTCACAGTTGGGTCAATATGAATTATTCAAAATCTGCCAAAATACCAATGAAATGTCAATTTATTTTGAAAATCGCAATATCCCGAAAACATCAGTAATGGCTCTAACTAAGTAAAGTTGGTTTTTAGATGTATAGAATATATTCTCTTACCAAACACGAGGTAAATATGAAAGTAGACATAAAATCACGTCTTGTGACAGCGTTTCAATGAAGTTCACATCTCAATATCGTTTAATACGTAGCGTGACTTCATATATGACGGTTTGTCAACTGCCTACATTCCGAGTGTAGATTCCAAAACAGTTTTCCAATGCTTCATAATTTCATTAACGATTTGAAGTTAAATGAGATGTAGTTCAACAAAATAAGCTGCATTTTGCTTGATTTGGCCAATGGCGATGTCGTAGAATCAAAAGTTTCATGAGGTGACATGCCATGAGGCTGGCCGGTGCCTAATAAATTTAAATAGAACTGACAGGCGTGATCGTAAACATACCACTTTCTGTTTATAGAGAAGATTTTTCTTCCGTTAAATTAATTTGCACTCTTCGTTCGTTTTTGATTATGTTGAGTTTCAGATTGGTCTCGGAATGTTGCTGAATACTTCATAATTTTTAGTGCTTTCATCGAATTGTTAATAAAGACAAATTCTAAATTACCTGTCTGTTGAGAACTTTAAAATAAGATTGTTCTTGAATGCATTTACCGAAATAGTGATTGTTCGGGCTCTTCTTTTCACGAAGATGGTTGGTTGAATCACATGTGAAGACTCATTCAAACATCAAACTCCATTTTCGAGAAGAATAGCTGTCCACAACGGAAGTCAGCAACGAATATGCTTTCGAACAATAAAAAAACTTTTCTTAATAAGTTAACTCTTTAAGAAGTCCTTAATTGCTGCACTCCGTTGACGAATCTCTGTGTTATTTGCATTTTTGCACAGTGAGGCCAAGTAAAAATTTGACACCTTTGACCGTTTCTTTTGCGTTCCTAAGAAATACTAATATTTTTCTACCGTAAACGTAAGGACATGTCTTTCTTTATACACTGAGGCCGACTTCACTGTTTCTGCTTGCTTTTAGACTTCCTTCTTCTATTTAGCATGCCCGACAGAGCGCCCACAATATAAACACTGAAATTTTGTTGAAACTAAAAATGCTTTGCTCGTTCTATTTCTGTAGAACTTATGGATAGAAGCTAAAATAATAGAAAAGTAGTGTGCCATATGTTTTAAGCTGGAAATGACCATTCCGTGGTGGTAATCTATGTGGCATCAGGTAGAATTTTCCAAACGGCAAAAAATTGCAGCCCACTTAAACGAAGAAACCCTTTATCTGCGTTATTACTGCACTTTTGGGCACCAAATCGCACAGCTCTGCTAATTTGACATTTAGAAATTGATAAAACCCCTGGTTTTCTTAAATTAACCATTTTGTTAGGAGATTGATAGCCATAGTAAACATCGGAAATGAAATAAAGTTTATAGTCTGGCTCAATCTGTTTATTCAAACTCTCGAGGGTGAATTACTATCCATTCAATGAAAAAAGTCGTTCAGATGCGTAACTGGAGTCTAGGACATGTACTAGCATAGGAAATTGCAGGAATATATTCAAACGTCAATTTGCGCTAAAATTTACTGATATTTCACTTGATATAATTGCGTAACCATAATTTCTGAACAAGAAAAGGACATTTCATTAAAGGATTCGGGTGACGGAACAAAATGCGATACGTTAAAGGCGTATAAAATTCCTCTATTCAGTTTCCGTTATCAGCTTTCATGAGATAGGTCACGCACTGCATGTACCTTTAAATGTATACTCCATGCCAACGCCAACGTTTTTTTGAGTTTATAAGATATCGCACAAACGTTTCTTGAGCACGTGTGCGAGTACCTGTATGTTTACATCCGTTAGCAGGGGTTTGCACCGATGTAACGAAAATGTGCGGAATATTTTTTGATCTAAATTCATAATATTTCAATAATGCGCGGAAAGTTGACCGACTATGCAAAGGACCGGAAATGTCATTGATTAGTGGCATGCGGATATCTGTCACGAAAGTTCTTTTAATCATGCCTCTAAAAACAGAATAGTTGTGACACGCTTATGTCGGCTGAAAGTCTTTTGATTTCTCCGTTATCCATTATAATGATACTTTCAAAACCTTTTATTTAAATTTGCTTATTTTTTACTAATAAACAAAGATCTATCGTAAATATTGATAATTGGCACCCTTTCAAATAGGTATGATGATAACATAGACAAATGGCTCTTGTAATTAAAGACGACTGATAGGTCCCCTTGTAAGCCGAAATAGTTCATGTTTCACGCTATTTCAGACGGTGTATTAAATGAAGACGAAACAGACTTGTTAAAGAAGGAATGCATATAGATTTTAAGACATGTCTTCAGTTCGTTTTAATTTTGAATGTTAAGCTCAGTGCTGCGAGTGATTTGAAAGAGAATAGAACAGTCATGCCCGGTAGGCTTGGCAAGCGAAATATTTATTGGGCATATACTTACAACGGGTTTACCTAAATTTTTGAAGTAAGCGCGCGGTTAGGACCAATTGATTTGTTTTTTTTATCATTAATGTATGCATACATAGCACCGCTGGTAAATGCATCATATGATAAGGAAAACATATCATAGTCCGTGTTTTGGAATACTCTTGCGGTTTATTTGTTCACGCACTGACGCGTCATCGGACACCTATATGTGATGCATTTTAACTGCACCTGAGCATTTTTTCGAAGCTTCATAAAGATTACCGGGCTAGCTCGCAGTTGGCAGCCAGGAATGTGGAAGCTGACGGCGACCTTGGCCCTAACACTAACTTGAGCCTTAAACATTAACCGCTAAACCTAACGTCAACGCTAACCCAAACCTAAATCTTAAGCGGAACCGTAGCCCTTTGACATAGCCGCAAGAGAGAAACCTAACCATAATACTGAAACCTAATAGAAGACTAAAACCCTAACCGTAACCCAGAAACCTAAGTCTAAAGGGAAAACCCTAACCCGAAAATCACAAATCATTAACTGGTACCCAAATTCTAACCTTAAATGTAAAACGGAAGCCTTATGGGCCAGATATGATCGTGGGACCCCTCAAAATATCCCCAGTAAACAAACCCTCCAGCCACCTGTAATACGGGACCTAGCTACGGACTGCGATCTAGCCGATTGCCGATAAAATGTCAATATTTCCTATGAACGTCGCCACGTCGCAGTTAAAAAGCACAAAAATGCTTGAATATCGTGCTGCTTATTATGGACGCGTGTCCTTCATTTTACCTAACGGCTGAGGATAATTTCTTATGAATTGTATCTACGTAAACCAAGGGCTTCTGTAAAAAAATGACTTTCATATAAAAATAACCGCAAATATTTTCAGCTTTTGGTTCAAACGCGAATATCCTTAAAACTTGTGAAGACGCTCTTACGATGCGTCAAGGAACAGACATATTAGGGTTCTAAGTAACATTCTGATGAATGCGCTTTGCATGAGTACTGCTTCTCCTTCATAGGTAGTTACATAAAAAGGTTGCGTTCTTGGGTTGCAGAACCTACGGGACTACCTTTCAGCAGCATATATTAACATTCCTGTTTACAGATATAATTTAACTTTTAACCGCATTAATAAAACATGTGCACGTGCGACTGGAAACCACAAAAATTTCCCGGCGTGGCTAGATATTAGCCTTCTAAAAGAAACTACCCCAATAAATCGAAGGAATGAGTGAATGCGTCTTTTAAAGCGCGTGGTCAATGAGACACATGCCATACCAATGTAAGCTATCCGGCTTTGGCAAGAATGTGTCCCATTTGTTCCAACTTAGGTTTATGACCACTCCCAGATCTGCAAAGTTCTAGCATCGGAATGAGGTAGATGGAAAGGATGGGCGTAATCCTCTGCTGTGTCTTTGGACAAATGGAAAAAAAGCAAATGAGAGGCGTGAACTGATCCGCCTTGGTTGAGTATTGCAATGAATAATTGCCTCCTTGTTTTGGAGCGCCTCGTATGTAGCTTTTGATTGTGCATACGCTTCACTGCCAAAAAGACTAGCAAATAGGTCTACATTTCACCAAATGTCAACTGCTAAGACGCCGGAAATGGTCATTATGTTGTTTTAATCGCAGTTAGCGTTACTACGGAATGCATATTATATAAATTAATGCACATATGAGTTGACAGTGGAAAGTATTCGATATCTAGAAGTTTTTTTAGTTTAGGATAAGCGATCTCTACCTCAAGATCGTTTCAGGTTGTTCAAACCTGCACCAGTGAAGTCGTACGACATACAAACCTGTAATTGAGATTTACTATCCCCAGCTACTACAGTAAATTTGTTTAAAAAAACCGACGTTTCAGTAACATCGTACTCTATACCCGTTTTGTAAGACGGTTAGCCAAATGATCCCTGGTAAGATATCAGCTCCATGGATTCTCTTTTTAACGGCTTCTGGGCTTCACCCTTGCTACATTATTTTGCGAAATCCCGTTGCCAAACCTTTGACGCCACTACCGCTTGAATGGCTAAATTGGGGCATAATGTTTGTGGATGTTTTGCATTTCCGGTGGGCGGATAACGCTGCGGCAAACGGTACCACCGCTTGTATTTTTATTCCAATTCAATCATTAGTAATTAAATCAGACACTCTAAGTAGTGTAGAGTAGAAGTGGTATTCATTCCGAGACGATATAATGATAAGTGGAAGTAGTCTTTGGCCCTTTCCTAATATGCGCAGATTAATTTTTAATGAGCATTTCAACTTCGGACTCTGGATTTTTAATTTGATGCCCTTTCAAATACGTCAATTGTTGAGATTTCACCGTTGTTTGTTCCAAAAACATTGTCCAGGTTTGCCGTTTTTGGTGAGGCATAAATATTATTTACTATTTACCACAACAAAACTGACGCCTGCCGCTTACCAATATTTGTGTTACAGCTTATTTGGGACTAAGAGCATGACTTCACCCTGGGCAAATGTAAATCTCCTTATATTTGTTGGTATTCACCATACTGTTTTGATTGTTTAGGTGTGTCAGGTTTTAAACGACGACAGATGTAATCACCTATTCAGAGCTTTTGCTTTCGGATTAAACGTCATTGTCTTACTTTCATAAAATTCTTTTACATTAGTTGTTGTCACTCTTAAGACAGGTTTAAGGTCATTGGTTCACTGCAGTTGTTTAAATATGTAATTATTTTAGCTAATAACCGTTTATCTTGAACGTGACTCGCTATTTTAACACTTGCACATGCCAGTCACCAAGAACATTGATACATCTTATAACTTAGGACTGCAACAAATCGGTTCTCATTTCTGACATCAATGCATATAAATAAAAGTGCTTATTCGGATTAAAAATCCATTTAATTCTGTTTTGTTTCATTTTAAAGGTTCAAAATATTTCTCACCATTTAAACCCTTAAGATGCTGACCAATTTCACCATTTGATCTAGCAGATGTCTGAACGACCCGGCAATTAACCTCAAGAAATACAGCAGCACAAGTAAAGAAAATTTGCATAAACCCCTCCTTAAACATGCCAAAATAATTGTTGCACACTGCGACATCATAGGAACCATCAATTTCCTCTCTATAAACTACTTGTAATAAGGCGACAAATCCAACGTCGTTATTTTAACATTTTGGTCAGGCTGCAGAAGGTAAATATTTAACTTTGTATATTCGAAACGATACAATTATTAAATTTCTTTCACTTGCCTCGATGGTAATTTTGGTGTTGCTTGGGAATTTGGGCAGTTGCATTATCCAAGTCAAGACCGTACTGACGTCAAAGAATTAATGATTAATGTCAATTATATGTTTGCTTTTTCTGTCTACAAAATTCTCAATATCATTCTTAAAGTTGGGCAACTTCATTCCCTCCTAAAAAGTCCGCTCGTCAGGTGATCCCGAATCACAATTCATTTCAGCAACTTCAAAGACCTCAGCCCTTGGCCTAGGATAAAGTTTCTATGCCACGTTATAACCAAAAATATGACTTATGTCTCTCAGCAAAATGCAACTCAAAATAGTAAAGCAAGTTTCGTTTTGCATTTAAAACAACTTGCAAAGTGCTAACTGCAGGAACCATTCCATTTTCCCACCGAAGTGTTTTTCAGTCAAGACATTTGGGGCAATCCCGAGTTTTTTTTTGTGAATTTCCCCAACATTTTATATAGCCAGTGAAGATGCAAAGAAGGAGAGAATGCCAACTGAAAAATATTATTGTTTTACTACGATTATAGTCTCGCAGAAGAGGCCATCCTAAAAGAAGATAAGCGCAACAGAGCCGCTGATTTTTACAGGTAGGCGTTAGATTAAGTTTGAGAAAAATGCAGTTTTTTCCGCAGTGCAACTGGTGCACTGCTGTTCTCCCCCATTGTCAGCTACCAATCTTTAGAGTAAAAACCTTTTATTTTATGCTGCTGACCCGGTCGTTACTCACAAATAGGAGGAAGCAGATCACGATTTAATTACTTAGCCCACAAAAAGGACTCAGGGGACGGTGCCCAGTGCTTCTTTCGACAGAAATGCATCGGTGTATA
This sequence comes from Spirometra erinaceieuropaei, assembly GCA_902702965.1. Classification (NCBI taxonomy): domain Eukaryota; kingdom Metazoa; phylum Platyhelminthes; class Cestoda; order Diphyllobothriidea; family Diphyllobothriidae; genus Spirometra; species Spirometra erinaceieuropaei. The sequence continues at coordinate 327,277 of CACRXP010000511.1, forward strand.
TTGACGACGACCATTCACTAAATACAGACGTATCTGTTATAGCACATCGTCACAGAACTACGTTCAATTCTGCTCAAAGCCCATTTATAGAAGAATGTATATCTTAAATGACCACGTTTAGCCTACAAATGGCGTTGTTAAGGCTTCTGCTAAATAAAGGAATAGGCGCGTGTGGTTTACACTGCTTCCAGTGAGAGCACTTTCGACCAATGCACGCAATAATATCGTCCATGTGTTCCAAAATGCGAGACGGTGACATGCACGTAAATTAGTCTGCACTGATAGGAGACTTACGTAGCATATGCCGCACCCCTTCTCCGTAAACCACCCAGGTTTGGTAGAAAGGCTGCATTAAGTCGACTGAGGGTGGTCTTCTAGGGGAGGCAGCGGCCGACAAAACTGCACAGACCGTTTACGCCTGTTATATACGGTCTTTTTCAGCAAAATGTGAAGAATTTTCGCCAAGTCATGAAAAACGCGGACATTATGTGGATGCGAGCGCCTAATGGACAGATTTAGAAGGAGCCATCGGTTTTGATTCTCAGACGCAAAAATGGACATCGACCGATCTTTCGGAATGTAAGTCTTACTTCTTAAACGCCGTCCCGAGTACAAAGGAGCACTAGGGTAGGGTTGTAATATTGATTATCATGTGGCATGTTTTTATGATATTTTGACTAATTAGGGGGTTAGATTTGGAATGCTTCTCTTTTCAACCTTCTGCAAAATACCACATAAGCAAACAAACGCAACTTAATTGTTGTGGTTTTTCACGTTGACTGTCTATGTCCGTATAATCTGTAATAAGTAATATAGAAAACATGCACAAACGCCTTCTTTCGTTTGCGCTTTTCGAAGAAACTTACAGACTATTCAACTTTAGTACAAAAATATAAAAACAGTTTTCGGATTAAAAAGCGTTTCCAATCAAGTGGCTTTAAAAGACCGTACAATGTCCATTCATATAGTATTGTAGTTAACGGTTTATAAATGATCCTTATAAAGTACATTACAGAGTCCCCGTCCATGGTAAAATTTGATGTGCTCAACATGGTACTTTCTCAAAAACAGATAAATATGTGATTTCAATTGAGCAAAATCTGTACATCGTGTAGACTAAAATTGCTTCAAAACTAACCCGGGATTAAAAAATGTTTTTAAAACCAAAGAGCAATACCTTATGATTATGAAATTAGAGAAAACACAATTTTCTTCCATTCCAGTAGAAAAAAGGATTTTGTTTGCGTGTTTTTAACAAACTGTATTTGAATTCATATGCGTGTGAAAAAATATATTTTGAGAAATTCTCATTCCTTATTTATTTATATTTGGCCGAGTTTTTTGCATGGGGTCAAAATAAAGTGCATCTAAAAGCTGACATTCTGCTAGTCAGTGTTAGAACACAACCAAAACAATCCCAATTAATCGAAATCGAATTTCAGTATTCTGGTTATTTTATAAGATCGTTCACTGATCGTACACATAGTACTGATCCCTAGAACAAAACAATCCAAGTTATGAGTTTCAGCGTTTAAGGTGCATCTGACGTTTGCAATTCAGAACGCGATAGATTGCCGTGGAAATGGACTCTGCAGCGTTGAATTCTCTCTATTCACCATCTTCCGTGCACTACTATGTCGGCCAAATGGGGCTGAGATTGAGCGCAGTGGTGGACATAGGTACAACTTATCCTCTACCTGTGCCAAACATAGCATGACCCACCATG
>CACRXP010000511.1:340307-407668 GCA_902702965.1 Spirometra erinaceieuropaei
ATTTTCAATTATGGATACGACTTTGATCATTTGCTGTGTCTAACAGGACCATACTTTAATGCTAATAAGACTCATTTTAACAAAAATCAATTTTTTGAATTGAGGGGTATGTTATTTGGTTGATAAACTCAGATTGGCCGATATAATCAGGGCACAATTTGGTTCTTACGATTGCGATAGTCGTGCTGAGCATTGCATAATAATGCGAACTATGTTTGAAGAAAGTTAACGCATCACTTTGTGAATTTTCCTTAGCAATTTAAAAGGCTGCGAGAAGGATGGTCGGTGGTGCGGTCGACAAGACAAAGATTCCCAATGAAAAGTCAGGAAAGACGAAATAAATTGGACGACCTTTACTGTTTTAGAAGTGCGTACGCAAAGGCTCTGTAGGCTGTCGCCGCGAGCGCGCTCTCCATGTCACTTGTCTGTGTCCGCCTTCGAGGTGCTGAGACCCAGCGCGTGTGTGCGCCTTTCGTTGTCTACGCGTCCGCTAGCCAATCAGAGGGGGGACAGCGTTGATTGTGCTGTAGCACTCACGAGGCCAGTGACAAGCCTCGCGCGCCCCAGCAGCGTATCGGCAAGATATGTCGGACGGACAGGAAGGCAGCGTGGCAAAGGCAGAGGGCAAGGAGACGCGAACTGCCACAGGATGTCGCACACAGTCCACCAGATGGGCACCATATTCCTTACAAATCTATCAACATTCCTAACTTTACTGATGACATGCTTCCACTTGTAACCGTCACTAATGCTCCTCAAATAAATTTAAAAAAAACTGATAAAGTGGCTATAGTAGGTGCAAATGCCCACATTATATTAGTCAGTTAGAAGTTTGAGCCAATGTCCCTTTAATGAGACAGACTATCGTTTTTCAGACCAAACGGCTGAAAACACGTGAACCTACGTGATACTCCTATTAAGAGGCCAATTATCATCAACTAGAGCGGAGCACCTGGGAACCATTATTCTGGAAAGAAGATCGTGGTTGTGTTGGTTAGTATGTGCAGTTGTTATATAGCGGTCATTCCTATGATCTTTAACGATACGTACAGGGCGGATGACAATATGCTGTGAGTTATTGCACCGCTTGACTCTAAAATTATTTAGCTACTTATCCAAAAAATGTTACTGACTTGCGAAGCCTTTAGAAAATGACATGATTTCGAATTTTGGGTTCTCATTATCTCTGAAGCAAAACAATTCGCTGCAAATGGCAGCGATGTTACTTAAGTCGGAATATGTTGCGGAGTTGACGATATGGAAGATGTATCTAGCTAGACTGAAAATGTCTATTAAAATTTAAATTTGTGCTAAGCTAATTGCCACGTGAGGATTAATTGCTTTATATATCCCTAATTATTCATCTGTATTGTAGATTTGAAGCAACAACTTTAGTTTCGAATAACTTACCGTCTAGTAAACCCGACGTTTCTAAAACATTGGCCACTGAGTTCTTCGGTATTGTACTATTTAACTGTAAAAATGAGACAAATAAATGATTGTTATTTTTTCGAGCGCCTTTCTGTATATTCTACTGTGTTGGTTTGCTGGAAGTATACTTGCTCAGACAAATATTATGGACGAGACGATCTATTTACAAAGGTTTTGTTGAACTGGTGCCAAAGAACGATCAGATGGCTTAATATGATGTCATTGTCTGCAAGAGCCAATGTGGTGAGCGGGAACGAAATTAACGAGTTTCAGGGACGCCTACGCCATTAGCTAATAACTTTGATATATCGGATGCTCTGTCTTTATTTGTCACGTCGAACAGAAAGCAATGAATTTGGCTCAAATTATGTGCGCAAAGAGGAAATTGTTGCCCACGTGGATTCATCAGTTAGTTCACGCAGAAACGCAAGGATTGATCAAAGCGCATTGAAACTGGATTTTAAAATTTGCTTTCTGAGTCGTCCAATATCTGGAACTCACCAATTGACGTCTAAAGTTATTCAAACGTGGAGTTGTAGAGAGACTGATAACGCAAACTAAACGCTAAAAACGAAAGTGGATACCGTTGCTTCTGCAAGTATCCTGCGAGCTCTTTTTAATGCATTCAACAAGGTCGCGAACATAGTTACGTGTTGGAGAGACTAATGGGCACCTGAATGACCAAGCAGAAATTAGTAGTGCAGAGGGGGCAATGACGAGAATTCTCAACTGCCGCAAAGATCAGTGCGCCAAAGTACACATTAAATTTGTTCTTTAGCCAAAAATGACAAATAAATACATCAAGACGGGTTTGAATTTTGCTTGTGCTTCAACCCCAAAACAGAAGAAATATCTTCCTTTAATTTCATCTCTTCGAAATATGTGGTCGGAGGGGATAACGGTTAGGCATTCCTTCCCGTGGTAATTTCGAAGGAAGCTCAATGTAACTTTTACGTCAACCCGCTAAAACAACGTAAGAATTCCTATGGGTGACAGATTGCAGTTGGTAGCCAGGAATGGGGAGGCAGACAGCCAGGTCCCTGATGTACGGAGATGGTAGGAAACGGGGTTATATGGGTGGAGTAAATAGAAGGTCTGACAGAGGAATGTTGGAGATTCTGGGAAAACGTCAAGTTACTGGAGAAAGTTTATAGGACTTTTAAGTAGGTTGAATAATGGCTGAAATTTTAACTTCAACCTTAACTCAAAACCTAACCGTGACCGCAACCCTAAGCCAAAAAACCGAAACGCTACCGAAGTCCCAAAAACCAACTCTAACCCAAACCCTAGTCATAATCCTAAATCTAACCTTAACTCCAATCTTAAACCATATACATAATCCTAACCCTAACCTTAACCCTAACCTTAACCGTAACACTAACGGGAACCTACACCGTATCCCTGATGCTGAGACGCAAACCCGACTCCTAAAACTTAACCTACGCCTTACCCTAACCCTCACTAAACCCAACAGCCTGCCGAAACGGGTGACCTGCCTAAATCAGTAAGCGCACACCTACTGATAATAAGTTCCCTAGACAAGATAAACACACCTTCTGATAACAGGTAAGTACGTCGACAATGCCAACGTATAATGTCTGGCTACCAAGTGTGATCTTACCCAATTTTTGAATAAATGAGATCTGCGAACTTCAACGCGCCATAATAGCAGTATCTTGTATATGCCTTACGGCTTCTACGGACGCAATTCATTTGTGCTGCTGTTTCCAAAACAAGCTTGATAATGAAAATAGGTGTTTGGACAATCACGTCTCTCTTCTCTTCGGATCTTCTTGTTTTAACTGGATGCGCAAGCAGGTTTTGCCATTGATTTTTGTTTTAAGTTTAATTCTGACTTCGCCTTAGCACTACATGCCACGGCGAAATGCATTACATAGTGGATCGAGAAGGCAAATCATTTAATTGTGGAGACCGCAATACTGGCATAATCGCTATGCAGCCTGCCTAAGAATAACAGTTAAATAAAAGATAAGTCACAATGTACTTCGCGTGCATTCGTATAATTTCGCTCTTTGGTTTCTACTTGAGTAAAATTTTGATTTTCTCAGGGGTAAGTAAAGTACCGATTAACATAAAATTTATCATACAGAAAATTATTTCAATTAGGGCTGTTTGCTCCATGCTCCGACTTTCGGAGAGCGTAGGAAACTAAGTTATGATATCCTATAGAACACATGGGTTTTGTCTGCCTAATGAGCTTGGTCAAATTAAATTGATAGAAAACAGGCAGGTAGCTGCTTGAAAGTGCAACATTAAACCTGAGCTGGGTGTGTTTACTAAACAGACCTTACATTTTAATCTATCATTTAAATTGTGCCAGGTGTCTCAAAAATCCTTGACCGAAGTTATTGCAAAATCGGCAGTGTTGTCAGGTTGCGAACGCCGACCCTGTGCTCGCAGAAAAAAATCGATCAGGCTATAACCTCATCGTAGTCTAACGTCGACCAACTACATGCAACTCTCCACGTCCGTTCACTTTTACCTCGGCGGTATTCTTAAGGCGAAGGTTGATTGACTTATCTTATCGCCGACATGTTTGACTGTATCCCGTTCACATATACATTTACCGGCCCGACGAGAAGTTACCGGAAGCGAACGCATGTTTTCAAGTGGTCTTTTGAATACAGCCAGAGGGGATTTTTAAAACTCGAAAAATATTTTGCTTTAAGCCGTATGCTTTAAAATATGCAAATTTCATAACACTGCAGCTAAGCTCACATTAAAGACAAGAATAATAATAATAACGTGTCGTTATATAATCTTTGATGTTCAAACATACGGCGTAAACATGTCTAATTTGAGGGATCCTTTACGCAAAATGTCACCTTAGGGTTAATTGGGGACTGTTTTGTCCTTTGAGGGAGCAAGAACTAGCCTTGTTATTTATTTGTTTGCTGTTCACGTAGATAACCGGAAGACACGCGGGAATAATAACACTCAGAAATACAAGGAGCCTTTCATTAATTTCCAGAAAGACACATATTTCAGTTTCTTAACCCTTCCATTCAAAACAGACTTTATTCTTTATTTTAACCGTTACCCTACAGGTAACTAGGTGCTTAATTATAATCAATCCCTGACCTCGAAGATGACCCACTGCTTAACCAAAACCTGAATTGCACTAGACTCCAGTAGAGGGCCGCCTGCATTATATTTGGCTACCAGTTGTCTCTTCCACTAATAACTGGCGCGGCAACATGTTCATCATAAGGAATGTGATTAAATCAAGAGACTTTAAATAGCGCATGGAGCACACGCTTTCGTAATTTGAAGTTTATCAGAAATGGCCGCATTTCTCCATTACCTTATGCTCAATTGTAAATCGTGCGCCAGCGTTATGTAACAATGTGTTTATCAAAAGGTTCATTGCACGAAAGTAGGTTATCTTAATAACGCTGAAGTATTTTTACACTGAGATTGTTGAGCCTCCCTATATTTTATGCATTTAACTGCCTTGTTTTGCTTAGGCGTAAACAATAGATCTTGCGAATGCATCAAATACGATTCAAATTGCTTTTCAAACCAATCTAAATAAGAATATTTCTTCCCTGAGGGCAGCGGTTTTTAGACAGCCATGATCTAACGCAATGCGCTTGGACACATGTTATTAATTATATCAGCCCCGTGGTTCATATGATATCAAGTTTGTCTCCATAGATAGCAAAATTAACGTGACGTAATGCAAGACTCTTTCTGGATGACCTGCCTAGATTATATTTGGTAAAAAATTCCTATTAGAACGACACCAGGCAATTTAAAGTTACATCTGTTCTAATGCCAGCACTGCCGAAGTCTTCAAACGTAATGCGAGCACCAATTAAAACAACTCATTGTGAAAAACAGTCGCTAAAAGAGAGCACTGTCTTTTGGTTGTAAAGTAGATGGTGCTAGCAAATGTGTATGAAGAAGAATATAGCATTTCTTTTGACTTTAGCTAAGCAAATGGGGACAGCGTAGCCTTTTAAGCAATACATTTAAGAAAACAGTATGATTTTTAATTAAAAATACGCTTTTCTTGTTGGGACAGGTTGTGGCTAGAATGTGATTGTGTGTCGATGATCAGCAAAGGACGCATCACATGCGCTGAAGCTTACAACGTTTGCTGCAGATCAGTTGTTTAAAAGTCACAAACCTAACCTGCGGCCGTACTGCTTCGGCGATTTTACTGAGACATCATGCCCTCTGCCGTACTTGAAAAGACATAGTTTAATATTTTACATGTTTTACTAATATATAGGCAGTTCCATGCTTTGCGATTGCGGGTGATTTCTAAATACTTACAAGCCACCTCCAACGTTAATTAACAAGCCAATTTTACATCGATATTTCATTAAAGAGCTGCATTTATAACCGCTTATTCTGCCGCAGCCTAGCGAATAACGTAAAAAAGCTCTGTCTTTAAAACGGCAGGTTATGTTTATAAACATTGATGAACATCCACTTAGTTTTGAACCTTATGTTGCGTAGTAATAGTATAATAAATTGCCCAAAGAACTTTTATAAACCCCATTAAACATCTCCGGTCTCTTTTTTGTAGTAAGAGAAAATCGTTTTATCTGTAACGTATTTCACAGTAGATAACGTCAATTTTCTTTTCCACGTTATACCACTTAAAATTTGTCAAAGAAAATGGCCTAATCTAGTTAATTTTAAAATATTTTCGCCAAGTAGGTCTGAAAGGTACACAGAGTAATATTACGCCTTAGATCTTAGAAACTTACGTTAGTTTATGAATTTTTTGAAAGGCCCCTAACAGCTAAACTTTATGGACAACTGCATTTTACTTGAACTGGTGTTTTGTCATTCTTGCATTTACCAAGTTAATTTCCACCGTATGGTCTGGAGAGCCCTTATTCAAGCAAATATGTAGCAAATACATGATTATTGATCACAAAAAATTTGACTTAACTGGCCATCGTGATCTTATTCTCAAGGCGTTTAGAGGAGCTAACGACGCAATAGCAAATATTATAAAGAACTTGTATATGACGAATGGACACTAAAAGAATCCGAAGGAGAAACGAATCTCAGACCACAATTTCGGCAGCAAATTGAACTCATGCGATGAGTTGCCTACAACTGACAGGCCTTGTGGATACAGACCTGCAAATATTTGCGGCTAACATTTGCCATCAATAAATCTTCTTTTCAAGCGATTTACTGCTGAGATTAGGTAAACATCTTTCCTGCCGTTAGAGTAAGAGATTTAGCCGACTGCGTATGACATGAAGTAAGCTTATTGTTTCTCCTGCCGATGAACAAAAACTGACGGTATTTGGCCGACAGATGCGTCAGGTAGCAAGCTTGGATTGCAGGATCCTCTGTTTAAGCAGTATAATGCTCATGACTGGCTGATCTTACGTGGCATATCATAACTAATTAAAAACCCCTGCGCATTAGCTCCGTCTCTGGTACGTCGGCATGATGTTGCTGTGGTTTCTATCTCACGCACTATGTTAGCTGTTTGCACAGCGATAAAAAAATCCCATCTAACATATGCATTTATCAGTTTTTGAATAGGTCACTATTCTAGAATTACACTTTTGACGGTTTTCTATACTGAGAAATATAATTCCAACGGTGATAAATTTTATGTTCAAAGGTCCCTAGCTAGCGGTTTTGGACTATTCCTGCAGACTAAAACTCATGCGATCCACACATGGGGAGCAGAGAATTTCCTAATTCACTTCTTACAGACAAAATTTGGTCTGCTGTTATTTTGCGCCTTGATCGGTAGGTCAACCAATCCTGGATATTGTCGGCTGTATTCGCCCATACGGTAACGCACGTCGCGCGTCTGGGTGGTCACGCTTATCCCAAGGGACCTTGTGTTTGGGTGACTACCAATAACCAGACGTTTTATGAACTGTGCGTCCCTTTTATAGTGTATGCACCAATGCGTTTCTCGGCCAGCCACAGTAACTTCCATTTTGGTTTTTTCTTTATCTTACATATTTAATTATTCATCTAACAGATGTTAAAAATGCCGTCTGCCTGGATAACTCCATGTTGTGTTATAAGCGCATGCAAACTTAAAAACGAATTTGAACATCCGGTAAGACGACTATAAGTAAGTTCTTCGAAGCGGGATCATTAAACTTCAAACAAGCCACCGGCACTGGATGCTCTAAGTCCGTTTGTAATATAAACCCCAGTTCCAGCCTAACCTTAAATCCTGCAAGAAATCCTTTTAGTTATTACTCAAAAATTAAGGACCTATTGTCAAAATTGTCATTGGTAACGCCCATTATCCCGCTTCTTAATGGTAGGAGTTTCGAAACGGTTAATGAAAACAGGATTTTAAGGCCTACAAATAGTACATTTAAAATTCTTTGTTTGTGAACCCTATGTATCAGGCAACTTAAAAGTATGCATTCCTAACTACGGTGTTTTCCAGTATTTTGCAAACCAGTAAGCTCATTTTACGAGAAATCAAGTTCGTCAGCATGCTCTGTGGTCCATTACATTCCGACAATAAATTATGTACCAGCAATTTAGGCAAACCTTCCAATCCATATAAAGAATATACGTCCAAGATCTTAGTTATCTGATCAATTAAATCAGAAATTTAGAAAAATCGCGGATGATAATTTACATCTCGTGTCTTGCAAGTATTCTCTCTTACGACGACTAAAGGAAATATTTGACGCTACGGGTCGATCTGGCAAATCATAATCGCTCTCTGTATTTTATGCAATATTCTTTAAAACAGGCTCCGCTCCCATCTCATCTTGTGCAGCATGTGATTGCCAATTGATATCCTACCCAATTATGCAATGCACTCTTTAAACACATAAAGAAAAGGTGTGTGGTGGTATATCAGTCCCCATCCAATAATGCGTACTTGGCAGCAACGTAGGGTAAAATAATAATGAACATATAATTTCCAGACGTTGATATTCGCACCCACTTCCTACTGACACTATCTCGTCTTACATGACGGTTTATCAGCAACCATTTCTTGTACTTATCTGCTGTGACGCACGGTAGGAAGAGTGACATATGCAACATGTTGCTTTTCTGTCCATTAGTTGAAAATGACGTAGGAAAGAGAGATAACACGTAGTGAAAAAATGGCAATGTGCAACTGGGGATTCATATAAAGTTAAGCAAACAAAAGGAACCAATGCGGATGCACATTTAGCACGTGCATAATTTGTTATTTCTCTAGTAATGGTTTGTTTCTTCAAAAGTTTGCCTTGCAATGTGCTGCATTTTCTGAAGCACATTTAAGTTTAAAAGTACGCATTGTCTGTTAGGAGCACGTCCTTTAAACTTGCGGCCCTGGATGCCAAGGTTTTTAAAATAATTATGCTATTTATTGCTAATGGGAAGTAAATTCGAAACATGATGTCTCGTTACCAGATCTGTAAACTGTGGAACAATTGTCATATAACGTTTTTTTTCAATTTCAGCAACATGACCGATCAAATTGATTTTGGTTATTGAACAGGCCTAGATTAATGTTTATCTATGAATGATTGAAAATGCACTACACTCCTTTACCGGACAAGACCAGTTACTCATTTGACCATCTTAAATGGAAACAAATTTCTTGAATCATTTAATAAGTTTTTGTGAGTGTTATAATAGTTTCCGTCCACGTTGTCTCCAAGAATTTTAATAAGCATTCCCAAAATAGACATCTTAACATTAAGTTTCCAACAGATGGCTATAGCCACGAAATATAAACAGAAACCAACCAAGCCCATATATCAAACGCTTTTAGGTATATTGTTCTGTATACTGCTGACAGATAAAAACATATTATGCAGGATCTAAACAAATGCTGTCCACGTAAATAACTCATAAAGCAGAACAATATAACAAGATATCACAAGGCTAGACAATGCCCTGTATGCCCAAAAATCAAAATGAAGTCCTACAGTAATAGAGCTGCAAACATCGTCTATACTCAAGGGAAAGGGAAGTGCTCACCGGATCAAGGAAATTGCTTGGCTGACGTTTCAAAGAGCTTGGGCGGCTCTTCATTATCAAAGCGTTTAGTGCGAAAATCGATCAGAATTTTGCATATACAGCCGAATTAGTTGGTCTTGGGCTGACCGGTGTTTCTCTTCTTTCGCAGCTTTGGCCTACCGGCCGTCCTGGCCTACCTGTGTTATGTGTCGTCACCTAAATGGGGTAAGTTGCGTTTTTGTCCCCTTTTGGATGAATTTATCAACAGGCCGTGTTAGTTCGCTATTCGTGAGCCTCGTATACCTATCTTGTCCTCGTCACGGCGTATGTTGTGACGTAGGGAATCCTAGGTCGCAGGAATGTCTAGATGTCCGTTGATTAAGTTGGGATCTGAGTACCAAGGCTCAAGTGTGAGACGTTTTGTGCTTGAGGTGCCCCGGCCTAAGACGGCTGCTCCTTGAAAGTTAAAACGGTGGTCAGTTTCTTCGATGTAAGTAGCAGGCTTTGAATTTGGGTCTAATCTCCGAGTTGCCATTTTGTGCTCATGTAGGCGGCTCTGCAACTTCCGTCTGGTTTCCCAACGTATTTGCCGTCTCCATCGTTACAACGTATTTGCTAGTCAACTGCTGAAGCTTCAGTGAGATGAAAGATCTGCTTACTCAAATAAACAAAACCCGGCAAGGCTCAGAGCAAATAGGACAATTACAGTTAAAGATTAGTTTCATATAAAACCCTCTGACTCTGTCATCGCGCGGTTTTACGGTGTGCCAAACAAGCAAAGTCGACACTAGACTCAAAATCAAAGCCTGCTAAAATTTCTTCGGTCCGGTGAGCACTTTTTGTTCGTCCGATTACCGACCAGGATCTTTTACGTTTCGTAAGCTGAACAGTCTAGTTTTCGGGTTAATTAATATAAACAATATCGTACAAATAGAAAAAAGTATAAACGTTATTCGTCAGATTAAATTTTTTGATCACTTTTGACCGTTAATTTGACTAAACTCTTAATAATCAGGCTTATCGACTCTTGTGCTACTAACGTCCATGTTTAGGGTCGTGGTCGGACTGACTTGCGGTATTAGTTAGATTGGCTGAACAACAAGGCGCCTATCCAAGCGGATGCAAGATCGTCATCTTGCCAAGATAAATCAAGGCGAGGAAAAGTTCATTTCTAGCACCTTGACAGTGGCCACTGAGTAGACGTCAACCAAGCATTTTCTGTCGTTTATAAAGTGCCGGCAAGACGCTCCAAGTCCCCACGTCAACGGATACTTGTGACAGCGAATTTAGCCTTGTGCTCGCAGAAGGCCTTTATAAAACCCCTCCTATTAACCTGGTTAAAGCTGAGTCATGAAGATCCAGACCCTCACCATGGTACGTCGCGCCACAGCGACGAAACGTAAGCACAAGACGGTCAGACTACCGTACCTCTTCCCCTCCCCCTCTCCCCCTTCCCTAACCACTGTCAAAAACCAGGCTGTAATTCTCCCTCTGCCCCACAAGTCTGAACACATTTATCTCAAGTTATGACGTCTGTTCATTAATTGTTTTACTTCCTAAATTTTGCTTACCTAATTAGACCCATATTAATGTACCGGCCTGGCGAAGAATAATCGAAAACTTACGTTCGCCGAGGCGAACTTCCCTAATTATAAAATACCCATAAAGATAATATGTAAATTATCTGCCTTTCCATTCGAACTATTTTAATTCCTTTGCGCCACACGAAGATTGGCTTAACGATCCTTTGCATTAAGCCTACATTAAGAGGCTCTACTGGCAAGAATTATACTTCATCTTATTATTTTGTTTTTCTTTACCGCGGCAGATGAAGACAATATAGTGTGGGCGTGCTGACTGGCCAACGTGATTTGCACAAACGTCAAAAACCTTTATGTCTTAAATCTGTTTGTTTATTTGCTTAACATTATAATCGACGAAATTGCCCATCCAAATTCAAAAGCTGATGGAAATACCCCATTAATCTACAAACATGTACTTGCCAAGTGCAAAGAAGTTTGAATGGTATAATAGATTTAGATATGCTGACTTTGTTATTAATTTTCCCTAAAAACATTTGTTTTTCGAGTGAGATGTGTCCGCATAGGTTACGTTTGGCTGTCATCGGGTGATTGTTTCGGTTACGTTAGAGGTATGAACCCACAGACATGTATTATTCGTTAAAAATTTTAAATATCCTAAGTCGACTTAACACGAAAAAACATTTTCTCCAAATGCGATTGCATCGCCCACCAAGAGGCAAAAATATATGGTTGGTGATAAGCAAAAGACTTTGACAAGGTTTACGGAAATAAACGTTTATAAACGGCTGCCAAGCTGAAGGCTGCCGTGTCAACAGGCCGTTCACAGAAAACGCAAATATAAGTTAAACTTATCCTTCTCTGACAGCGCACATAACGGACTCTGGATTTGAAATTTTCGTTCTAGTTACGATTGACTAATTTGGTCATATGTAAGCCATCAAGAGTTTCTTTAGGACCGTTGGACATATTTTCGTACATCTGTTAAGCTTCATGCTGTTAAAACTAAAAAGGCAATAGGCTAAAAAAACGCTTACTAATGCATCACAATTTTTCATAAAGAGAAGTTCTCACAGTTGTTACGTTAAGCTGCATGTTTGGCTTAGACAGGGCCAGTAAACACAAGACAGTATAGTTTGACCTAATGACGGAGCGCCACAACCGGTAGGCACATCAGAAAACTATTTTGTAAAGCTAGCGTGTAAACAACATTCTTTTTGTATATTTCACGTATACAGGTTTCTAATGCGGCTGCATGGTCACATGGCAGGTGGTTTTATTGCGTACTCTTGCCGCGTGACATGCATCAACAGCCTAGTTCTTTGTAATATAAAACAATGGAATCAATTGTTGGACCGAATGCACTATTTTCGTCAATACATAAAAGTGATCAAACGTAATGCGAACCCTTTTGCCTGTGCTCGCCTTTGCAAAATGTCCTTTTGGCTTCTACTTAAGTTAGCTCTTTAAACGAGAAGAATGCTTGCTACAGCGACAATGGAAAGGTAGGCCCAGGTGGGTGGTCAGTATATGATCACACCGCGGGGTTAAGAGCCGATATGGTAAAGAAACTTATTTTATAATGCGGCAATTGCTTTTTGATGTATTAGAGGATATTTGCAAACATTTGACAAACAATCACACCTATTTATCAACAAGTGACTACGAGCTTGTTAAGATGTACTCGCTAATATCATTAGCGTAGAACATATGTAGGCTAATAAACTCCCAAACGAATGTTGGTGAATCAGACAGAGGAAATAAATCTCTAGTTATGATGCGAAGGCAGGAAGGTCATTTGCACATTGAGAGACTGTCTTTCTGGCGGAAATAATATCGCACCTAAAATAAAGTTGCAGGTGTTCTTTGGCTGACGGATTAGCTTTTCAGTATTTTGCTTAATCCATAACGAAACAGTGCTATCAAAAAATTCTTCGGAAGCCTGTGGTAAAACCGCAAATTGTTGGTTCATTCCGTAATGGAATAGACAAGATAATATTAGAAGTCGACAAAAGAAAGGTTAAACTTATTCAAATGTAAAATACAAAACCTCATCACAAAAATAAATACAATGCAACAATTAACTGTATTGGACCCCAGTCTTCACATGAAATAACACTGTTTCAATTCTGCAAGCTGGCAGCGTCATTGAACGACTCCGACACTGCTTTCGCTAATAAGGGATTAAGTAAGCAGGTCCTAAACCTCATATACATGCAGCGTAACCTCGAACCATCTATTCTTGCTTAATTGTGACTTTTGAACATATTTTCAACCGACAGCAAAATTCAAGTTTACTAAAATTAACAGCTTTCGCACGATGCATTGGTTCCACTCTTTCCATTTAGAGGAAGAAGTGAAAAATATCCACTTTTTATACTTGTTCAAAATCCAGAAAATGAAATGAAGAGGAATAATTTTTTTCATAAAAGATTTTATAAATATTAAGCTAACACTAAACATCTGCTGGCTTCGCTTTTGCACATAATACTTCCGACTTAAGGCCGCATTTTTTTCATTTCACTAGGCGGAAGTCATTTGGGTTCAAATAATTTCGCAATAGATATGAGATAACCTGTAAACCCTAAGAAAACGTTGGTAAACGTGTTGTAAGAACGAGGCTAGAATAAAACTTAGTGACCTTATAGCTTGTGGAACAACTCTTAAGTCGGCTCTTTTTGTGCATGTGATTTAAGGTAGTATTTGGGAAGCAAGAAATCCAGCACAATTCCGGCAGCTTAGCGTGAATGAAGTTCCTTGCAGTGTTCCTGCAGTCCTTTTTAATAAAAACCATGGTTATACTTTGGTTAACGTTCACCAAATTGAACGCCTAACTCATAAAGCCTAAGAAAATGCTAATATTTTTAACTTCAGAGAGGTATTATCATGCAAAATGGCACACGCATTCCACCCATTCCTCTGCTAGACTAACCAAAGGTTTCTGATAGAATCGACCCTGCATCCCTCGACTTCCAAATTAATCTGTTTGTGCCTTAGAGCCTGCCAAGCTTCTTGCAGATGGACGACATACTGATAACATCTTGTGCAATTTGGTGTATAAAGATAATTTATTAATGCCAATTTCTATTTACCAGCCAGTAGAATGTGTTGGGTTTGTCGAAGACGTGTACGAAATATAATCGCATGTTGTCTAGCAAAAAATTCCGGTTTCAATGACCAGAACAGCGCATTTTAGTCTCCTGCCAGTCATGATTTCAATGAAAAGCAGACAGTCAAATGTCTTGGTAAATTGCCTGCTGTTTGTCTTCAGATTATAAATACGCCACTTAAAGGAAAACAGTCACGAAGCAAAAATATAATATTAAACCAGATACTGATTTCTAATAGCCTGCTTTGTCGGGAACTTCATTTACTTTGTTTGCACTATGTGACACTTTCAAATATCCATGCAAAATGAGACTGCCAACAAAAGAAAGGAAGACTGAGATGGCCATTTGTGGTTTATTAATCGCCATTAACTAGCCATACTTAGTCTCAGGCTTATAAAACCTGAGCTTTAATTCTAAGGCAGAAATAAAAGGTTAGAGTCAACAAGCAAAGAACTTTGGCAGTAATATAAGATGTTAGAAAACTGGGGTTGGTTAAGATTGGTTAATGACGGCTAGAAAGCCAAAAATGTCCATTTACAACCAAACTGTTTTCCTCTGCTTATATGTGTCATCGTCTTACGACTGCGGACGAACTAACGATAGAGTCTTGATGCACGGCAGAAGTAGCACTTTATGGAGTATGACCTGTATGCGCGCATGTAGTACGATTAAACAGCTTTCTAAGGAATTCAAGTACACTCATGCAGATGCTCAGGTTATTAGACCATCGTAGTGAATGTAAAATCATTTCCTGAAATAGATCATTGAAAACCGATAACATTTTTATATATTTACGAGTGATTGGTTAAAATATGAGCACTCAAGTATAGGTTGTTTGCTAAAGGGATTTCCTGGGCATAATAAAATAAATTTATCCCGTTGTGGACGTTAAGAACGAAAAGAAATTTTAAAAAATTCAAATGTTTAACGGAATAAAAATGTGCGCTTCCCTTGTGATTCTCAGTTTATTTACTTTAAATGTGCCAAGGTCGAAATGGGGCTTGAACTCGTATAGCAGGCATAAAGGAAGGTCTTGTGTGGGTTACGCATACTTAAAATAAAGCCTAGGTCAGCAGTAATTACCACAGAACTCCTTTTTCGTCCTCGTACATCCGATCTTTTGGGCAAACAAGGTACATATCAAAGGGAAGTAATAAGTAACGAATATTGTGCTTTGATTGCTTTGCATTGGTTTCGGACGATCGTCTGGCACTAAAGAGTATAATGCTCGAACTTTTCGTTACATACTTTTAAGAATAAGCAAGAAGTACCTGGCCGCTATCGTCTTTGTATGTTTACGAACTTTTATCCAAATCTGCAGATTCAAGGTACTCACAGTGTCTCAAGTTTAAAAGATACTAGATCTTGTTAAGTGAGCGTTCACAAGATATGCTACCTTTTCAAATACAATAATTATTTGCAAATGAGGAGATGCCTTCAAGACAGAAAATGCCGTTTTGCCGCATTTGTAATGTTAATAATCTCTATCTCCCGGTGGGTAAAATTTAAATCGTCTACACACATGATTAAGCAGGCACTATATGGCAGTTCGGAAATAGAACTACATAATTGTACCTGCACATAAACATTCGAAATTCATCAAGTGCAGTAATATAATATCAGTGTGACAAAAAACACTCCGCGACGGGATATTTGTAATAATATCGAACAATAACTATAAGTATTTTAAACGCCGTATTAAACGGAACAATTGAGCGTGCGGCTAAAATATGACTTTTATTTATTAATAGCAGTACTCCTCTATCTAGTCGCCTTGCAAAGTCTCAAGATTGAACAAAATGGCGAGCTTGCCCACCAATAGATGCGGTTATAGTCACAGTATCACGACAGAAATGTGTAGACAGGAAATGCAAACGCATACAAACACCTTGGGATTATAATACCCATAAGCATAACCCAGACCAGGCAAGAGTCTGTTCGAACTGTGTTACCTTTTATCCAGGGAAAAATAAATGATACTTTTATTTAAACTACTAATTTCGAAAACGCTATCATTTTCTGAGCAGGTTTTAGGGAAGAGTAAGCATATTATGGTCACATTTTCATATGTAAAATTTTTCCAAACGCAACAGAACAAGGTAGGCTTCATCGTGCCTTTCTTATGCATTTTTCCTACTTATTGCAGCAGATTAAGTACTAAACGAGCCTCTTGGATGTGCCTTATAATTTGAGTGATCTTGAATATAAAGTTGTCTTTGCATCAAAATGGAAAATGTTAGTAAAATACAAAGTGATTACCGTCGACCCAGGGAAGGACTAATTCCAGCATACTTTGGACAGTCCACACTTTGTCGATTTATTTGATGGGTTTTGTCATTGAACTCAAAGCTGGTGCTCAGCAGCATCTGTATAAGTAGTTAATATGTCGGGTAACTTACTGTAGACCCCTGCGTGTAGTTTACGTGTACATTACATTAAATACAGTTGTGACCTAAGTCCTGAAATACGTCTTAAGAAACCTGTCCAGACAAATCCGTCAAAAACAATATTATTGATGCACAACTATCCTTTCAATAGAAACACGAAATAACTTGTTAAAGTGTCGTTTTATTGACTAGAAATCAGACTTCACTTGACTTCTTTAATATACATTTTATAAGATTAAAACATCTTTTGTGTCCTTATATTGATGTGTCGGTCAGTGATTGAAAAATCTGTACAGAATTGGCGGGCGCAAAGGCAAGTTTACATGTTCCTGTGCTTTAAGATAAAGTACTTTTCTTCAGCTTCTTGTGCGATGTTTTCTGGTAATGGAATACATTGTGCTTCAGGACGTAAATGGAATACCAGGAAATATTCATGGTTTTCAGCGGTTTTAATTAATAATCTATAAAAGTTGACTTTATGGTACATATTAATAAAGTTTGAAAACAAAGTGGCCCTTTTAAAGCATTTTCTAAGCATCAAGATTTTCAGGCAAATGGACGTTTGGACCAAATTTAAGAAATTACGTAAACACAATACCCATATGTTAAAAAATTGGTGAACAAGTCATCGCTTATCAGGCTTTTGTTCAGCTAAAACATTTTCTAATACGTAAAGCACTTTAAACTGCCGTAAGCCTGTTTTTTTTTCCGACAGACGACTTCACAAATTTTTCCTACTGGCTAGTAAAACAAGGAACAATTGCCGTTTTAATATTTTTTAACCCCTGGGATTACTATTTAGTCTTTTGATAAAAAGGTGGTAACGCAAATTTTTCAATTTACATATATATATATATATATATCATCTTGGTCATTTGTCTCAATTCCTGGGCCCCAGATTACGGCTGCAAATGAGCAGAATAATGAGCATATGAATACGGATATATTACACAAGCCGTTCATAGTCCTCACACTCCGTCTACGTTATCTACAAGCAGGCATTAAGCTATAAAAAGCATCTTTGTAAATGATTACAATTTAAGATGGCCATTAAACAGTCATTGTAAAGTTAAACCATAAAGACTTTGCAAGCGGGAATACAATGTAGGGAAATTCATACATAGAATGTTTTGTGCCATTGGCGTATTTTGGGATATTACATCACACAAGTGTGCAAATCTGACCTCTAATACTTGACAAAACGCCCGGTTTTTCAACGATTACTTCATTTGTTTACAGACTGCTTCCTGTCGTCAAGGCCTCGTAAAAATCATTTTTCTAAGTGGTAAATTCTTTTTTATAGATATTTCCATGTGAAGTATATTAAAACTTTAAAAAAGAGGCTTGGATGCTCAAACGTATCTAAAGGCAGGCATTTCTTGATAAACTGCTCAAAAGCAAGCTAAATTTGACTTTTGCACACGTAACAATGAATTTGTTTAAACACATATTCCTCACAATAAAAGGATTGCTTTCGGAAGACACCTAGAAGAAGACAAAATAAGGAATGTTTTGATGGCAACAAATTTTCTTAACAATTCTCATCATTTTGTTTTATGAGTTAGGTCACATACTACAACTGCAGCCTTGCATGATATATATAAATGAAATTATTCGGTATAGTCAACTTTGCTCGGTCATTGGCCATAGTTGTTCTCCAAATAAACAGAGAGAAATGGTTTTTAATAATATGTCATTTTAAAGGCATTTGTTCTGCAAGGTAAAATGCAACAGGTCTTTGGTATGAACATTTACTACAAGACAATGCCTGTTATGCAGGGCGTTTATGAATGCATTTTGCAGGCAAAATGTCACCTGTATAAGGAAATGTGCAATATGTCACGCCAATAAAAAGTTCAATTTGCATCTAGTTACAAAAGTGGCTATTACGTTTTAACTAACTTTTTAAAAATGTGCACAAACCTTTTAGGTAATTAAATAATGCCAACACATATAACGGTTTGTAAAATAACAAAGTCAGTAATGCGATGTGGCAAATTTCCAAAGATGGTAGTCGGAAAGCAATGTGGACACCTTGGGTATAAGCAACTTTGTATAATTACCGTTTCAAGCAAGTCTAAATTTGCGTTCATCATTGTAGCTTTTGCATCTGTGCTGCTATATTTTGTTCGTATTAAAAAACAAAATTACTTTTTGGAAGTAAGCAAATTCAAGGTGAACAATTACAAACATTTTTCGTAATCAGATAATATGCTTCAGACGAATACTTCTAAAATATAAATTGCCAGTAACGAGGTGTAGCATCGCTGCAATGTCTTTGAAATTGGTCGCAAACCGTGTAGTAAACGAGAGTCAAACAACAGCTTACTGACCAGCGCCATAACGTTTATAAATAAAATCGGGGTAGCATCATTACTGATGCGCAGGTTGTCAGTGTCATCGCTTATATTTTAATTGAAAAAAATAACGTGATTCTTAGCTAAACATGTAGAGACAGGTGGCCAGTGAAATTTACTCATGGGGGACGAGACGGGGTATCGAAAAACGTTTCTCCTAAAGCAAAGGAGGAAATGCTTGATGAGTAAGTGAAAGGACGAAATACAACATTTAAGTGGGTGCAGTTTTATGAAATTATTTGAAAACTTTGACGACTACACATTCCGATCAGAGTTAGGCGCAGTATATTTTATGCACAACATATTATTTTCGTATAAATGGCTGATTATTTAAATTCGAAAATTGTTTCACTTAACGCAGAAAACGTGAAACGTCTAGATCTTTAGTTTTACTGCCGAAGATAAAATTGAATATCTGGCCTTGGTAACTGTGCGCAATTTTATTTCCCAAAGTCGGTTCTGCCATATTAAGAAAAATAGGCTTGCGACGTCTTCATCCAAAATACATTTTTGGGCAGATCGCAGCACAGAAAATGGCAGCTCCAGTACATAACCCTCTAAATAGACCCATGGGTTCTTCTGCAAACGCGATGATCAAAAAGCACGCACGATTAGCTCTTGGACGCCATTCAAATTCTGAAGGGCAAAACTTTGTACTTTGCATTTGACCAGACAATGCTGAAACACTGAGTGCAAAATGGGACTGTTACATTTTGCGCCGGAAGCACCAAGGTAGCATATAGTTGCTGGAGCTGTTTTTATAATGAATACAAACTGTGTTCCAAGTTTAATGAATTTTTCGCCTTTTTCCCCTCAAACTAGCCCCATTGAATACATAACTGGTTGAAATGTTTTCACTTTAGACCGTTATCTCTGTGTCAACAGTTGAAGAGCGATACTGCTGACAACTTCTTGAAACCAGAAAAACTCGAGCAGGAAGGCCAGTATGATCAAATAAGATTAAAATTAAAATTCTTATATCTTACGGATGTGTTTTTTCAGCTCTCACTCATTTGTCTATGCAATCAGTAATATCTATCGACGGATCTGAAGCAGTTCATTACTTAATTCGGTTTTATTTGCTTGCCTTTTGAAGTGGCATCTTAATCACGTTCAGCATGCTAGGAATTTGAACTGGAATCATCCGATTTTTGACTGATGGTATTAGCATTGAACCGAGGGGTCGAAATTTCCCAAACAAACTGGAAGATATCCAGACATTGACCGAGATAATAGGAGCGAAATGAGATTTATCGCCTTTCACAAAAGTAGAGGGTCAATAAATAAATTGGCCGGATGCATGCTTACAGATAATCGGGAATGAATAATGAATTAAAACAACATAACCGACAAGGACAAGGGAGAATGAAATGGTACGTTCGGGCGTATTGGCCGTCGTTAGCCAACCCAAGCCAGATGTGTGGAACAACTGGGGCTCCATCCCGCGTCAAACTGGTTAGAAGTCCTACGTCCGAAACGTTACTCTGTCTACATTACGCATCTCAGTGGGGCTGTTGATTGGCCTCGAGAGATAGTCCCAGACTCCAGCGCGACAAGTGAGTTCCGTAATACAATCTGTGAGTGCCCTTCTACCATTTTATATTCCAAATCGAAATCGACAGGACATCGAACCCGTTGCTCAGTGGTTAGAGCGTTGGACTTCTAACCAACGGGTCGCGGGATCGAGCCCCAGGGTTTTTCACACTTCGGGTTCTCATATGACTGACTGATGAGCGATGCGCTCCGATCCGCGCTGACTGATGACTGCTAATAAGTCACAAATGGCCACTTCGGTCTACCTTTTTTGTCGGTGATGTTATTGTGCATATACACTACGTAACCTTTCTCATGGAACCTGAAAACGGAAGCTGATGTGAGAATTTCTGGACGTCTGAAACATTGTGCGTTTTGTTCGGTCATCCAGCCCCTTCAGTGAAATGTCCTTCACTTGTGCAGAAATCGTGTCCACGTAATTATCTCAAGCAAAATGTCTATGCATTTTAGCGAGAACGAACGCTGCGATATATTCGTGCTAATATCCGCCTTAGACTTCAGTTGTGCACTTTAGCGTGTTTTTCATTGAAAGGAGAATGATTTCCTATCGAGAGCTTTAATAAACAGATGTTGTTGGATTGAAAAAAATTGTATTCTGTCTAATGCTAACCATGGAAAACGTTTTGATAACACAGAGGTTATTTTATGAGAATCAGATGTTTTATCGATTTCTGAAGGTTATAACAGCAGGTCTATGCGATTTGGTGCTCTAAAGTGCAGTAATAACCAAACAGTCAGTCGCTTTAATGGGCTGAAATTGTTTTGTCTTTTGGAAAACTCTACATAATATCACAGAACTGACCACCAACGAATAGTCATTTCCAGTTTTGATCATATTAGACATTGAGTAACTGATGTGATATGCATTTCCAGGGGCTAAAATGAAAAAGAGGAGGCTCTTCGGAAAATCGGGTTGTACTCGTAAATTTCAAGTCGGTGACGCCAACTCATCATCAGACGAAATGAACAGAGAGAAAGTGAGATCGACAGACTATGTTTGCTGGAGTGACAAGGCAGATAACGCCAGACAGACGGCTGATGCGTGAGGGGGATGGGCACCGAGTAATGGTAAGCTTGGGGCGGGGGGATGGAAGGAAGAACCGTTAGGGCTCCCGGCATTGGAGGTGGAGGGGAAGCGGGGAATTGCGGATCAGTGGGAATGCGGCGGCTGGTCATTGATGCGTGATGATTTCAGGGGGGCGATGCGTCGGCGTTGGTGTTAGGGGTTTCAATTGTTGTTTCCTGTGTCGCAAGAGGGAAAGGCGGAACGGCGAGACAACATACATCTATGTGGCCGGGTGAGGGTTAGCAGTTGTTACGGTGTGAGAACAAGACAGTGAGCGTGCACTTAAACCCTCACAGTGAGCGTCTAGGTCGACGTGGTGGTTGATGCTTGTCGTGCCAGAAAGCCAAGCTTCGGGGAATTCTCGCGCTGTCTATTGTTAGTCATTGAGATCCCTTCATTACCGTCCCGAGTGAAGCGGTAATCATACTCAAGGACGTGCGCAAACAAAAGATGCAGAGGGTCACGGCGGCGAAGGGCTAACATGTGCTCGCTAATGCGAGTCCCGGGACATCGGCCTGTATGTCCAATATAAACATAAGGGCAGTTGGCTCACGGGATGCTCTAGACGACAATAGTTAATTGTTTTTCCGGCACCGGGCCCTATTTTCGGCATAATGCGTAGCGTTGGAAAGACGCGGGCTTGTGTGCCAAAGCGTTTTAATTGCCGGGAGAGCGTTTCAAAAATTCCTTGGATGTACGACAGTGAATACAATTTACGCGACACTACATTACAATTGGGCTTGGTGGCTGCCTCTGGCGTCTGAGACAGAATAACCGATGTAAGTAGGCCAGTTCTTTCTTAAGTAAGTCATCACTGTTGCAGATGCGGTAGGTCTCATGGGAAAAAGTGACGACACAGCGTTTTTTGGGTCACAGAATGACTGCTCTCATAGTTAAGGATGACTTAGGCATAAGAGTCTTTTCGGTAGACGCTTGATGCTAGTTTGTCATCACTAAGTCTTTGTATGCTCGTATCTAATAACGGGAGGGTATCTCCTGTTCCGTCTTCACGAATAAACTATATAACAGGAAAAATATTTTTTGTCGTGTAGTCTGGCTTCTGCACAAATGGACCGATGAAAACATAATTCATTTCAGCAAAATATCAGCACTTATATGGCTACATTGTATTGCATTCATAATTGCAAAACGAAGTCTAAAAGCGACAAAAACCGGGCAGATGACCGTGATCTAAAGAGAAAGGAATGTTCCTACATTTACAGTAGAAAAATATTGGTGTTGTTTAGAAACGTGAAAGAAACGGCCAAAAGTGTAACATTTTTACTTGGCCTCACCGTGGAAAAGTCAAAGTACACAGAAATCCGACAACGGAGTGCAGTAATAAGGCACTTCTTAAAGTGGTAACTTAGAGAATGTTTCCAAATTGATCAAAGACCTATTCGTTGCTGACTTTCATTGGGGACGGCTATTTTATTAGACAATGCAGTTTCATGTTGAACGAGTCTTTTATTGTGACCCAAACGATCATCTACATAAAATAGAACACTGCAAAGCCCGCCAAAATGAATATCCAACGGGTGCAGAAGCAAAAAGCTGCTAAATAATAATCTTCGTTTCATCTAAAAACACAATCGTGTGCTCCAAATTTTAATTTCTGAACATATTCTCATGGTTTGAGTCATCTGATAAGGTGAACTGCAAACCCTTATGGGTGGATGCGCACAAGTTTAACTGTTTTCAGCCCTGTTGTCATTTAATAATTTGACTTATTAAACGTGCGGCCGCAGACGAAAACCATTTGCGATTTGTATGTTATTGCATCCGGCACTGCCGTATGTAAGGAGACGTAAATACTATACCGGGATAGTATCTACACCACCTTGACTCAGCTGGCCCCATTTTGCTTTAGCTAGTTAATCTAGGCGAAATACAAACAGCATCGATTCAACCCCTTGAAGATATATGCCAGCTTCTTTCCATAGGAGAATGCTCGTTTCGCATTGAACTATCAAACTTTAAGTATTTTTTTGAATGCTTCCTGTCAACCGCAAAAAGCTTCATTTGACTGCCGTAATTTGTAAATGCCGTAGCACTTCTTCGTTAACTTACTTGTTGCTTTTGTCATGTCTACATATGGTCACTTCGAAAGCTCGCACTGACAACCAAAATAAAACACCGCCAGTGCCGTTGATATTCGAAATATGAATTTTTAAGTGAATTAAACTAAGCAAGTAGCATATTCAAGCAAAATGACCGACAGAATTTCAGGCAGACTGCTCTGGTGCCTTGGTGTTTTCTTCAAAATCTGCATGAAAATGTCCTCCGTTCCTTTATCTGTCCCTATTTGACTCACTTAAATGAAACCCCCGAAAACCGATTACCTGGATAGATGTGAAATAGTATATACATGTGCCTGACATTTTTCTTATCTAACGATGTTTTCTATAATAACTGAAGGGAAGTAGTTGGTTTCTTAACCGATTAGTGCGACACGCCTAGTGGCTACCTATCGAACATTTCAAAATTTACGCAAGTTAATAAGAAGAGCAGTATCATCTTGAGGTCTAACTTTTTCAAAATGACTGAAAGAAATTTAGCCGAGTTAAAGGCGAATGTCTAAAATAAATGCGGCTAACCTTTTTGTCTGGTCTTTATTATAACGATTATAGGGCCGGATTTTTCAAACCCATCTGCTACCCAGCAAATTTGAGGTTACTTTTCATTTCATTTGTATTCATTAAGATAAAACAAATGCGCAGTAGTATTAATGCAAGAAGGGTCACTAAGCGTAAATTACACGTATCTCAAAAAGCCCCAATTATGCATAACTAGCTAAATTACAACTAAAATCGGATGCAGTAAATGAATGGCCTTCTTGCTCCTGGCTTAGAATTTTTAGTTAAGAACGGCATACACAATTATAATCAAAACATCAAATAAACTCTCAAAAGCTTCACCGCTTTCAAGCGTTAACAAAAGTTTCCTGTCTTGGTGCAAACCACTTTCAATGTTTACATTCGCCCACTTATGACTATCATAGTTTGTATTAAGTGTTCACAGGTCTTGTTTAGTATTCAATGAACGCAGTATTCAGAGACAACTGTGGGTTTTGGGTTTGAAGCTCACAATCAGCTCACAATCAGCTGACAACCTTACGGCGAATGCGGGCGTGCTAAGGAGGAACGTCTGTTTCCCTCAACTGGTTAAACTGATAATTGAACAGGTGTTGGATACGTCATTTGATGCCTTGTACAGCTAGTCGAAAGTGGCAGCTTTTTAACGATCATCGGTGAGTTTATGGACGTCAATATCTTGCGTTGCCAGTCTAAAGACTAAAATCGCCCGATCACGGCCTGAGAAAAGGCCTGGAATCGATCAATGTTTGTTGAAATATAGGCGAACCTTAAAGCAAACGTTCGTTCCAGCACTACCGGTTATATTGCCTATGAAGAACACTCAGTGGCGCCAATTGAGTGGGTTATCACAGTACTAACGACCAAGTTAATTGCTCCTTTAAAACGTTATTAAAATAAACGACGAGGTATACTCATACAAAAGCCGGTGATCCATATATATTTTGCAACCATGATTTATTGTTTGGTAGTTAAGAATCAGGATTTGTCAAATTTACAACTAATCAGAATCATTACTACTTCTTTTGTACTTTATCAGCACAAAACTTGAAACTTCTTGGCGATCTCTCAACACTAGCGACAGCAAAAATTATTTCTTGCGTTCCTGGCGGTCCAGTAATAGAGGCGGTCAAACGATCAAAACAATAGCGGGCTAGCAAGCACAGGGTTTTCAAAAAGCATTGATCAGTTTACGCAAACGCACGTAATTAGAGTTGACTGGAGAGAAATTCTCCAAGAATATAATGAACATACGTCAACTTTAGTTTTATCCGGCAAACCACGGTATATATTAATAGAGATATTTATGATTTTGAACTCGTTGATGGTTACTAGGCGGGCACAAATCTAATTGCGACAAATGTTTATCCGGCCTTTGCACTTTGTTGTTAACGGGCTCATGAAAACCAGTAGGTTATTAAAGAAATAAAGCCAATTTCACCCCACCTGAAGCTAAATACAGACAATCAGTATCTCTCGGTCAGGTGAATACGATCAATAAATGCAGAAAGTTGGAATGAGAACCGCGAAGAGAGGAACGCCCTGAAAAATGTATAACTTTATTAGGCTAATATAAGTTGGATAGTGCAAATATGGGGTCCATAGGATATACTTCTGCGTGCATTAGAGTCATTTGTGTAGTTTTCATGTGACAAGTGCACATAGTTTTGCGGGTGGATGTCGACTCATCCAACTACGTTCTCCGAAAACACAATTGAAATAGTAATTGCACATAGAGGTGGTCTGCGCTATCACCTAATCCTCGCTTCCTTCGCATGGAATCCGTCTCCCTTCGAATAATACCCAATCACTAGCTACAGGGGTGGGTCTTGACACTGACCTGACGACTGGACTTTCATCGCTCCTCACAAAAAGTACGCCGTGAGGCTCACAAAGAAAACCCCTTAACAAGGCTGTAACGCCAACATTTTAGTTTTTGAAGTTAAGCATTACGTAGCAGCAGCAAAGTCGTCTATATGACACAAAAATTCTGTAAAAACCTAGGCAGCGTCAATAAACAACAACACTAGTTGCGACAATCAGACTGAGCGAGCCAGTTTTGTGCACATTTTGAAGATCCTACAGCCCCGCGATTACCGTGACCAAATGCCAGCCAGATTACTAACTGTAAGAATTTATTTGTGCATACCTTCTCCGAATATATGTTATTCCGAGTTCTCTCTGGAACTCACTATGCATCATTACCTAACTAAAGGATATTAAGTGTCTGTAATTATCTGAGGGCTTTACATACTCCCCATTTGTGTGTATGTTTGGGCGTAACTCAATTTCCTCAATTACTCACAAGCTTTAAATAATCCCGTTGACAAAAAGTTGCATCGTTTGATGATAGGTCATTAAAAACAAATTTAGTCTCACCCAATAGTTATCAAGCACGTGGATAGTGTCGCTATTTGTTCACGCAAAACTGACTTCAATTACCTGTTAGTGTTAACAGGCAAATATTCCAACCTAAGAATGTATAAACAACTTAAAGCTCCCAGTAATGATTTATTGCTAGTATTTTTCTCCGTTATTTTGAACTTTTCGTTTATTCTGGTTATATTGTTGCTATGATAATCAATTCACAAAACGCTACTGTGAAGTAGATTAGACACTCTTGGTTTGTGAAGTTGCGACCAAATATACCAGTAATTTTAGCAAACACATAAATAGCCATCGATAAGTTACTTCTTGTCATCGACCTGCTACCCCCAGTAATTTCTCATAGGTGTCTGTAAATACAAATTTGGTAAAAGCAATCACACAACAAATATTAAATGTTGAGGGGAAAGGTTGACATGTACAAGAAAATCTCAGTCCACAAAAATGTGTTTTCCACATAACTCACAATTAATGAGTTGTTTTATATATTTTATACTGCTTTTTGGAAAAATCATACATCCGACAATAACAAAAATCGTAGAATATGAAAGTGCGTGGTCAATGCTATTTTTGCAAGACACTTGCTTTTTTCTAGAAAAATCCGCTCCGTTAAACAGCCAGAGAGAATGCAGTGTATGTCAAACTTTTAGCGGAGACAATTATCATGCTTTAATGTTTAATTCAAATATAAAAAACCCCAATAATAACGCATCAGAACAGCTTAAAATGCTGTGGATTTCTCTTTAATCGTCCCGTTGGATTTTGTCGTCATTTGCTTTAGAAAGCCATACTTAAAAATTACATCCGATCTAAATTGGGGAAAATAGATGATCAGGACGTTAAACGTTAAATGGGAAACATTTGTTTTGCAAACTGAACTAATATAGTTGACATTATAAAAGACTTCAATATTTGATAACCTTATTCTGCGTGCACGTATTCGGGAAATTTTATATGCAGAAACATGCTTGAAATACACCCGCCAGTTTTAGAGAATGCGCAAACTCTGAAAACATTAAATACTGTGACTGGGATATTTTCAATTACTGTGAAGGTTTAAAAACGTCTTGTTAATATGATTAATTATAGGACAAAATAAAGGAGATAGGAAAGCAGCATAGACGAATAAATTTTCGTCGCCATAGCAAGAAATTGATTGGCTTCACGCTTCGGGTCTTACTCAGGCCAACCACCCGAGACAGTCGCTGACTATGTCTATCTAGGTTTTGTGGAGACAAAAATAATCAACAAAAGGCCCACAGACGAATCGCTTTGTTTGCCCTTCTGGCAATAACATGGATTTCCAGCAACGCATAACAAAGAGCTTTACTATGACTACACAATGCAGTAAGCATATCATTACAAAGATTCGAACCAAAAGCCTGCGAGTTGTTATGGCAATTTATCCCAAAAATAATCTTGATTTTTCAAATTGCCGGCCGTCAAGGACTTGCAATTTTGTGTTGGTGCCTTAAAAATGAGGGCTGCACTTTGTGGCATTTTGTTATTATTTTTCTTCTTGATCAATATCTATAGCTATATTCCTGTCAGAATTCAAAAAATACCGCCGCTGTTTTTTCATTGATTCCAGAGCACTTTTATTAACCTAGAAAACTATGTTTGTTTTGTGTTTTAAACACGATACACTCAAAACGTTCATCTGTTGAACACATTGTTCCTTTCTTCAACTATAATGTTCCATCGCTACTGATGGCAAATAAATTGAGACCGACAAAGGCGTTTTGATCAACTGTCAGTTTTGACTGCGTATTTTTCTCTTCGCGGTCAATGCATTCTCTTTTCAAATTATGCAAATTACGAAATTGCTGATGAGTCTTTCCGGTCAAGAGCCATGGAAAAGCATTTCCCGTTTATTAAGATAAAAATATAAAATCTGTAATTAAGAGTGCATTCCATAATCCTAGATTTGTGCAATTTGTATAACTGTACCCACATTGTTTCAAAGTTAAGTGAACAGTATACGTTTGAACACGTTTTCTAATAAACCTGCAGTTTGTCGTGGTCGCATATTAATTCTGCGCAGGTAGCAACATAAGCCACAATTAGGTCGTTAGCCTAGATGCATTAAAAAAACAAACTGTAATTTAAATGTAAATTTTAATAGTGACGGATACTTTTCCTGTGTATAATTAGTGACAGCACGTTCCGTTTGGAATTTGAGTAAGCCATTTCTTTCTGTTAACTTAATATTGGTGTTCTGAGCAAAAAGTAGTTGTTAGTTTGAAAGAAAGCTGACTGATTCGAGGCCACCAGTTTTCCATATATGACTAGAAATGATTAAAAGACTTGTAAATCGTTGCCACCGTTTAATTTCCTTCGAACGCAATCAAAAACGTGGTGTAAATCAGTCTGAGTTATATTTTTATTTTTGAATCTAGGGTCTATATGGAGATTTGAGCCAATATAAATTAACCACAAGACAGCCAGTATTTGCGCTATCACTAAGGATGTCTCGCGAAACCAATGTATGTGGTACTGGATGCTTGCCGGCAGTTCGCGGATTTTTTGCTGTGACCAACGTACCTCGGTCCAAATATTCAAACCGAATTTTTTGTCTGAGCCGCAAAATTTTTAGGTAGGCTTATTTACTCTAAATTGACCATCATTTTTCAAAAAAATAAAGAAGCCTTAATTTGAAAACTTGTAGGTATACCGTAGGTGGACCACCATTGAGCCGAAACTCTCACAGATGTGTCCTTTTCTGGATTTCTAGGTCGAACGTTTTCCATCGGACCTGGTGCACTATGTAAAACTTGTCTACAGCAGAATATTTCTAACATATTTTCGTCTAATATTTTCGAAGTGTTTCAAAAAACTTCGCTTTTTGAATTCGAAATTTCAAAAAAGGAGGACTTAATATTGGCTTGCCAAAAATAGCGATCATGGCTTAAAGTAAACTCTAAATATCCCAATGTCGCTAGGAAACGTAAGGGGCTATATATTAATACGTTTAAAAAAATATGTGCGGAGATTTGTATCAAATTGGATAGGGCTAAATATTCGCGTAATTATCACGCATAATACACTTTTGTCTTAAAGACATCTGCTTGGTTGTCGGAAATTCTTCGGGTTTAAAGTACGCAATCTGACGCCCTCGAAAGATGGCTTACCACTTTGCGAACAGTACGCACTCTTCAACACAGGGCATCCGTACAACTGTCAAGAGGCAGCAACTACCAAAACTTTAACTAACAAGTGTGCATTATTTTAATGTCCACAGCTATCGATTGGTGCAGCTTCTTATACAGGCCAACATTTACTTCAGTTTGGAGAAAAAATTAATCAGATAGGTTTTTAGCCTTATCTGTACCGTTTTAATGTTAGTGTGTCTGACATTTGCATATTTCGTCGTTTCCGAAGTTTGGAATTTGCAGTGCAGTAGCCCCAGAATCTCGTAAACATTCTGGTTAATGTCAACCCGACATAAAAGACAGCGCTTGAGATAGCCTTTAACGTTAAATGCAGTGATATTATTTGAAAAAAGGTTTGCTGAAGTATTCATGTGGGCGAAGGTGAACAGCTTCAAACGGTCATATTGATCGCACTTCAACTAAGACAATTCCGTCCGAGTTTCCATTAGTTACAAGCTACTAGTGATAAAAGAAAATCAGGGCAATATCTTGCAAGATGAAGATTTCATCTGCGCTTCTTGTTGAGGATTTTGCCTTATACCGTCTGGAACTGACAAACCTAGATATTTGCTTTGATGTATTCCAGCTATCATCATTGGATCGAAGACTCGATGTCAAATTTTTCCCAGGTAAGACTCAAGCTACACACACGACAATTAACCGCAAAGAGTAAATAGTTAACATGCAAAAAACCCATTGTATTTGCAGCACAGAACAACAACATCTGTCCTCAGAGATCAACGAAAGAATATTATCTCGTCTGAAATTTTAACTGGTTATTAGCACACCTGTTGCTAACAGTATATTTTAACAAACCGCAAGGGATTTTTAAGAAAATGCGTTAAGAGAACAATAGATGCATAGTATGCTTACAGTTTTCATTGAAGAAAGTCATTAAAATTACTGCGATAAATGCTTGCATTCCTGAAGCATTTGCATTTCTTAAGTCGAAACTGCGGAAAAGCCCCCAGCTTAAACTACATGTTGGCAAGGCATATGGATAACAAGTGTGTCTAGCATCGAGATCTTGTTTCCCTTAAAGAACGTTCGGAATTACAAAAACACAAACGTAAAAGTATGGCATAGCGGACACGAATTTCCAGGAAAGGATTTTTATAAGCCCTTTCCCCAAACGAACGTCCATGACAAAAGTAGGCCGCGCCAAATAAACTGAGAACAATCGAACTTTTATTGCAGACGAAATAAATGCGTAAAACTGCGGTCTTCTGAAAACATTGTTTATGCTTTAATCTCGCGTATCCCTAGTACTGCCGGTTTCACAACAAGAAATGCTGAATGTAAGAGCGACAGTTTCGTTAATATAAGTTGTGCCGGCAATATGCAAACGGGTGATATTAAGGATAAGTCTTTTATTTGTTTAGTTTCTGGTAACATGTAATTTTGAAAAGGACTGTTCAGCCCGTTAGCAGCTTGACCAGTGTGTTAGCATGTATCCAGCTACTCAGTTGTAGACATTATTCCTCAAAGGATGTCTCTATGCATTTAAATTGCGAACCCATTGCTGTTTTTTTAAAAGTCAACCAACCTAAAAAGGCAAATCGCCGGCCATTGTCAAGCATTTACGTATACCCTGGTTTACAAGATATTCTTGTGTACGTTAAATCAATAAACACGACCGCATTACTGGCAAGATGAATTAAATGCCGGTAAGTCTTTTTAATATAGAGTTTGTATTTAATATGCAGATATCTAAAAAATATCTACTTAAGTAACACACCTCCCTGTTCTTTTAAGTAGTTACGGAGGATAAACTTTTAATCGCCGTTATGAGCAAGACAAATATACAATATGAATCGTTATGACCATAAAGCAACCCCAAATTCATAGAAATCAGCAGGAAACTTAAACCCCACCAGTGTCCGTTGAAGGAACAGGCAAGAATCTGTGGAGCTTTTCTATGCATCGACCACATCTATGGTGACCTTTTTACGTTCTCTATGATGGCTGGGACTGACGTCGCCCACCCGCCAGAACGAACTATTTGACCACGACAATAAAGGTACCACGAATGAATTTAAGTTTATTTTATTGCTTGTTTCCATAAGAATTGATTTTGTAAACGTTCGGTGCAACTCCAGGGAAGTCAACTATATAGACATACGACTACAAACGCATAAGTAAAATGAAGTACAAACCCATACTCGCTTTTGGTGGACTACTAAACGGACTCTGGACACAGTTTCAATTTTGCGAATCCCAAAACTCCAACTTGAAAAGACGACCCCGTAGACGAAATTATTGAGGTCTGACAAACGGGTAAGACTCCAACAATCGTTTTGTGATCCTTTCTGTGGCCTGTCGCATCCTCCGCATGCAACTTAACGAACGAAAATGCAAGCTAAGACACAAACCGAGCGGGATTCCAATTACAAACAAATATTTGCCAGACGCACGACCAGTCGAAATCCAAATCGCACACAACAAATACGCAACACATAACCGACTGCCCCTAAAGGCAAAAACACTCTGATAAATGAACAGAAGATTAACTGGACAGAGAGCCACCCAAGATCAATGTGGATACGTACTAATGACCTCCACCGTTCAAGCACGGGTCTTTTCCACCAAGGGAAGTACAAAGATGATGCTGTGCTTATGTGGAGGATGGATGACATGGCAAAAACCTAGCACACCAGCGAGAGACATGTTCATCAGCACCGCCTACACTTTTTCTTCCTATCAACTATATTGACAATATAACCTGTTTTACTAAGACCGTGTAAATAGTAGGATCATCTGTTGTAAATAAGCCTACGCGGTGCATGTTACTCATTTTAAGGGCAAAAACTTGTCCATTTTTGTAAGGCCAGGAAGGTGCAATTGTCATTTCCAGGACCGCATTGTACCCTTGTATCTTAAAAAAATGTCAGGACTCAGAATTTTGAAGTTTGAAAAATTCGTTCTTCCCCAAGAAAAGGGAAAAAGGAAGGGTTGCGTTAACACGCGAGACCGTTTTAAAAGCGTAAGTCATTATGGTCAACAGACTTCCGTAAAAAGGGATATGGAAGCTCCGTTTCGGTATTTTTTTGCACAATGACTTTCCGTTTTAGCTCGACTAATACAAGAATGGTTAAAAGAACCATTGAGACCTAAATGGCGTACCGTCAGATTTTTGCGTGGTTGCGTAGGATCAGTGAACTCAGCATTCAAACCCTAGTTAAAATCTTAAGGTCGACATCCGAGTTACTACTGATTGTCGTGATTTCTGAAAAATAAGAAAAGCATGTTCTCCCGTTGACGGTGAGCAAATATAAGTATTTTTAGAAATATGAATGAAATGACTAGAAGTGTTCAGTATTTTCTTAATCTCATAAAGCAGACATCCGTCCAACAATGCAGTTTCAGAACACTCCTTCAACAGGTAGCTTTATGAAAACGCTATCTAGATAATTGAAAGCTCATTTTTTGCCGACGTCTTTGTGGTTTCATGTTCTGGTGCCCCCAGGAATGTGATTTAATCAACCGTATGGATGAAAAAGAACGCCTAAACTTTCGTTATTTTAGGAAACGCTTTCAAGACGTACCTTTTCAACGGCACAATAGAGAACTCTCTTTGGTCGCGGTCGATCGTAAGCAACGGCAATCGTGAAGTATTCAACATATTTCAAGGACAATCTAAAATTCGCTGTGGTACCACACAAAGGAAAAGTGAAAATCAATTTCACAGATGTAAAGTTTATATACACACAAAATAGTGCGTTTGCGATTACTCTGGACAAACCAACTTTAAAGTATTAGCTACCGTCTCTATCGATGAAACGAAATCCTAGTTGAAAACTAGCATGTAAAGCAGAATTTATTGGGGCCAACAAATTTCGTGACGGCTTTTCAACTGCAACCCGTCTCTGCATAACATAGGTAACGAATGAACGCGCACAGCAGTATGAATTTGTACAGAATGGCAGTGCATAGGAGCAAGGTCAAAGTTCAAAATAATCAATAATCAGCTAAGACGTCCACATAAGCATCAAAAAAGGAAAAAAGGAAGACGAAATGTTAACAACAAATCACAGTCAGAGGAAAATAGAGACGTGAGATTACCAGGGCAATTGCAGATTGATCACATGATCTAACTGCTTGCACAGGTCTGGTTTCTCCCTCCGTATGTAGGCTGCTTCCAAATAACGCAAGGTTCGAGTTGTACGTGCTCGGACAAGTACTCGAAAGGATGCTTTAGGGTCGACAACATGATCGCTATCTAACAGGTGTTTCGTTATAGACGAACGGGGGGTTCTATTTTCCTGTTTGAAAAGCCAATTAGGCAAATGCTCAGCGGCCCTGGTCGCCAATTGCCTTTGCGTTCGCCCAATGTACTTGCATCCGCAAGTGCATGTGAATTCATACACACAATTGGGGGTGGCGTGCATTGGCAAGGCATCCTTTGCCCGGTTAATTGGAAGGCTTTTTGTGGAACTGATGAAGATAAGCTCTGCTGCGTTGTACGTTCTTTCTATAGTGCAACGCAAGCGTCGCTTGATTGTGTTTGATACGTTGTCACCCTTAAAAGGTAGACATATTATAACGGGCTTCTTCGGAACGGACTGTTCCGTCAACTTTGGCCGTAAATGGTTGCTGTACTTCTGAATGAAGCGTGCAGGATAACCACGATTAAGTAAGGCTTCTTTGATACGGGCAGTTTCTGTATCTATGGTCTCCTTGGAGCAAATATTTCTCGCTCTTTGAAAAAGAGTATGTACTAGATTACGCTTCCATTGTATTGGAGCAAAGCTTTTGAAATGTAGGTATTGCCCTTTCCACGTAGTCTTGTGGAAGACGGAGCGTCTTATTGAACCATCATCCTCTCTAAACATGAGGACGTCCAGGAAAGGTAACTTGTTAAACTGTTCCATTTCCATCGTAAATTTTATTTTAGGATGCAGATTATTCATCAGGCAAAGTAGGTCGGAGGCCTCTTCCTTGTTATCAACAATCGTGAATATATCATCCACGTATCTCCTGTATAATGTTGTCATGTTTAATTCTGAGGACACCTTATCTTCTAGGTAACCCATAAAAACATCGGCGAGGCGCGTTCATTCGTTACCTATGTTATGCAGAGACGGGTTGCAGTTGAAAAGCCGTCACGAAATTTGTTGGCCCCAATAAATTCTGCTTTACATGCTAGTTTTCAATTCATACCGGGGAAAAAATGCTTCAAAAATCCTAGTTGGTTTGCTGAAGCGCAAATTAAGCAAAATAAAAGCTTAGAAAATACAAATATTTCTCGTAAAGCCGTTTTAGATTCTTTGCGCAGAATGTAGGCTATTAGCAAAGCATAATGCCTGGCACTAAACTAATGTTCAAAGTATGTTTAAATTTGGACTTTACCAAAAGATTGTTTTCAAACAATATTTTATTTTAGTTAATACGTCATTGAAGTTCTTTTGCTCTGACAGGCCGTTTGCATACTTAAAACTGGAGTCTTTTCAATTATGACTGTATCTGACAGTCATAATGTTCGCCTACAAAAAATTGGAACTCCTAGACAGTCTAACATTATACTTAGTATTAACTTGTGTTTTGACGCTTTTGTAGTTTTTATTAGAATTTATACTTAGCCCATGAGCTCATGTTGATCTACGAATGATAAGCAATCATTCGTAAATTTCGATACCCTTTATCTGTTTGGTCAAGTACTGTAAGTACTATTTTCCAATCAAGGACATACTCCACAAGTTTTGGTTAAATTTCATGTCAAACAACACGAAAACTATTATGTAACCTTCTTAACCAGGTAATGAAGATGACAGGTAGCCTTTGCCGATAAATATAGCCTATAGCCGTGTAAAACGAAAGGTACCGCTGTCTAACAAACCTTTAATTCACTCTTTATCTACACAAATAAAACGTTGCTGCCGGTGAACAGACTAGAACATTTTTCCAAGTACTGTTCGTTCATGGTGTACGCACGACAAATGTATCTTTGAGCAAACTTGCATCGCTGGCTTCAAAGTAAAAACATCACCACCCTCATTAGGCGGCATGATGGTTTAGGACCCCCCAAGCACCTTTTTCATTTCTGCCACTGACCGGACAAGTAAACCCTTTTAAGCACGACCAAAACCGATAGAGGTCTTATGTGGCGTGATATCACATTCGCCTCTAACGATGAAAGCTTGTTTTTTTTCATCTATGTCGGAAGACTTGCACAATCGCTTCTTTGGTTTCTAAACAAAGGTATATGAGTTCAAGTGCGGCAGCTATGGAGGCATCCGTGTAAAAGGACATTAGAATTTTATCTGCACACTGTCTATGGGAATGTAAAGGCAGAGATGTAAGTAAGAACACGATATTAGAGGAAATTACTCTTTTATTCCTAAAATTCATTGAGAAAATCTGAACCAACCATCGATTTTTAGCACATTTGAAAATGAAATGAAAATTTTGCCACCGTTACTCAATTCTGACAAGGAACTGGTGAGCAGGTGTCAAGAATATACATAAGGAAGTCCTGGACTTTTCCCAAACAACATGTTTGCATTCAAATTATATCTTTTGGGATGCGCATATAAATTAGTTGCGTTACTGAGGGCCGTTAACAGAGGAGGAAAGCCGAAAACAGTCTTTAATTCTAAGGCGATGGGCTCGAGTTCAAAGCGTCAGAAAAATAAACGACTGATTCCAACCATCGCCTTTCCGTCTTCTTCTCATTTGTTCGTGTCAACCATTTTTCTACGATTCAGAACACGTGCATATATGTGTTGGAAGCATTCCCAACAATGGCAAGTTTGCCAGAAATTTCCATATCTAGCCTCGCACTGACCAGAGGTTGTGCCAGACTTGAGCCTCGATACGCGTTTTTGGTCATTAGACTCTATGTAGACGGTCTCCGTCCAATGTAGTAGCAGATATGTTGTCCTGTCGGCTGTGATCGTGGATGCAAGTTTATGTCAGGAATGCTTTTTCTGATCAGGTTACGCACATGCTCTTCTCGTCTTTGGGCCTCTGCAGTGCTCCAAAAGTAAGCACATAGTCTCAAGGAGTGTATGCACAAATAGGATTCACATCGAAATAGTCATTTCTGGCATATAGGCCGTCGTACACCAGCCTCCTCACGTGCATCCTCAAGCCCGCGTTAGTTTTTTATCAAACACCGGAATTAACAACATCCTATGAGAATTATACGCAAGATAGCAATATACAAACGTATGCCAAATTAATTATGCAAACTGTTGTATGACTGTTGAAAACGAGTGTGATTCTTAAAAGAAACTCAGACATTGCTTCCGAAGGAAAAGCCACAGTAAAACAGACTTCTTGACCGAAAACGCGAAAAGCGTCTTATCGAGCTTTATTTCTGACTTATAATCGAGAGGCTAGCTCTATTAGAAACTCCCACAACAAACTCGATTTTGTTCAGTAATGCGTGTTTAGCGCACAGAACTTAATTATGAGTACCTGATATAATTTTACAGATGCGCCGCCCGACTTAGTGTTGCTTTATCTGAATTAGAACCGTGGATAAGAATACGTTGTGTAACTTCAATGGGTTTAATATAAATAACAACCTGTTATATTCATTATGATTGGCCTTGTTAAAATTATGAATTCTTTTCCATAGTAATTTGCTGAATTTTTCTAAGCACACTAATATAACCACACACACACACACCTAGATGTTTCAGTACAAGCATTTTCATGGTAAATTATTTGGCATAAGGTGGCCTCCGGTTTTAGCCCTCTTATCTACAGACCGTTTCTTTCAAAATGGTAGCTTCGCATATCGTGCCATGACTGTACTCACGATACAATACACGTTGTAAGGATTGTCGTCATCGTTTTGGTTAGCTTGTCCTCGGTAAGAGCACAAACGCTCGACTTTCTAGATATTTGCGAACAGTTTCTATTGTTAGACGTGTACGCCATGAGTTATGTTTTTGTGAGGACAGAGTCAACCTTCTTCTGTCATGTCGGCGCTCCCCATACAACGCGTGCTGTAAGAGTTGTCGTGCGTTTTGTTTCACTTTGTCTCGGCTAGAACGCAAACGGTCAGTTTTCATGATATAGTCCAAATGGTCCCTGTGGTCGAGCGCGTACGATATGGCATACTTAGTTCTTCAAGAATACTTGTGCGTAGTCCCTAGTATGACCAGTAATAAGACGGTTAAATTCAGTTGAATTTATTTACAAAAATTAATTCACAAATCGTCGTCAGATTGCTTTAAGAAAGGAGCCTCCAGGTTCCCACTTCGGGAAGCTGTTGCACCGGACATTCTTCCGCTTGCCTTAGGCCGACGCTGCTCAGGCCAAACCGCATACGGTACCGAACTCCGTCTATGTAGGCCCATATTGCTTGATGGGACACCAGTAGCCCAGGCGCTTTCCTCCTTCGGCATCGACGGCACAGGACCGCATATCCGTCGGAGTGCAGTGTCATTACTTGCCAGCGCATTTAGCGTTGATATTCGTATTTTGCCGCAACAGATCTCAGTTCCCCTGCTTGGCAGTATTCTGTCAACCTTGATTTTATAGCTTCCGTTATTGACTCTGTCCTGGTTAAAAAAAATCAAACTGGGGTCTTCTGCTTTTTCTGTGACCTTGAGCTTACCGTCTGTGTGTTAGAACTAAAAAGGAAACACCAATCCTACTCTGTTCGTGAATGCATGTCATTATCGTAAGCAAACTTTACATATAAATATCTTTTATTCTTGAATTTTTATTTTGCAGTAGTCAGTTGACATCTTATAAAGAAACAAACAAGCACTTATGATTACGTTGTTTGGTTTTTCCCTTGTTCATTAAGGTATATCTCTATAGCTTCTCTAATACTCACGTACTCTCCGCCGCCTTAAAGTTCACTTCCATAGATAAAACATCTAGCAATTATCGTTCTTCTCTCCTATTGGTTATTCATTCCATTGTTTTTAGAGCTGTCGCAAATTTGCAAGTAGCGAATTATTCACTTACTTATTTTAACGAGAGTTGTTTATTTTTTATTTTTTAACTAGATCGCTCAATTCTGTCGTCATGAATCGACGTAAAAAAGAATTTTTGTGTTTTGATGCACTCATTCTGATATCCGTCCTCGGTGATGTCCCGCCCGTAAAACTCTTCTTACCACAATTCCCGCATTGCACAAGAGTGGGGTTACTGGTATCGAAGTGAGGTTACACAACCTGCAGTTACAGAACCACGAAATGAAGACAACAATATTTTTGTCAGCTAGAAGTAAATCTGGAATCTGCATGTTCGGTTGCCTTGCATGCTCCATTATAAAAAAAATTGCACAACTCACCGTAGGCATTTGGGCCCTAGTAGTTCAGAATTTCACGGAATGATATTTCTCACATGGTTATGTCCTAATGGTGGGGATTAGGTGTTAGAAATGTATTTGCCGCCTATCATTACACATTCTGCAGTAGAAGTACTATCGACGGATACAGGAAAAGGAAATTGAAAGCTACTTTTGATAGACCGCTTCCGTACTGCTGAAAACTTTGTTCGCTTTGGTCATTGGACAACAATTGTAGATATGCAGTTCCTGCCCAAAAAGAGTATCCTTGGGCCTTGGGGATTTTATACTTTAGCATGACTATTTAACCAACAAGACTTACACCTTTTAGTCTTCTGGACATTATATACCTCATTGCACTTGGTCTTCATGCAAATATTTGACACAGTTGCGGTCTATGCACTTTTACCCTTGCATTTCCTGTTAGAAATGTAGTTTTAGCAAATAGCTCAAATGGCTATATCCCATCTGGTCTTCCACACATTTTCGTCTGTTGTATGCGGGCAATGATGAACAACAAAATGTGAAAATTCAAGCTCAGCTGCGTCTTCAGAATTCTACTGGTGGTGTTGGAACTAATCTCCCTAATTTACTAAACAGTTGCCCATTAATTATTTATGCACGCGGGCATGCCTGCAATTCTCGCTTTCATAGTCCTCAAAAAAACTGTTATTGATTCCTATCAAATAATTATTGCATAGCAAAGCTTTACCCTTGCGTGACAGACCTAGGTCAATAAAAAGGCAAACGGCGTACAAAGCAGAAGCTTCATTTGCATATCTTTTCACGTTTACAATCAAACCCATTTCCAAACAGAGTAACAGGTAAGGATAGCATATGCACAAAGAGAGAGATGTTTGTAGAATGCACCTACTATGCAACCATATAAATAAAGCAGTTAGCATCTCTCTCACATGCATCGACAATTGCCACATCTGGTGCAATAACTACCTGATTGTCTTTGGCGTGTCATTAATTGTCGCAATCTCCTTACACATGCCGGCGATTTGTCTCATAATGATGCAAAAATCTGCCTTACTGATATAGTCACTGAAGACAGTGCTCGCTCACCGTCCCATAAATGGCTAATTGTTATGCCCGGGAAAGAATTCAACACAGAATATGAAGAGTGAAAGTTTTCGACTCGTTAGTGAACTATGGGCCGCAGTAACACAAACTGCCTGCGGCTCATGCAGTCGCCATTTATTGTAAGCAATCTGATTTCCTCAAACAGGCGTGCGTGGCCGAAGCCCGCCAAAAGAGCCATGACCTGTGAGTCGGCAACAGACCCCATTATTCATATTGACCTCGGTGTGATTCGAACCCACGCAGTAAGCGGAAGGCTTTATCACAGCCAAGGCCGTAATCACAAGGGCTACGGGACGTCATAGATCAAGTGGTTAGAACGTGGACTGTACTAAAGCCTTCCCTTTGCTGCGTGGGTTCGAATTCCAACAAAGCGCCGTGTTTTTTAAAGTTTGGTCAATATGAATCATTCATAATCTGCCAAAACATATAAGACCCCATTATGTTGCAGTATTTTTGGGATGCGCACCTGCAGCAAACACTTGGTTTCGCCAACTTACTGGCTCTACGCATACACGGTTACGAACTTCGTACATGTCCCGCTATCTTGAATAGTTTCTGCCGTCATTATTTCGTCTCTTATAACCGCCTCTGGTGCTTGTGCGATTTCAAATATAGGCTGTTAGACAAGGCGTTAAGCAGCTTCCGACGCTTCTTCGACGTGCCGAAAAGCTCGTTTAAATCTCGATTTGGTCGAACTTAGTCTTTCGTCTCTCATTCGCACCCACAGGTTGTCGAAAGTGGGCGAGCATTCATTTGATCTAAGTACCTACCAAAGCAATATTGTTGCATGAATTGTGTCCTCCAGTTCACAACGCTGGAGAGCGGTCTGCCGATATGGCGCCCGTGCGCAACAACCCTTGCGGCTAATTGGGTGGTCCCTGTGCAAACGCAGTCACGTAGTTCCCGGCTTCCAGAACACCTTAATGGTTAAATCCTTGCAATTATTAAGCTTTTCACCTCTCAACGAAAATGTCATATCTGGATAGAGGGCGTTGAGAGTTATTTCGGAATGAAGTAACCTGACGACAAAAACGCCGCTTTATGAAGGAACCTACATTTTGATCGGTGTGTTTACAGGGCCAGTGAGGCTATACACAGTAAGGTCGTTAACAGTAAACTTGAGAATGGGCATGTCGGTGGTAGTAGATAGAGAGACGAGAGGTTTACGCAATTAATGTGAGGCGGTCATTTAATGCGCGGCCTGCATTTTACAATGCACCTGTCGTTGTGAATGAAACGCTGAGTCTCTGTGGCGGTACAGATGTTAAGACATTCAAGAGTTTTTTCTGCTAAATCCTGTGTTTTCCAACTGACCGTTTCTCTATGACTGTCATTGTTTCCACTTCGGTGACCAAGGAATGCATAGCTCAAACCATAGGTTGTGTTTCATGTAATGCTTGCAGATGAATGTGTCCTCTAATACAATTTTGTTTACCAAATTTAGTGTATTTTAAAATCCACGCAAGAAAAAACCTTATTAACAAAGTGGTATGACTGCCTCTCGATGTCTATTGAGCCAGAACCTCCCTTTGCAGTCTCCCAAACTTTTACCGGAGTTTTGTCAGCACAAATGTACGCTCATTGTTAATAAGACATAAATTATCCGATATATGTTATTGATTCAAAAGGAGTCTTTTGGAAGGGTTGTAACATTTATTATCAGACGACTCAATCCATAGATATTTGGGTCACATCGCGGAGCCGATGTTTGAATGAGCTTTTCTTTGGTAGTCTGCCATAGCTTCACCAGGTAAAATGACCACTTAGGTAGTATGATTGTTGTGCATTTAGTTACGATGAGCTTGTAAACGTAACTATGTTATATAAAAATATGAACAAATAAATCCTTCCCTGGAATATTTTTTAGAGAATCGTATCTTTTGCAAATGTTCTTATTAAAACAGAGATAATGTATGCTTTCGTACACTTATTCTTAGTTCACTAATAGCCGTTTGATGGTTTAACCCTTATACTCACACGCAGGGTCCTAAACGTCTCAGTGTATAACCCCCGTGGTTGGCATTGTACACATGAGCCTGCGCTGTTTGGAATATGCTATATACAAGGTATCAAATTCCACGGTAACTATGAACTAGGCTGCATAATTTGTAAGTAACGCTAAGAAGAGTATGGAAGAGACGTTACACGAAATACATTTTTGCTAAACATGGGCATATAGTAAGAAACTGCTCTAAAACCAAAATGTACCCTCTTTAGGGTAGAAAACGTGGAAGTATATTTATAATTATCCGTGTCATTTGGAAAATAGCCCATATTTGCGAACGATATTATTCTTAGTAAAAATTTTAGCAAAGACATTTCCTGATGTACAATGCAAGCAGTAATACCTATATATGACATATATTTAGATTAATATTGAAAGGATTTCGCTAAATACAAGGGAAGCCGGAAAAACATTCCTGATTTAGTAACCATCGGCAGCCACATATGCCAAACATCCTGCTTGGATTACTTAGACTTCGAGTCTAAAACTTTTATAATCGAAACTGACGCAGCAAAATTAATCCACCGACTCCTTTTCCTGGCGGCCGCCATCTGATTTGCCAGTTGTCATAGGTGAGGTCCCAAAAGTCCCGTTAAACAGCTGAACTGGTCAGATATTTATTAGTAAAAAAATTGTGAACAAATATAGATTTTGTTTTTTGAGCCATTATTTTAAAGAAACAAGATTTAGGAGTATTTTCAAACGCAATCTCCGGGGCAGATTTATCATTAGAAATATTCCTACTTTAAATCCACACTATAGCAGTGCCTTATGTAATTGTATCTATTCAAACCCGAAGCACATTAAAGAAGGGGTGACTAACGCAACTTGTTTTAAGGCAAATTTTGAAAGTCAGTTTAATATCGGATGTGTTTTAGCGCACAGGTAGAAAAACAAAATTCTTCATCGTCTTCAAACGATATTTCTGCAAATAAGGAGGTTTTACGATTAACAGGATGTCTTTCATGTGGTAAAAACAGTTCTCG
Organism: Spirometra erinaceieuropaei; assembly: GCA_902702965.1. Taxonomy (NCBI): domain Eukaryota; kingdom Metazoa; phylum Platyhelminthes; class Cestoda; order Diphyllobothriidea; family Diphyllobothriidae; genus Spirometra; species Spirometra erinaceieuropaei. Next base: position 383,156 of record CACRXP010000511.1, read on the forward strand.
TTTTCTCTTTATTTCCTTTTCCGTAATTTGTCTGTTGATGAATTGAAATCTTGATTGCCCACGCACTTCCTGTTTACATCCGCCGTTAGGCACAGAGCACAAGTGCTGACAAAGGCCATGTATCTGTCTTTTTAGGTTCCAAAGTGCTTACCACTAAAATATTTAGCATTGTTAGATCAGTTTTGTCGAGTAACAAAATTCCATAGTTAAAACGTCGTGATTTCCATTGAAATGTTCATTTTAAAAGAACAATGCAAAATAACTAAATGATAAAAACTGAATGAGATTATCTCGGATCCATTTCGTTCACAGAACAGCCATGTTTCTTTCCGCCGCACATTATTTTCGTTTACAGTCTTAACGAGGACTCACGTGCCAGCCCAAATGAAAGTAGTGCACGGCGACGAGGGTTTGTGGACTTTCCGGGACTTTTCAATCACATTCAAAGACAGCTAAGAAATAACTAAATCATTAGACACCAAATCCTATGATAGGATTTTAACGCATATAGTCAAATTCGGGGGCATGCGGACAAGTCTGAAAGCAGGGCAAATTGTAAGACGGAGCGTTAAGACATACCTGTGCACTTTCATGAGAAAACTGCTGTCCCGGTATACACAGGGTTTTCGCATGTTGCAATCGTTTAACTAACAAAATTGTCTTTCTTTTGATTTTGAAAATGCTTGGGTGTCAACCGCTGCACTTCCTCATATTTTGAATAAACATTGTTTACTTCTATTGTCGACATCCGCTTATAAAAATTGATCCTCTTATAATATCTTGAAACTTCTCATCGTTTCAGCCTCACTATTGTTGGGCTAAATTGACGTTGTTAATTTACATGAATAGAGATAAACGGAAGTGGTCGAAAGGGCAACATCTAAGGACTTTTACAGTTTTATAAGCGTCAAATCTTCATATCCCGTAGCCATGAGTTTGAATCAAACGCACAAAGGAAAACTATAAACGAAACTACATGTCCAAGCCGCCAGTGTTGATCGCATTCCAATCGCACAGACAACTTACTAGGAAAATGTCATGCCACTCAGTGCTTTTACAACTACCTTCAGAACGAAGTTGCGCAGAGCTTAGGCAGATCTAGGGAAGAGTTCCTGTGCAATCAATTTATATCGGAGTTAAGGTTTAAGTAAATGCAATAATCCTCTATAAGTTTCGTCTCCCAAGGGAGACATCAAAACAAATCTCTCTAACATATTCAAGTCAACATAGAGAGACCCACAAATAAATTCGTAAAAACGAGCATGTTGATATATATAGTTCATAGTTGTCGAATATAAACCTGAACCACGTTACGAGATGTGGATAGAATGTAACCTGCGGAATAATCAATTTGCTTATCATTATATACTTTACTTCATATTTTAAAATATGCTTTAAAACCAACGACAAATAATAAACGCTTCGTTAGTTAAATCTTTTGGTACTCATTCACACATACTGTTGCACTAACTCTAATGCGGAAGGAGCAGTAACTTCGCCCATTGATGAATTAAAAAGAACAAAAGGAAAGTTTTTATTCGGAGCCATGTTCGCAAGATTCAGGCGCAGCATCTTTACTTGGAAAATATCTATGCGTTGATGGGAATATCAGACAATCAGAAAATATCTACAACTATAAAGTGCAAACGTAGTCGACTGTCAAACACATCCTGTACGTCTAGTTGCTATTTCCATGAAAGTTCCGTGTTCAAGTGAAACTATTGCTCGGCCGGTAACATGCAGCGTCCTTCCAAGCTCGGGATACCTACAAGCGACAGTAGAGTACTTTAGCCCATTTTTCCGAAAAAGGCTTTATTTAGATGAGCCCTGTCATGTGCACGTATTATTTAGTTGCTTATGTTCTTAGCATTTTGGTAACTAAAGTTGACTGTTATGGTGAATTTTCTGGTCGTGGTTAGAAAGTGCACTTGGACTTCACATGACAAAAACGTAGCCTACTTAATAACGCGACAAGAAATTAGTGAATTAAAAATAGTCCTGCTGTACGTTTGGCGTAGTAAACGTCCAGCTTATTCCCGAAGCATATGTGCTGCATGTTTGCATAATGGGCACCTCAATACAAATTTCGCGTGCATGCTCAAGTCGTTTGGATTTAAACTGAACATTTTATCCATAAAACTGTAATTGCATGGTGTTCTTTACTCTTTCGCTCATAAGCACAACGTCAATATCCATTTTTTTCAAAATTCGCTCAATTCATAGAAGTTGACGGTTTGCAAATCCTTCAAATCCTACTCCACAGTGAACCGTGTTTATTATAAAGTGGTGGTCAGTTTTGTATTAAGCTGCAAAACAGCGAATATAGCCATAGAAAGCAAGTCGTTTTAATTTCGAGCATGTTAGCCATAAGGCTCATCAACTCAGTATTTAAACAATAAAACTGTAACTGGGTCGATAGACAAGGGGTTTGGACTTAGCCTATAAAATCGGTGTACCACGTTATCAGTTGCTTATCGGGAAGCCTGAAATCGTATGTATGAGACGGCTGAAATGACTGCATAACGTGGATTTTATATACTGTAGGAAGTTATGGTTTTCAACTTGCACAATAGCTAGATACTTCGCAAATACCTGCAGAAAATTTTGAAATACCATAAAACCCCTAGTTTACATGTATTAAAATCATAGACAGAGCGCCATGCTGAATGTGAGATTGTTCTTGTTTATACCAAGGTGCGTAATTCATTTTTTTCTTACAAAAAAATTTTTCAGTATTTCATTAATGCAACGTAAAACGACACATTGTGTTCATAGGTCCTGTGTTATGCGACTACGTGATAAAATGCATTCATTTATAGCGTCACAATTTGACTACGGATGTCTGCAACATTCCTCAAAGTTTGCATAGAAGTGCATGTCAAAGTTGAACATGTAATTTGTGGAAGCTAGTGCATAATTTTAATATAAGGATCATAATCACTCAAAGTGCATTGTGGACATTAAAACAGAACATATTACGTAAAAACCTGTATAAGGTGGATATAAGAAAGGAATGATATACCCAACAGAGCGAATTGACGATCGCTGCAGATACTAAACCTAGTAGTGTTGAGGACTGGGAGTCCTACGAACTGTTTATTCGCAGGCTAGCGCAATCTAACAATATACGAAGCCCTTGGAATCCGGAAGCCTTTCGAGAAAAAAACGCGATATTTATAACAAATGGCATTATTTATAGGCGTCAAACGTAACATGACCGCAATGATTGTCAGCGGGAAATTAAACAAATTGCATGAAAAGTGATTCTACATCCCTACCAAATTCAACATAAACATAATTCGCTACTTTACTACCGTTGTTGTTTTTTATGGCAGGTGTTTTCAACCCTACGTTTTAACTGCGGGCATCCTACAAATGCGCTAAGTCCCTCTTATGGTGACCGTTCGTGACCGAACATCAGTCTTTGCATGGAGCATTTGTTCAAAATGTGACATTGTGAGGGAAAAGTATTTAAAATGCCGGTAATAAGAAGGACGTTTTTAGGGATAAGAAACGACGCAGTGAATGTGCAAAAGTCCTGAAGCGTATTATTGGCGTTTTCCATGTCTTGAGAGTTTTTATATGCATTTTTACTTATCTTCCTTTGCTGTGCGACTACTGGTGGGGCATAAGTTTGTTTGGTATTTGTCTAACACGGCCTCTCCCATGCGGCGAATATGATCCATGCTAGTGCATTAACCAAGTTACAAATTACTTTTAGAGTTTTCCCATTCCGTTCCCAAATGTGAGCTCACAGTTTACCTTTATTGTTTAGTATAGACAACGTCTGACGTAGCGTTCATTTCATGCAGTACTAGAGTAATCAGTGAAAGGCCGCTGAGCAATCGTCGTTTGCGTCTTTAAGCACAATACGTTGCTAGTTCAGAGCAAATTTAACCAGCCATTAAGGTTTTAACGTCCAACGCCCAGCGGACTGTTAATTTTCGTTGCACTCGTCAGCCATGCACACCTTCTTTACATTAGGTTCCCCATCGCATGTACAGGGTTGACCTCAAAATTTTACATCATCTGATCGCGTGGAAGGTTTCACTCCAATGGTCTCAAATTTCATCGACACGTCAGAATTCAGTGACTTTTTAAAAGCCATATATTAATTGCGTTTTTCTTTTAAGGATTAGATGTGTTGCTTATTATAGTACAGAGGGCCTTTTTTCTGTTATGAAGTAGGCCGAGACTCAGTCAGAAGTGAATGCTCAGCGTGAACATGTTTCAAGATTTCACAACGAAACGCCAATAGAACAGCAGATTTGGTGGTGGCACGAAGCGTCTCAAAAAGAATCTGGGCGACCAGTACTCTGAGAGTTTATGCTAAACCAGCTTAGCGAATCATTTTGTCATATTCCAAGAAAGTCCGTGTAAAGGGCAAACCTGGAAAACTGGCTCTATAAGTCGTATGTTTGGCGTGTCCTAAGAAACGCTTGCGAATAATCTACCAGAACATTCAGTTTTAAAGCCAGGAGAGCGAAACAATCTAGAATGTTCCCTAAAGATGTCTAAAGGTAAATTAAAAATGACTACCTTCAAAACCGCCTTGATTTGATGGGGCCACATTCCATATAAATGACAATGTGGAGGAGTAAAATGTTCGAGTTTGAGGATAAAAAATCTACGTAACACACACGAGCATCAAAGAACTTACTGAAAGCAAAAGTAGATTTTGTCATCTCGGAGAACTGTGTGTACAGCAAAGTTGCCTTTGAGATACCAGTGGCAACTATCTAAATATGCCTCAAAACCGACTTCTTCAGTAAACAGAGACAAGTACACATGGCCATTCTTCCGATTAAAAGGAGTTCTGCGCAGTGGAAATCTGCATTCCAAACATATTGCAAGAAGAAACTGCAAGGAATATGGATCGAATGGGCCTATGATGATAACGACGTGATATCAAGGTGACCCCCCGCACACCTGATTTAATGCCGTGTGGTTTTTTGTGGGATTATATGAAAGGACTGCTTTATGTGTAGACGGACGCATGAAGGAGAAGTACTGGGGTTCTAAGGACTGTTATACAAAATATACTGCAGCCAGTGTGGCCTTACCTCAACTACGATCTTATGTGAGCCACATGCTAGCCTGCACACACAGTAAAGCTTTTTGATAAATTTGGAACATTTTAAAGCTACTGTCTTGCACGGCGTTTGAAAATTTATAGAACAAAACTTACTACGTTCTCAGTTAAGCTTATAAATTTTCATTTCTCCTCATTAACTTTTCACTCCTGATTGGGCATCTCGAGCGATGTTATATATCGAGGGACGTCTTGTATATTTGAAATACCAAAAGGGATCTCAGAAAGTCATGTTTAGTTGAGGAAATCGGCCTTTATACCCAGTGACGCAATTATAATTTGACTAATTTTGTTGTATTTTATAGTCGTTTGGGCCATTTCTGCATATACATATATGCTGTAAAGACGAAGAACGTGCGATCACCAAAACGACAGTTTTGTTGGACTAAGGTGACTGGGTGACAAATTATTAGAACATTAGCGACATTCTTGAAACTTTCGAAACCGGGAACAAGTATGTTCATGTTATGCCATAAACTGCCAGCTAGTAGTGAAAACCTACGTCGATTTTCATGCCTATTCGTATTGTTACGTTTGTTGTGTGACCAGTCCAGTTTGCGCTTCTCTCCTCCCATCCAAAGGTCTCGTTAAAGGCAAAAATGTCAGAACATACTGCTGTCATAGTCAAACGACCTTTTTTTATTGACCATACGTTTCCTTTCTTGCTGGAACGCACAAAACCGGAAATAAAATTGCAATTTTGGAAGGCATAGTCGTTTTCATAAGGGAGGCATAGTTAAGCAGCTGTTCTCTTGCAGTAGAAGTGTTTATTATAGTGGTATATTAGGTGGGCTAACTCATGAACTGTGAAATAAAATTCCGAAATGCCTTTTCGTTTCGAAAAGACTAATTATGTAGGGTTGTTTAACTAATCATCTCGCAGCATAATACTATAATAATTCGGTTACTTCAGGATGCCGGCTTTCAAACAAACTTCCATTTGGCCGCATGTGTTAACCAGACTTTGTAAACCTGACTACTTAAGTAGCATGAAATTTTCTCACTGATTTTCGAGGCCCTTCAAACTTCGATTCTATTTCATAGAAAACATATATTCTCATCCCGTAGAAAATAACGTCTTCTTCCAATTATATGCTCAAAAGAGGTATTATTTGATTTTCAAAAATCTCTGTTTGTGCGATTTACAGTGCGTGATCTAACTCATGAAATGTGTCGAAATTTACGAATGATTGCAAATCACTCGCAAACCGACACCATTTCATGAGACAATTGTCTATGTTAATTATTTACAGAATTTGACAGAATTAAAAAAATAAGTGAAATATTATAGGCAGTGTTGCGTTGTTACGACATATCGATTTTTTTAAACCGCAATATCCCGAAAACGTCAGAAATGGCTCTAACTTCGTAAACTTCCTTTTTAAAGTAAAGAATGTATTTGCATACCAAACACGTAGTAAATATAAAAGCAGACATGAAATTACGTCTAATAATAGCATTTTAGTGAAGTTTACACCTAAATATCATTTAATAAGAAGTGTGACTTCATATAGGATGGTCTGTCATCTGATAACATTATGGGTGTAGATTCCAAAACAGTTTTCCAGTGCTTCATAATTGCATTAACGACTTGAAGTTATATGAGATGGGATTCATCAACAGAAGCTGGATTTTGCTTGATTTGGCCGATGGGGCTGTCGTAGGATCAAAAGTTTTCATAAGGTGACGAAGGAATCTCTATCCGCTTTACTATTGCATTTTAGGGCACCAAATCGCACATATCTGCTAATTTGACATGAAGGAGTTGATAAAACATCTGGTTTTCTTAAAATAACCTTTTTTAGACATTAATAACCATAATCAACATCGGACATGAACTAAATTTTTTAGTCCGGCTAAGTCTGATTATTAAAGCTCTTGCGGGTGACTTACTACCCCTTTAACTAAAACGTCGCTCAGATGCGTAACTGGAGTCTAGGGCATCTAGTAGCATAGGACATTGACGAATATATTGCAGAGACTATTTTTGCTAAAATTTGTTGATATTCCACATTACATAATTATGCAAAAACAATTTCTGAACAAGAAATGAACAGTGCATTAAAGGATGCGGGTGATCGATTAAAATGCGCCACGTTAAAGGCGTCGAAACATTCCCTAATCAGTTTCCATTATCAGATTTCATGGGGTAGGTCACGTACTCTATTTAAAACCGGACAATGGCCGTCCATAAAATGCTATGCCTCCTCACCACCTAAGGCTGCTCGTAAAGTTTACAATATAGTTCAGATCCACTGTTACCTTTTATGAACTCTATATATTCTCATCATAATGCTGTAGATAAATGTATGATTTTTGTGCACGGAAAATATACGGCTTGTGGTTTAGAATCCCTGGATGCAAATGTAACGGCAGATCGAGTTCAAAATTATTCGGGAATTGGAAGAGTTCATGAAAACCGAATTATTTCCCTACCGTGAGCATAAAATTAGAAGACGTTATTTTCTACTGAATGAGCATCAGTTTGGATATTTTTATGCATGTTAACTGTGAGATATAACTGAATTTTTAGGGTCATCGGAAATCAATGAAGAAACGAATGTTACTCAATTAGTTACCTTTAGAAAGTTTGATTGTCAAATGCGGCCAGAAGGAAGTTCGTTTGAAAACCGGCGTCCCGAGGTAATTGAATTATTATAGAATAACGCTGCACACAGACTAGTCTAACAATTCTAGTTAACTAATATTTTTGAAGCAAAAAGACATTTCACAAATTTGGTTGACATCTCATGAGTGCGCCCACGTACCGTATTAGCACATTTTGTCACTAGATCGGCAGACAAGATGTCTTTTGAATAGTTTTCAGAGTTAAATTGAATAAAACGCAGATCAAATGAACTCATGAACGTAAAAAACTGTATTTTCTTAAATACGCTGTAAAAATTTTTTCGTATAATAGCACAAAAACTATATAAACAGCAATTATTGATCATCTGCGATATGGAAAGACGCCCAGTAATGGCACGCATTCGCATCGAGCGCAAAGTAGTTTTCCAGCTCAATGAAAATTTTTGTCGAACACAAATCATCCCGTTATTCGTCGGACTATTGCAGCCTACTAAGAAAATATTTAATGGTCCAACAATAACAATGGAACTCCGCGAAGAAATCAGTTACAAAAAGATCAGCAACGTTGCGTCTAGATAGATTGTATGTTTAAGCTTCAATATGGACTTATTAAGAAGTTTTGAAACGGGGTATCCATGTTGTAAAGGAAATTTAGGAATGAAGAGCGTTAAATTTCTAGCATAAAGTGTCCATTTTTCAAACCTTTTGGCATGCGTCCGTGTACCATTCTCCAGCATTTATTACAAACGGACGCTGTCGACCTCCATTAATAAACAAGATTAAATTTGATGAAGATTATTAGTTTTTGAGATTTGTTAAAATAACTCATGTAAGCCCAAAATCTGTGACTATGTTGTAGCACATTCCGTCTCGTTAGTGAAAGTATCTAGAGCTATTATCAACACATGCCACTCATTCGCCACTTTTGGTGAAACAGGACTTAGACGCATATTAAAAATTCAGCAAGATGTAAATCGGACATTTTACGTCAAAATAGCCGGCCATCGCTTGTCTTATCAGGAATTTCACAGTCTTTTTTTCTAAAATTTTGTGCAGGCAGAATGTGTCATTGTTAAATGGTGGCTATTTTAATGTCAGGCGAAAACAGTTCATACAGCAAGTGGACTAACTCATGAAATGATAACCGAAATTCGAAAATGCGTTTTCATTTTGATAACGTCCATGGAAGTTCAGTTTCCACAGGATGCCGGCTGTCGAACGAAATTCTTTCCGGCTGCATGCGCAAAAAAGTTCACTGTACAAGACGATTACGTAATTAGGTAGCATCTGTATGACTAATTTTAATGGCCTTAAAAATATAATTATATTTCATGAAAAACCTGCAAAAAATATCCATTCTCTTGCTCGTTTGTTGGAAAATTACTTCTTTTCCAGATTTTGTATCAAAAAATTGTATAAATCGGCTGTTAAAAAGTTTCTAATTGTGGGATATTTGAATACCGTAAAATGACCGTTCATAAAACGTCATGTCTCTGAATTAGTCAATTTGGCTTGTGAAATTAACACTTTAGCTCAATTCCTGTGCTAAACTTTCGTGAACTCCCCAGGGTCTCCTCTGAATACCGTCAGAAATGTGTGGTTTTCCGTACGCGTATATTTCTTCAATAATCCCCTAACTGTAAATATGTACATACGCACTGGACAAAGACATTATTTTAAGTCTGATAAAGTTCATTACGATATATTTTAAACGAGAATTGGTAACCGGATTTCGTTTTAGGCGGAGTGATTTAAAAGTATAATTTCGGGTCATACTCAAGTTAAGATCATTTTGATAGTTTACACAAAGCAATTTTAAATATCATTATTAATCAGTTGACTAGTTATTCGACTTGGCTCTATTTGCCAAACGAATATAACTAAATTTACACATTAAAAACCAACGAATCTGCTTCTGATAATTCGCGAACGCAAGGATGCATTTTTTAAATCTTACAACCAAAACATATGGGTCGTTTTTTCTGAGCGATTTATCATTTAGATATGTCTAAAACTCGTGCCTACATGAAAATTATCACTATGCTTTTACGGTTGGATTTTTTGGTAGAGTATGCACATTACTCAACGCTGATTGCGATCTTTGATGAGCATCAGAAGGTCCTATTTGCGGCCAAGCGCTGCTTCTATGAAGCATCAGTAAAAAACGGAAACGCGCCGCAAAATTTGCAGGCGATTTTGACCGACTGTGTGCAATATAGCCTAAAATCGGGACTAGATTTTAAGCCTAAAGACTACAAACACAAAATAATACACTCCTCCTGAAAAGTCACCTTCTTCGGTTAATGTGCACTGATACTGCACAAGATGCTCATTCCAGCGTTTAATAATACTTCGGCTAAATTAGGAAAGTCTTTCCAACTCTAGTAAACACGAAATTGCGTTAGTAAATCTATCAGCAGATTTGGAAGCAGAGGCTTTCATTATAAGCTTTTCAAGCAGAATAAAATGCTTTTTCATTTGTTTTAGAGGGTCATGTAGAATTATTTGCTCGATTTGGCATTTTATTTCTGATCTATTTGTTCATCTGCAGTTAAACCCAAAGATACTGTAGTATTGTAGAAACTATTAACTATCGAGGAAGTCGTCTCCATTACGGAACAGGAAACCGAGTACTCACAAAACAACATATCCAGTGGCTGCTTTGGTAATGGCTGTTCAATTTCAGTATTTCCGTCGTTTTTTGTCACAATCTTTGCGACAGACATCACGGANACCAATCCCGAGAAGACGACCTTAACCAATCATGGAATCCTTTTGCCAGACTCAGTCTAGAAGTTAATTGTTTCTGCACGCCCGTTGTCTGAAGACGAGCTGGGGAACCAGTCTCGAAAATTCACAATAGAATTTTGCTGTTCCCCAAAGAACTTCACCTTTCTTATTATATGTATATTACATATAATTTACTTTTGTTTATTGCTTAATTACTGCTCTTATTTCTGTTGCCGTAAATTAGCGTAGGATAAGACCTTCGTCATAATTCCGGGCGATTTCTGTGTTTTCTTTCCTTTTGTCAGCTTACCGCCTAGCGTGATTTTCCACCCATTAAACTGTTTACCATAAATCACATATAACACGATCCATAGCTTACTGACAATTAAGTGGGTTCCTTCTCCATACCGTTGTTCAAAAGCCGTATGCTTATTCATGTTTTTATACGACAGTTGCTGTAACTATTCGAATGTTTTTATTCAGCAAACATTACAAAGTTAATTATCGCTAAACCATGGTAATAAAGTTGGATTTTCTGCACTATCAAGTTTTGACGTTTTATGTTCAGAAACATAGTTGTCAGATAATCGCCTCTGTTTTTGAAACTTTTCTACGTGCGCACAAGTTTTGGCAAACACGTCAATTCTAGTGTATCATGTTGTGAAAATCATTCTCTGGACACTGTATCCTGAAAACCAGAACTATGAAGAGAATGTTAGAACGATGAACGCCATATGTTTGCGTTACTGATCAAACAGCCAAATGAAAAGGTAAGTATATGCTGCTTGTCATTTGTCGTCTCTGTCGACCAGGTATTTATTTAAGCAGAAGCTTTCCACATCGGAATATTATTTTTTAAACCTAAGAATTGATAAGACTTGCTGGTGATTACTTATCAATCGAAAATAACCACCCCATCCCTCCACTGTCCATGTTGGCACAACATTTTAAATAGATCGTCGCCAAAATAGCCAGATAATACGAAATTCTTCATCGACAAAATCGTCTGTTTGAAGTTTTGATGCGCAAATGCTCACATACAGAACACCAAGGAGATGTATGCCGCAGATAACCCTGGGCACTTCCCTAAACGTTAGTTCTGGGTTGTTTTTAGAAGTTTACTATGCATTTTTAAGTCCAGGGATTGTTGCCGCATTGACTACCAGTCGAGCAAGTAAGTAAAGCCACACTTCATGTGCAGACACGCACTGCCTTTTAGCATCCCCCGGGACAACCATTACAGCTCCTAAGAAGGCTAGTCAAAAAGGAAGTTTTTTTAACTTGGGTGGATGCCGAGATCATTTTAAAACAGCAGTGGTGAAAATGTTCTATTTAAAAAGAGGTAAATAGTTTTAACATTAGTCATTTTCTTCTCATAATACGGTAATGCTGATTCGAATACTACGTAACAAGCGACTCTGCGAACCTGGACTGGTTTTTAGGATGAACAAAATATTAAACTGTTGAATTCAGGACATACATTATTAATTCGCACAATCTGCATGAGCGTTTAGTAGTGATAGGTAGCAATGTGCTTTTCCAGAGAAGGAGCTTGGTAATGGTAATTCTGCAGCTGAAACTGTAATCGAACTGCGTTTCAAATGCCTAAAAATCATGAATTTGGGAATATTTTCCGTGACTAGCACCATGAAATCGAGTTTTCGTATGAATGCAGGGTTGGCTAAAAGATCAGTTTAATGCGATGAACCAGGAAAACCACGAGTGGTAAGCAGGACGGCCTTTAAAATAAAATACCTTGGTAAAATAGGAAAAATCGCTGATAAAACGTTTTCGGATACACGTTCGAAAATACGGCGGTTGGACTTTTATTTGCGAAAATCTGATGGGATAACATAACTACTAAGTTACTTAATTTGTAATAGAATATTTTAATAAATATGATGCATTAATACACATCCGCAGATAAAACCCTAAAATCGTTTAGCTATGCACGGTAGTCTTTGCTTCACACTTTACATTTACTTTAAGCAAAATGCAGAAATGAACGAAAATCTCACGCTGCTCCTGCTGAATTTTGCTAAAAAGTGTTAGGCACGCCATTACAAAAACTTCGGAGTAACCGTAACATGCGAGACAGTTGGCTCCACATGTAAAGGACACTTAAGTATTTCTGCAAGATCAAGCCTGCTTATGCATCTATTAATGATCAGCCGTAATTTGATACCCCAAGGTAGTACTCTCGACAAACATTACTTAATTTTTTTCGAGGGACGAGAGTAAAACACGAAAGTACATCAACTCAACAGACGTAGTTAATAAAGGAGTTAGATGATGAACACAGAATAAAAAAATTTTTGGCGGTCGTCGTTGTGGAGTTGGCAGGTGCATCAGCGGCGGTAAAGGTGATTTTGATGACCAGTACAGCTAAGAGGACAATGAGGGAAGCAAGAAAAACTGAAATTTTCCGCGATAGCGTCTATTTTTAGGGCTTTAAACTTGCAAAGAACTTCTGCAAAACGGCAGTATGCGTCACACCGTATTACAATAGTCTGGTATTTCTGAAATATGGTTTTTGTTCCATGCTAATTGTAATGCACCCTAACATCCATTTTAACACTCGTGTGCTTTAAAAAGCGCTGCTCTCCGGCCAAATTAAGTACTAATTATTTTTACATTTTTGCACAAAACGTCAAGTGAACCGGCTTTTTTCAAAATGTTTAAGCTTTGTCCGGTCAACCTTTGCAAAATACAAAACATACTAGATCGTTTGATTTACAACTGCATATTCCACGCCAAATATATTAATCACGCAGTACGTCTAGGACCACTATGTGTAATTTAAGAAGACATGTACGGCATCTCATGCTATACGATCAAACCTAATGGTGGCCGAATTATTTTGCCATTTGCGAAATGGTACCGTGCTAAATGCGACTAAGTAATATAAACGTGTCACAAAAAATGGTGCCGTCACGTTTTTTCATCCGCATTACTGTGCTTCTACGTTGTGGAGGTGATCACGTAAGTTGTCTTACCTTGAACTCCGAATTTTTGAAAAAGGCATATGTCAGTATCAGTCAGCCACCACTAGATTTCAGAATCATGTAAGCAGGACCTTTCTCCGATATCAAACGCTGCTGGATCGTGTATTTTGACGCCCTATTAAAAATATTTGATCTTGTTGCAAACCCAGCCATAATGGAGGAGGTGCACAAACAGCCTACTTCTTAGATAACCTCGTCAGTCTTTAAATGAGCAATAGAAGCGAACAGGCGATTTCCAGGTAGCAGTTCACAAGACGAATATATGATCTCTGGAACAAGAAATCTATTGGCCTGACGCATCGATTCTTTCTCGAAAATATACTCACAAACAGTCGAAGTTAATGGTAATGGTCACATAATGAGTGCAGTATTTATAGTACGTGGCTGCCGTGGGACCATATGCGTACTGTCATTAACAGCTCTCGCAATCACCTCTGGGGTCGAAATTGATGCGATGGTGGGTTGTCCGTCCGCCTCCGATTCGTTAATGGGCGTGATTTCGCCATCCGTGATGGATGCAAGTGTGAGGATTGCCCGGCAAATTGGCTCACCGACGCATGGAGAGGGCACAAGAAACGGCCGTAGCCCGCTTCTACGGTCTCAAAAAAGTAAACAAAGAGGGCATTCCTCACTGGCTTATCGTATCACTAAAGGACACTCCAACCTACAGACTTTCAAAGTGGCTGTTCCAAATTCTCAAGTTTTTGACATCCGATTCGAACATTAAATTCAGCTCGTTAACAAAATTCCTGCCAAGCGATGTCATGATTTCCTTTGATGTCAGGTCCCTTTTTACTTCTGCCCCGCAGGATCTGGCAGTCGAGACCAACAAAGTATTCCTACGAGAGAAATACGACGAAACGGAGAATCGCCTCGGACACGCCCAAATCATCCACCTCCCGAAGTTCTGTCTCAAGACGTACTTTACGTTCGACGGAACAATCTACGAGCAGGTGAAGGGAAAGCTAACGTGTTCGCCGATTTCGGGACACCTAGCCAAGGCCATCCTACAACATTTAGAGTCACTGGTTTTCCAAAAACACACCGAAATTCGGGGCTCGGAATGTGGATGACACCTCCGTCGTCATCGAACGGGATCAGGTGCTGACATTCAAAGAAAATCTCAACGCCGTCCTCCTGGACATTCATACTAGGATGGAGGAGGAGTAGTAGGAGGAGAAGGAGCAGGAGGAGCAGGAGAAAATCAACCAGCTGCCCTTCCTGGATGTCCTCATTTGCAGCAAAGATTATGGTGGCTTAAAAACTATAATGTTCAGGAAAGCGACAAACACGACACAACTTCTGAACTTCAATAGCAACCATCAGATCAGTCACAAACACAGTTGCGTTAGGGCGCTCTACCGGCTCAGTGAGACGTATTGCAGTGGAATAGAAGACAACGTTGTTGAATTACAATATCTTCGACGCGCAATGAGAGCCAATGACTACCCGCGCAACTTTGTCAACCAGTGCATACGAAAAAGACATCAGAGACCAAATCCAATCACCCGCAACTTTTGGCGGGCTCTTCCGTAGGTGAAGAACGTCTTGGAAGCCCTCAGTCGTCTCCTTAATCAACTTGGATTTGGATTTGCATACAGGCCGGAATAAACTCTCAGGCGCCAAAGCCATGAGGCCGAAATACTCACTGCCACGACAGGAAATATCAGGGGTCGTTTACGGAACCTGGTACACTTGTGAACAAAGGAACTACGTCGGAGAAACAGAAAGACTCGTCCAGGCCACTTACGGTTGCTAACCTAAGCTCACATGTGCAGTGCCACCAGTTGTTGCGAACCACATATACGAGCACTTTTATTGCAACAAACTAAACAGAGAACGCTGCTTATAGCCAACGGAGTTTGCGGTTTCGGGCCTCATAGCCAAGGCGGTCCTACGGCGGTTGGATTCGCTGGTTTTCCGGCAACACAGACCGAAAGCCTGGGCTCGGTTTGTGGATGATACATCCGTCGTCATAGAGCGGGATCAGGTGCAGACATTCAGAAAACATCCCAACGCCGTCTTCCCGGACATTCCATTTAAAATGGAGGAGGAAGCGGGAAAACAACAAGCTCGGCTATCTGGACGTCCTCGTCAGTCGCGACGCTTGTGGAGGTCTAAAAGTCAAAGTGTTCAGGAAAGCGACAAATACGACGGAACTTCTGAACTTCAATAGCAACCACTCGATCAGTCACAAAAAGCAGTTGCGTAGGGCGCTACACCTGCCCGCTGAGACGCAACGCTGTGAAAGGGTCGCTGAGGTACAGTATCTCCAATGGGTTCTGAGAGCTAACGACCACACGCGCAACCTTGTCAACCAGTGCATATGAAAAGTACACCAGAGGCCAAATCTAACCAACCCCAAATTATGGCGGGCTCTTCCGTAGGTGAAGAACGTCTTAGAAGCCCTCAGATGTCTCGTCAGTCAACTTGGATTTGGGGTTGCATACAGGCCGGAAGCAACCATCAGGCGCTACGTCATCAGGCCAAAGGGCCCACTGTCACGACCGGAAACTTCAGGAGTCGTTTACCGAACCTGGTATAGTTGAGAACAAAGCAATTACGTCGGAAAAACTGGAAGATTACTCCGTACAAAAATTGCCGAGCGGGGGGAAACGCTAGCTCTCAGGTTGCGGCTCATTTGACGGAACCCGGCCATATTTTCATGTTGCAAGAGGCTGGAATCCAAGCAAGATGTGACAACCACGTTAGCGGCGAGTTGCTCGATTCATGGTTATCAGGCCCGCAATCCATCAATAAGCGAAATGACCTCCTGGTACCGTATTCCGTACTGAAATATTCCCTGTGCAGGGGAATCAGTCAGGTGGGGAGGACGCGGGCGTACAATAATCCCAGTGACAATGAGCCAATTTGTCGGGCGATAGGCACACCAGCATCCAACACGGCTGACGAAATCACGCCAATAACGACTCGGACGCCGACTGACTAGCAACCATCGCATCGATTACGACCCCAGCGGTGATTGCGAGAGCTGTTAATTACAGTGCGCATATGGTCCCACGGCAGCCACGTGCTATAAATACTGCACTCCTTGTGCCACCATTACCTTTATCTTCGACTGTCTGTGGGGATATGTTCGAGTGAGAATCAAAACGTCAGGCCAATAAATTTCTTGTTCCCGTGATCAAATTTTCATCATTAAATCACTTCCAACTGGCAACAACGATCTTCTGAGATGATAGAAATGTATCTGTTATTTATTTCGTCAGTTACCAGTTTTTTTATTAAATAAGTTGTGTATTGCGCCAAGCGACCGTGTACAGTTTAATGAGTCATGCTAACTACTGAGAATACCGAAAAACATTAACAAAACTCTCTACTATAACAAAGGCTCAGAACTGGGGAAGCCAGTAAACGAAAATCTCGGTAAGGCCTCTATAGAAAAAACGCACTGAAGTTTATCGGCGGACTGTCGGCACCAGTTGGGCTTAAAATTTGCCTCAAGCAGGTCGATGTCACAGAGGCAAGGAACAGGCGAATCCCGAGAGGGAAATACAATCCAAGGTATATCATTTTTAAGGTTTTTGGGATGATTTATCTGCGTTGGAAAAACTTTCCAACAGATACAGACGAGGATGCACACAGCATACGCTAGTTTTCTGAAGGTTGGATTTGAATTATCAGTTTGTATCTGCCTCACCATTCCATAACTCGACTATGGCGCAATAAAGATCGTGGACTAAGTGGATATCTACCTGCTAGGGAGGGAGACAGTGAATGTCGGACATGGCTCAATAAAACGACATACACTATTAGCACTGGCATAGATGACCGTATGGTAGCAATGTCGGTACCCAATTCCCACAGGCAGCCAATACGGCAGCCGTTTCTTATGGGCCAGCTAGACATGGACGTGGAAACACATGGGCGTGCGACTGCACGCGGACGCAAATGGGCAGATGAAGTTCAGGAAAACCCTCCCTCTGTTTGAATGACTTGTCCTTTTGTGATAGTAAAATGCCATACTCTAATCAAATGTATGTCCACGTAAAGCCATATGGGCGGTGGCCAGTTAATTATCTGTTTTATCTAGTATCCGTGTTTGTGCATCTTAGTTTATGCCAATTTCTGACCGATGTACCTAGACCCCACAATTACAGTCGTGTTGCATCACACTGTTTGGTAATTCAGACCTGTCTGTTGCACTCCAAAGATGAGGGTCGTACTTTGTTGTGTTTCGCGTCTAATTTCACATCTAGTATGTTATATTGAGCGTTACAATACTTACGACCTCAAAAATTAGAGAGTTAGTAAGACGAATCTCGCGCGACCTTTCACTAGAGAAATAGGACACGGTGTGCTATCGCAGCTACTGCAAGTCAGGCCACAATTGCTGTAGCCCTGTTGCGACACTTCAGAAGAATTAGTTGATTCATATAAATGAAGATCCAAGCATGATCGTTGCGATCGGTCAAGGGACATATTCACGGTCGGACTAAGCAAACGATATTTTTATTAGTCGAATTGGGATATACCTTGCCCTAAAGTCTGCGGGATGCTCATAAGCAGAACGGTATCATAGCAGCTCAATGTGTTCTTGCTGTGATTCAGTGCATAACGAGGTGGCTGTGATGTCCTGAATCAGTATTGGATCTCGATGAGATCCACAGGTAAATAATGAATTAGTAAGAGAGGATATATTTTTAAAATTTTGTGTGGTTTTTATATAAAACAGTATACCCATCCAGTCATTTGATCATCATTGATTGCTTGTTAAACTTAAATTGTTTGTGCGCTTTATGTAATCGCCACTGCTTGTAAATGTTCCGATATGAGATGATATGCCCAAAAGATTAGATAATCAATTTACCATTAATTTCTCCAGATTAATACACATGGCGCACACATTCATGTGAAAATATTGACAATAAATACTGTCAGTTGCTAATTGCTTGAGTAGAAGCACAGCTTTTTCACAAAATTATGCTTTAATAAAAAGCCGCACGGCACAGTGGCGTTCCGTTGATTATTCCCAAGCAGTGCGCAATATACAAAGAGTGAATCGTTTTGACATCTGAAGCATCTTCGCTATTCCGTGGGACTGTGCACCAAGGCAAATGGTTGCTTACAGCAACAACGACTGCATGGAAAATTATAACTGTATCCGCAAGGCAAAAGCCAACATCTATGCAGGCAGAAATACATGCCTCAGGGGACAAACGAATGTAACTTTAAGGATAAAAGACTGTGCGCTGTGAACAGTTTTTGTGAATTTTTGGCGAACTGAACAATCTGAATAACACGCAAACACTACCTACTCATGTACGCAGATAATAAGAGTCACTTTATTGCCATGCCAAACACACGGATTTGCCAGAGGTTTACGCCGATAAGTACGACACATCTTAAAATGTTAAGTTTTACGGAATGCCAACATTGTTCTCACCATCGTTACCTTTAAGCCTTTTGATGCCTTCTTTTTGTCCGTCAACTTAAACGAGACTTTATGATCGTTTGCATTCACCTCGTCCAATCTTTTCTATCAGCAAAAAGTATCTCATCGCCATGCGCGTGTCTTTAAAAAGGGGCAATGCTCTGTCTGACGAATCATCTTTGTCGGCCGTTCCATGAATCGCGTGAAAAAAGCGGCAGTGGATTTAACGCAGTCGGTCGCATATGCGCCGGCGGTTACTGAATGAATTTCGTGTCCCCTTAGCTATTTCTTTAAAGGGTATAAACGGTCTTATCGTTTTGGATGAATGGGCTTTAGTCAGACTTTTATTTTCTATAAAGCCTCCCTTTTTCATTCATTTTTTACGACAAGTATGCTATCGTTGGTGCAGAAGCCTTCACCAGTGGTAGACAGGAAATTGGTAAATATTTCTTTCATATTCCACTTACATTTAAAAATCCTAAAAGCAAATAAAAGCATTTGCTGGATCTCTTCACAGTTGTTTTTGAATGTGTTGCGGTATACGTTTGCCAAAAGTTTTGTTTTAATGGGACATAAAACGCGGTATGCAATAAAGTGCCGCCCAAAAAGAACATAAAATTGGTCATGTTTCGGTTTCTCGAATGAGGAAGTCCTCCCGAATGTTTGGTTGAATTTTTATTGGCGTCAGATCACTGTGCTCGTTCATTAAATTTATAGAAGTACAATGAACAGTTTGTCGACGCCAGACCAAGTTTTAATGGTGTCATTTTTGGTAAATACGACTGTCGATTACGCGACTTAAAGCAGCAGCATTCTGGGTCGCATACCAAAGTTGATTTAACCGTTGAAATGTAGTAAAATTTACGAATTAATGCTGTGCGTTCGCAAACTGACATTGAAAGTTCGAGCCAATATCCGCATAAATAAAGAAAAACTTCGAGGGAATCGAAATCATACAGCAAATATTAAGAGCAATATTGTAATGTTTAGAAATACAAATACTGTCAGAGGACTGGCCAAGAGAATACAAAATGCTGCGAGTTCATGGGCGAGAACGGTACAAAACTGCTTCAGCAGAGGGTGGCCAAACAATCCCGCAGAGCGAGAGAGAGAGCGACATAGGAAGCAGCACCAGAGAACAAATTTCGTAGGCGGTCCAATCCAACGGCATCGAAGAACGACAAACTGGTGCGCATCCTGTCGTCAAAGGAGCTGACGGAGGAACAAATACAGGTGTTTAGGCTTGAGGCCTCATTTAACAAAGTCGATGCCAAAACTGCCAACATGATTGCAGCAGTGTAATCAGTCTTCAGCCAGACAGAAGCGGCAGACGAAACTAAGAACCTTATTCGACACCAAGTGTCATCTCCTCTTTAGCAGCACAGGCTAAGCAACTTACTTCACAAAGTCGAACGTTATGCTCTAAAGGAACTCAAGGCCGACGCGAAATCGTTCTCGTGCCTGTGAACAAGGGGCATGTCACGGTCTTACTTAACAGGACACACTACATTCAGGAAGTCAAAAGCTTGTTGGAAAATCGTTAGTTTTATGTCCCATGCGAATCTGACACTATAAAAACACTTACAGGCTAGATCAAAGCGACGCTGTCAGGAATCGAGAACATAAGTGAAATATCACCAATCGATCGACGAGGGACGAGAGTGCAAGAAGCTGGCCTGGCTCGATTCTACGGTCTCCAAAATTTGCAAAAAGAGGGTGCTCCTCTCCGTCCAACTGTGTCCCTAAAAGGTAATTTAAACTACGGACTGGCAAAGTGGCTGCTCAGTCCTCTCAGTTTTCTGACTTCCGATTCGAACACCACATTCAGCTCCCCAACACAATTCTTGGAGGAACTTAAAGGATAAGTCTCCTGTCAAGCAACGTCATTGTACCCTTTGATGTTACAACCCTTTTTAATTTAATTCCGCAGGACCCGGCAGTCGAAACCATCGAGGTATTTTTACGAGAGAAATATGACGAAACGGAGAATCGCCTCCGACACGCCCAAATCATTCAGCTCCTGAAGTTCTGTCTCAAGTCGTACATTACGTCCGAAGGAACAATCTGCGAGCAGGTGAAGGGCACGCCAGTTTGTTCGCCGCTTTTAGTACTTATCGCCAAGGCACTCCTACAATGGTTATAATCAACAGCACAGACCGAAAATTTGGGCTCAATAAGTGGGTAATGCCTTCGAGGTCATCGAACGGGATTGGCGATAACATTCAAAGAATTTATCTACTCCGTCTTCCCAGACATTTAACTTTTGATGAAGGAGGAGGAGGAGGAAGAAGAAAAAGAAGACGACAAGCAGCTTGCCATTCTGGGTGTCCTCATCTGTCGCAAGGGTTGTGGCGACTTAAAGATCAAAGTGTTCAGGAAGGCTACAAACACGACGCAAGTACTGGCTTTCACATTCTGACGTTTAGTGGAGCTTGACCGGCTCTCCACTATCAAATCGTCTAGTGCTAAAATCGGCCAGAATTTTAAACAGACGCACAGACACGTTGGCCCTAGCTTGATTAATATTTCCTTCTTTCGCTGTTTTGGCCCTCTGACTGCCGTTTGTTAATGTTGGTGGCCAAGGCAGCGAAATATGGAAAAAACCAATCAGTCCAAGGCCAAATAATCGGGGCGTCTATTCCAAATTCTGGTCGATTTTTGCACTTAATGCTTTGATAATGGAGAGCCGACCAAGTTTTCCGAAACGTCAGCAATACAATTTCCTTGGGTTGGAGAAGACTACGCTTTTCTTAGATTAAAAAACCGGCTCACTTAAGTTTGCTCACCTATGTTTGCATGTGTAGTGCCACCAGTTGTTGCGAACCACATATACAAGCACTTTTATTGCAAAAAAATGAACTGAGAACGTTTATTTTAGCAGCAAATTCTTAACGTTTTTAATAATGATATTGTTTACTAGGGTACTAATCTTACAAGCAAGTGTAAAGCGAGTTAAGAGGGTTTTACTCTGTGAAATGTAATGCATTTATTGTCAATTTATTTGCCTCATTGCACTATAAATATGCTCTCCTTTTAAGCAACACCATAAAACGACTATGACAGGCGAATATAACATAGGATAGTATCATGTTTTTGCCCTTTTTGCCAGAACCTCATAAACCTTATTAAACTTTTCGAATGATTACTCACTCTGTCGAAGTAATATCTATCAAACATTTTAACAGCTATATGAGGCGTTCAGTGCCGAAATATGTAAAAATGCCCTTGGTAATTCCCCTGCACATTCGATCGATTACAACAAAAGGTCTTCTACCAACGGCCTCGGCCGCTCTAGGTAAATTTGAAAACCATCTATTGCAATATCACTACGAGATATAAAATCAACTACTTCACTTGTTCCATCATTAAAAAAGACAATCTGGTATAAAATGTCGAGTTACTTCCAGTGCTTTGTTATATGGCTTTAGTTGAGCATCCACTAGGCGATCTGTTAATTTTGAGCTGAGCAGAAAAAATGCTAAGTGAGTGTGAGCAACTACTTAAAATTCTCGAGGTCAGCAAATAGCAGCTACCATATAAATTCTTTGATCATGCTACTTTGTGACAAATAATACGGGCGCCACTGTCCGAAACAAAGACACTTATTTTCTTAAAAAATGTATAATTACAGGACGTTTATTGGTGATTTGCACGCATTATGTCGTTAGGTTTATTAATGCCTCAGACGAAGCGCATTGCGTGATACGTTTCCATTAGAGCTCCTTACAAGCATTAGACAAATTTCCTTAGCTGCCTGTAAAAAGCAATTCATTCAAAATCATTGGGTATGATATGGTTAGTATGCCTTGTAAAAAGGAAAGAATGCAATTTCTGCTATAGAAGGCTATTCCTTTAATGCCGAAAATTCAATACAAGCATAGCAATCTTAAATGAGTGCATTGCTTACAAATGCGAAATGGTCAGTGCTGACATCAAAGTTAAGGCGGAATGTGTCCACTACGTAGGCAGTAAATTTTCCAAGATTTCTAAAAAGTACTCTTTCAGATGGCAGTATATTTCAAGGCTAGTATTTCTTTGAGCTTATAATTTCAGCAATCCAGTCAAAACCCTCACTAAGATATTTCCATCAGTGCTTTACGAGCTTTAGCGAGCCTCTAAGATCAATCAGGTCGGCTATGTCGCCTTTTAAGATGCACGCAAATTTCTATAAAATAGGAACGTCTGGCACTCACGAAAGAACCCATTTTGCTGCTCGCTAGCCTAATGTAATTATTTGATATTTATGGGTTTTGGGAAAATGTAGTCTTCCCTGCGTTTAGGTTGTGTGGCTTACAGTGACCGTATAGCTCGCTCGTATTCATGGGTGACCGGAGGAAATTACTTAAGAGCCCATGGAGAACGATGCGGAGTGATAGTGACTTCAAATGGGATGGAGTAAAAGTACTGAGCGTCTGTAAACCAAATAGGTCTGAGCCGGAAAATTTGTATTTAATTAACTGTTTTTAGAAGTAGCTGCACCCGTAATACAACAATGCCTATCCTAGAACTACTTTAAATGAAATAAGAAGAAGACATTGCAGCGAAAAACGGAAACGTTTGTTTAATATTTCAGGCGTAACGGATTTGCGACAGGACAACAAAAGTGACAAAATTGGCAAAGATTACATAATATTGTCACTATTGCGTTAAAAAGAATAAAGATAAGTTAAGTGCTTAGCGTAAAAAATGTAGCACACTTTGCACGACTAGGAAACGAAAAATTGAATGAAATTAAACAACTTCATATGGCGACTTTTCAGTCAAGAAAAATGTGGACGCTTCTGGTCGTTGATCTGTGTGGAAAATGTGTGTTATACATATTTATTCCGGCTAAAATCCTTGTGTTATCATTCACATATATAAACTTTTTTTCTAGTGAATTACTAAAAGATAGGGCATAAATTCACAAGAAGATTAAAAATGCGAACATTGTGAACCCACAGTGTCCCAGATATTAAAAAGATAACGATAATGAACCTAAACATTCACAGCTGTGTCATGTAGCGTCGAATATCAGCCAAACACGCGTCACGTTGTTAACCAGTTACTGCGCTCTCTGTCCGGTGAATCATGTAACATGTCTGTTGTCAACTTATAAATATCACACGTTCACCTTCTGAACCAGGCGTATTAAGGTTTTCTTACAAATATTGACTGCTGGACAGAGTGTAATAGGCTTCATTCTGAATGAGTGGCTTTGAGTTAGCGCTGTATCGTTAAAGGGAATAATAAATTGTAATAATGTCAGGTATTCTTGCGAAATTTCGTTGGATTGCCTGTTATGATATCAACAGGTCTGTCTTTTACGACTGATTTTCATTTTACCGAATTGCTTTTGGTATTTGCGTATTTCTCATTGCAATTTAATCCGCGTTTTTGAGTTTAATCAAGAACAATAATCTCATATCGGGACTTGTACTACACACGGTCTCTTGTGATACCTGCGTTTCTTGTTTTCTTCCAGATTGGACCGCTGTTTGACGTTTAATAAGGGTCGAGTAATGCTTCGCTTGAATTATTTGTGATATTGCCACTGCATCTTGGGTTAAAGTAATGACCTTAAATTCTGTTCCGTCTATTAGCTTCTTGATTATCTTTTGTCGTGAGCTGTCGCATTAAAATCGGCAATGCTTGCAAGGCAGTGTCGGAAGTGCAACAAGAATTACATCCCTAAAATGCGACCAAAAATTGTCCAAAAATCA
>CACRXP010000511.1:419684-446427 GCA_902702965.1 Spirometra erinaceieuropaei
GGCACGCGCGGATACCTTTGTCTACCACATTGGTAGCAAAACCGTAAAAGATGACAGTATTAGCGCAAATCTACAGATAATAAGACTGGGGTAGTTGCTGATTTTGCTAGACCTTGTTTGTTAATCCGATTTTCCAATTTACGGCTAATGGTTATCCGACGTAAATTTACACGGCTTTGTTTCAGGACAGGGTCCACAATTCTGCTGAACTTTTATGAAAATTCCTTACGTTCAACAAAAAATTATTTCATTTTTTTATAGTTTTACGATCGAGTGACCACCGTCTGCACCCTGCATGCGTCCATGTCATATGCCAATATTATGAGCTAAGACTAAATCCAAAAACGTATTTTTTTGAAGAGACAAATTAAGATTACACTACGTAGAACACAGCAACCATTTGAAATATGCGTGAAACAGTCTTTAGTCCGCTAACCATCAGAAATTTTGCCGTAACAAATTTTTACCTTGCAAATATACATGTTATAAAAACTGTCCGGCAACTATGAAGCTGTTGTTCGCCTTCTGCCTGACATTTTTAACCTTCATCTGCGTAAATGCCTTTACCCAATTTTTTTTATGCTTATTTTATGAAATTTAGTGACATTTGATAACTTATCTCAATCCGCTCTTGGGTTATAGTGATGGGTATTTCACGTATTATTCCGTCATCGAGGGTTCTCTTTTAGTAGTTTTGAATTCAAAATACGCCATTTTAAAGAGCTGATTGAGCAATAAATCATTTTGCCATTTGCAAGTGCTGATAGCACAGCCCTGTGTGGATACGTCCATAAACAGACAAACACATCACAAACACTTGCAGATGACTCTGCTAAGGAAGGATGCCACCACTTTGGAGGACTGAAACATATGGCGCCGCTCAAGCACAAATTCTGCGCGACTTGCCCGCTTTTGGGCCTTTCATTGCACAATTTTCGCACACGCAGCACCATGCGCTGCGCATATATCTTAATGAGTCATCGCAACTGCGCACCGCAAACTCGGTGAAGCTGATCGGCTCGCACCGTCAGCAACGTCGGACTTTCCCCTCGGCTCGCGCCTGCCCACCCCAGGCACGCGCGGTATACCCCTCTTCAGACTCCAGCTGGCAAAAGGGCAGGCGCATATCCGAACACACGCACACATATACTAAGACCAACCATTGACCGATCAGGGGAGAGGTGAATGAAATAATGCAAAAAGCTAGGCCAAAGCATGACAAATAGAGGCCAACGGCTACTTGAATGTCGAGGAAGTCTGCTGCTGGTCTGCTAAAGGTGGATGTCTATATCTGACAGGAATCGAGTCGCACATAGCCGTCCACGGTGTCAGCATGAATAAGATTACTACATTTGAATTCTTTAACTGGTAAAATCTCGAAAAACCACGTCTTCCGAGGTGACGTCTATCTTGCGAATGCGAAACTCTACGGCCGATAAAGGTAACATATTAATGTCGCCATTGCACTTCTGCATGTGCCCTTCCATGCATTTAGCATTATTTGGCAGCAGCTTAAACGAGCCTGTCATAAGTACGTGAATTAAGCGTTAATACCCCGTTAAACATATTTTGGAATTTGTACATCCTAGTGCAAAAACCCTATACAACATTTTAAAAACCACCAAAATTTGAATAAATGACAAAAAACTTTAAATGACAGTTTCTAAAGGCCTATTATTACCAGACAAGAAAGTTTGCTGTCTGACATTACAGCTACATCTCCGATCGTCCGATATTTAACCAAGGCTAGCAATTTTACAGTTTTTCTTCCGAGATTTCATCTAAGCGTATGGCCTGATTTCCAAGCTCACTTTGCAGATAAGTAAGAAAAAGCAACCGTTGAGAACCGACAGCGCCTTCTCTTGACGTAAATTTTGATGTCAGGGACTGAAAAATTATCTAACGATGGTAGTCTACACTTGCGCTTTACATTCTCCCATAAACAATTTGGCGACATTAAAGGCATTTTACACCTCCAGAAGACGCTGTTTATCCCCTTACAGAATTCGCCGATCCTTTGGTCATATTTATTCGATTCTTCAGCCAAAGCATATTAGTAGGGTATATATGTGATCAGTTTGGCGATTTTATATGGATCGTACGTAGGTAGGGCTAACACTTTTTCTTACTTGACTGTGAACGAATTGTGATTGTTGGCAGCGGCGTTAGATAGCTTCATATCCATTCCGGTGTAGTTGAATGCAGACGTCGAGGCGTATGAATGTTGGCATTCAAACTAAATACTTTGTTGCACGCCTATTCCAGAAATTCGTTCTTAATTCTCGTGTTCTATGGATATTTATACTTATAGCATTGCGGATGAAAATAATGTCGTAGCTGTAGTCTAGTCCGTAAACTCATGTCCCGTGCGCTGAAAAGCAAGCATTCCAGTGTGCATATCTAAAGATATAAAGCGAAGAGTGGCAGAAATGTTTGTAGTGAACTTATTCTAGACCCACTCCTGCAATAAATTATAATTCGTAATAGAAAAATAGGAAGTTTCTATTTCGTTCAAGCAATGCTTAAGGCATTCATTTCTTGTATAGTGAAACTGGGGCTTTCGTAAAATTTTAAAGTCCCTTACTCTAAAAGTTTCAGAAAAGTCGAGTTTCTGCAATTTCTTACTTCTCTTGAAGGAAACTGAATTTAGTCCGCATTCCTTTTGTTTTCTTGGACTCAAGAACAAATTGGCAAAGTTGAGATATCCGGGTTGATTAATTGAAGACGAAGACAGGCTCTCCGGAAGAGGTTTATTTAAGTGCTGACGTTTCAAAGAGCTGGGTCGGCTCTTCATTGTCAAAGCGTAAAGTGCACTTAATCGATCGGAAATTTAATTTGAAATGACAGTCGCGTTGGCCGGCCTCATGCTGATCGATTTTTCCCTCCTCTCGCCGCCTCGGCCTCTCGGGAGTTGGTTGACGGGCGTTTTGCCTGTGTGCTTTGTGAGTCACCACTCCGTCGAGGGGAACTGATTGGACTTTAGTCGGGCGGTTGGTCTGGCGGTTCTCCTTCTTCCTCACCGAGTAGACTCAGCGTCGGGCTATCTCCGTGCGGCCTTCTTAAGTTCGGTGTGGTTGTTTGGTCCTGAGCTTTACGATTGTGATCACGTAGGACTTTGTAAGCTGCAGGAAGGTCCAGTTGCCTGTTGATACAGTGGGCATCGGAGAACCACGCCTCGAGGGTAAACCGTTCTGTTTTTGTGTTGCCGGTGTACCACTGGACAGCTGCAAACTACAGTATTCCGAAAATCCACCGACACGAGACAGATCTTACACTTCGTCTTCGTCTTCAATCAAGAACAAATGCATTAATGTTGCGTGTGATGCCATTTCTTTAACTATAGCGCAAAAAACCAGCTCGTTTTTATCGGTTTGTGTTTTTCCTTCTTCTCTTATTCTCCTCTTAAACGTGTGCTTTACGCTAATTTCGTCATGCTGACTGAACTTCCATAACTCACTGCCACAGATGACAGGTAAAAAAGAGGGAAGACTATACAGAGGAATCAATTACTGTGGCCGTTGGCCAAATGCCCCTCTGTAGATCATCCAATGTTTTCAAATCTATCCTGATGTGCCATAATTCATGACTTAAAGGTTGTCGGTTGATTAAGTAAGTCACACCCATTCATCACTGAAGATCGGGCTTCAATGGCTCCTTTTCATCGTAAGCTTAATAATACACTCTCTCTCTCGCGTTGTCTAAGACTGCCTCAGTGAAATGCCGCATTTTCGAAGTTAATGGCGAGTGGATCTGTAACACGCATACACAAGCTGTTGAGATTGCTGACCATTATGCCCATGACCACTTACGGTCGTTTTGACTGTGTCTGGTTATTGCAGCGTGAAAAGTGAGGCTAAAGGCACTGAAGTGTTTGGGATAGTAGTTCGCTTTACAATCAGGAAATTTCCTTACAATTCCCAGCGACATTCGCCCCGTACGACGATGTAAGACGTTTTCAGTCGCAGCGATCGAACTATCGGAGTTGTTTGCGGTTCCTGAAGATGAACTATGATCTCAGTAAGCATGATTTCAGTTATACGGAGTTCACTTGGAGGACTTGCATCTTCCGTAAATGTTGCTACGATTTGCCGCAATAAAGTTTGATTTTAAGCCAAAAAATCTGCCTTCTGCGAAACATAAATGATCAGAAATCTGTAGTTCGATGATTGATGTTTGCCTGGTCTTCTGTGCTCAGCAAAAAGGACGTATACAATAGTGTTTGTTCAGCCACATGACTGAGCGTGTGCATCACCTTGTTGACATAAAATTCTCCATCCGACCTTTGGTCGGCCAGCAGCCACATAGTGGGAAACCACACCTAGGGACATGTCCGTTTTCTGTGTAATTAAACGTACCTTCGTTTTTGAGTATGTGTCAAGAGATTCAGAAAACAGTCCGTAGTGTTGATTGCGTTCCTAAAAAATACCAATGGTTAAGATGTCATGTTGAGCCATGTGCATAATTCTCCGCATGCAATAGATTTTCTAATCTAAAAAGTAAAGGCAGTAAATCTAATACGTGTCTTCAACGAGCAACGATGTGGCCTTGTTCAAGAAGGACCAGCTTATAGTTTTGTATGCTCGTGAACTGAGCTGCATCCGACCGGTAACGTAGACAACTCTAAAGGATGTTAGCGTTTTAGGTATCTAGGAGCATCATCTTTGGTTTTATGTCCCTCTAAATTATGAAAGTAAAGGCACTTTAACAGTCTGCAAAAACAAAGAGCTGAAAACCGCCCTTGTTGCCGATCATTTAAATGCCCAAAACAATCGGTGGTGCGCTTATTTGCGCTTAAGTCGAAAACCAAATACTGCATCATTGTGGCGACTGAAAAACGTTTTTTTTCCAGACTGCTTTATGTATATAGTCGACTATCTCCTAGAAGTAACTACCTTACAAGGCGTTTTAATTCTAGAATCGCAGTGTGCGGGAGGCTTTATGAAAGAAAAACGTTCTTGTTTCCATCGTGTCCATTAAGTGTGACGAATACGAATCCTCGAATACTCCTTAATAATATTAGATTTATTGGCATCTGCTCCTATTGAAAACTTTATTGAGGAAAGTCGACTGGCATTCTGGGCAAATTCATTCTTTAAGGGGTCACCATCTATCTGTTGATGAGATTGCTGTTTTAAACAAGCACAGTGTGCGTAGGAACTTCAAAACATATTCATTCAAATTAAATGTTTCTTCGATCCAGTAGGTAACCAATGAACATTTTACTACCAGAAATTGACGTTCTTTGTTCGTGGACAACGACTACTTTCCCACTGGTATCAAGCCGAAAGACATGCATTTACTTACTTAGACAGTATTATCGGAAATAGACACGCTGCCTACTGTTGAAAATTTGTCTGAACCTCCGAATAACGCATACGCTAACAATCTGTTCCCCATTAGTTTCTAAACTCTTGAGCGTGTACACCTGTAGGTTTTTAGAGAGGTCTTCCTAGAAAGTATTATTTTTGACCAATGACTCATAAACAATGACTTAGCCAGATCATAATCTTTTAAATGAAGGGACTTGTGATTTACTCAAGTAGCTGACTGACGTTGCCTCACATGGCGTCCGTGTTTCACATACGCTTTCAGACGGAAGAGCTTGCAATTCCAGTCCACACTGAACGGTTTAAGCACGCTCCCCAATTAATTAAAACTTAAGCATGCAGAATCATTTGGCTGCGGGAGCTATCCTCAGTGCGACGTAATATGAAGGAACATGTGATTTGTGGAAATCAGGACTCTCCAAAGTTGTCGTCCAGCAACTTTATTGGAAACCGCCCAAGCACTGTAGGCGCGGCTGTCTGAACGTTATTTGGGATCCAGTTGTTGAATCACGGACACGATACGCAAACAGGGACGTGGGAAGAAGTGATGAGTAAACGGGAGATTAGTATTATGACGTGCCGTTGTCTGCCAACAGTTCGGAAAACCGTCATGCGAATCATGCTGCACCAAACGCGTTTGGTACTACTATACGTCCAAAGGCTATAGAGGTTGGCTATTGTAAACCCTGTGCAACAAGCTTGGTGCTGGCATGACCCCAGAGCCAAAGGAGACCCGAAGCTCCCCATAGTGAGCGGTTGAGGTTAGCGTAATGGGAACGAAGGGTGCAACCGCACGTGTCTCGTAAGGTGATCTTTGCGTAGGGTTCTCCTTATTCTAAAATTAGCAACCGATTTGTTGCTTGATGTCCTAAACAACGCATTTTCCAAAAAAACATTTGTTGACCTGACGTTAATTTTCTCCCAAAAGGCAACACCTCACAAATGGAATGCCAGCCTTTTCTTCCAGGTAGACAAAAATAGGCTACAGAAACTACTTTGCCTTATTAATTCCCAGCTTAATTTTGAGCTAAGACACGGGCATATACGGAAACAGATTCAAATTTGTGGCACGCTCGAAGCAGGGACAGTAATGAGGGACTTCCAGAACCATAAATTACTCCCATTTACACAGTCGTGTCCCAGCTTTTATCTGGAATTTAACTTTTAGCATCTTTAACTAATCATAGTAAGTCAGGAACATTGACAGTTCAAAAAACATGACAGTTCGAGGACCACATAACTCTTTAAATTTTCAAGCAGCACATTTTGCCAGGAGCTAAGAGGTTGGTGTTAGTGGGGTGCTTGGGAGCGGTGAAAAAATGAAGAGCTTGTCAGGTCTGAGAATGTAAAGGCATTGAATCTATGTGATTGTGGGCTACAGCGAAAGTAAAAGTCTCACAAAATTGTTTGTTGCTGCCTAGTTACAAATTTATAGTCTGTACCATAACTACTGTCAAAAAATCTTTCATATGACAGCGCCTACGGAAATAAAAGCAATAAGCAGTTGCAAACTCGCGCTGTCCTTCTGATGCAGGGAATTTTTTGATCAGACTTGCAACTTCGTACGAGCAACAGACATTCCCCTTGGACCAGAAGATGCACAACTGTCAAAGGGCGTTGCGACCACAAATCTGAAG
Source organism: Spirometra erinaceieuropaei (assembly GCA_902702965.1). Lineage (NCBI taxonomy): Eukaryota > Metazoa > Platyhelminthes > Cestoda > Diphyllobothriidea > Diphyllobothriidae > Spirometra > Spirometra erinaceieuropaei. Next base: position 426,649 of record CACRXP010000511.1, read on the forward strand.
CACCTGATCATCAGTGGGCACTGGGCGGATGCCGAAAAAGACTTGAAAGTTCGCCAGCCGGTGACGAAGAGGCACAAAATTAACCGAGGCAGCACATCGTAGCGTTAGTAGGAACGTTGTTCATTTAAAACAGTTTATATAGCCATAAATGCAGAATAGTAGCCTGCAATCAGTTAGGTTGTTGCGTAAATCCATCCGATGCCAGTCGTGCACAGTATTCCGATATAAGTCAAATCGATTTTTTAAACCTATGGAAGAAGCCGTTTGACTGAAAAAACAAATGCAATTTTCTTGCCTTTGGCAGTCACTTGCACATTTTCTATGCCCGCCGGTGGTGTAAAGTCTGAAGTAATTTTGCTTTTAAATATGGTTGGTTCATCATTAAATTTATAAAAGTATACATGTAAGAAATCCACCATTAATAAGATGCACATTAAATGTGCAGTTCCTTTTTGACAACCAACTCTATAGACAAATAGACGGCGTTGCCATGGGCTCGCCTCTTGGACCTCTCTTAGCCGACGTCTTCATGGGCAAGCTGGAGAGATTTCAACTAAGCGATCAGATCAAAAAGCTTAAACATTATGGTCGCTACGTTGATGACATCTTTACGATTGCAACCACAGAAACCGACGTCGCTGCCCTCCTAAATGCTGCAAGTCAGGCACATCCGTCGATCAGATTCACGTTGGAGATGGAGTCGGCTGGTTCGCTTCCTTTCTTAGATGTCCTTCTAAACAGGAGATCTGACGGTAGCATCCGAAGGAGTGTCTGTCGCAAGAAAACCTGGTCTGGACAATACACGAACTTCGCTAGTTTCGTACCTCTCCAACAAAAACGGAATCTAGTCAGGTGTTTGGCACAAAGGCCTAAAAAATTTGTTCGACAGATAGTATCGAGAATGAACTTAGAAAAATCCAGGACTTGCTTCGCGAAAATGGGTACCCTGACAGGCTCATTGCAAAGAACCTTGCCGAACGACCTGCAAAACCCACCACACTAACCGCCGAAAAGAAAACGTTGTTCCTCAAAGTCCCCTTCCAAGGAGACGCTGCAGGTGAACTCCTAAGAAGACGCCTTGACCAAGCTCTCTCGGGAACCTTCTCAGCAGCAAGGGTTTGCATATCATTCTCCACTAACCCTATTCTACGCGGAGAAGGCAAGGATAGGCTGCCGCCTCAGACCGCCTCAATGTGCATCTACTCATTTACTTGCCCCTGTGGAGCAGGTTATATTGGTCTTACGAGTCGGCGCCTTTCCAAAAGAATACGAGAACACCTTCCCGCATGGCTGGCAAAGGGTGAAACTAGAAGAATAGACAGCGCCATCCTTGCGCATGCAAGGATGTTTTGTTTCACTCACTGTACCCCGCCCTATGTAACTGTATTGGCCTGATGAGAATTTACCGAAAGGAACGTTCACTCGCCACTCTCTCTTCTGAAAATCCACCATTCCGAAGACCTTTGCTCTGAATATCATGTTTTAAACATTCATGCATAAATGTTAAGGTCACGGGATAAACGTGGAGTAAAACGTAAAACTAGAGTTGCGACCATATTTGAAGCAAACTGGGGGTTATGAAAATCGCAGGGACATGGTATTATTAAATCACGTTCTTGAAATTAAGCAGGAGGAAGGGGTGGCTTATTAGAGATATCCTGACCTGGCTCATTTAGTAGCCCTTAGCAAACTGATTGCTATTTAATATCCGAAACGACTAATTAAGTTGTGAATTATGTTTGACATTTTAAGCCGTACTTGGCTTTTATACGTAAGCTGTTCGGTTTGCTTTGAAGAAAATAAATGGCGGGTTTTTAAATTTGTTTACTTAGATAATTTAAACGCAGTGCAGTAATTGAGCATTAGTGATCTCACCTAAGTTGTCAAGTCGTTGCACTTTGTGTTTAAGGTCGCTGATCAGTTCCTTTTATTGGTACTAAGATGCAGGCTAAGTTGTTACGTACGTGTGCCCTTAGTATTGATTAAAGATATTCCATCATCTCGGTGTGCTTTTAAACGGTGTTTTTGTATTTATTGACGTAGTCTTTGACCCCGATGGGAAATAGCTGACCTTTATAGTTTATTTCTATTTCATCGTCGTGACGTGATGCTTCGTCCGTGCCCAGTATCGTAGGACTATGGTCGAGGTCTTGTATTTTTTGTTGATTAAGATATATTATTTTTTACCCAACTTACCATCTCGCTGACAGTCTTTTGGTTATTTCTGTAATGGGGACCATGAGAAATGCAGTCAATGACAGCAATTCCCAGCGGTTTCCGGATAATCAAAACTAATGTCAATAAAGGGCACTGACTGGTCCTTACAGACATCAAAATCGAAGGAGAAGAATATTAGTTACTTGTCAGGTCAGAAGAATCTGGCTCGCCTTGCTAATGCTCGAAGCTATATTTAAACTGCTTGAAGTTTCAAATATGGTAGATACTACAGTAGTTAATTGAAACCAAATCAGTTTGTTGAATAAATATATGTGCTTACGAAGTCTTGATAGACGGAAAAAGGGATGAAATTGTTAAGGTTGTGACAGCAAAAATGGTTGACGGATCTTAACCGCTGCAGTCACATTGCAATGCAATAATTTGGTCCCCAAAATTGGGAAGTGCAAGAAGCATTAGTAGACCCCAGCTAAAACGAACTTATCGCCAATGCCCGACGTTGCAGGTCTGTCAACAGTTTGTGCTAACCAGTCCATGCTGATTACTAATGCTGAAGATCCGAAAGTGCCTATTTTCCTCAGGGGTGGAATATTAATAGATCGATTGATAGTTATCTGGGTAAGATTAACTACTTAATGCGACGGAAGACTGAAATCGGCGTAAAGTCCTACAGAAAAAAGAATTTGCATTTGTTTGCCACGTCACATTTATGCCAAATGTTTGCCTAATGATACGCTTCGGTGGGTCAAAGTTGGAACTGTATGGGTCTTGACTATTTCCGTGCACGACTGGTACGACTTGGAAGGAGGTTCACGTGCAAATCAGCCATTATCAGTCGGTCGAAAAGTACGGATAGGAAAGAATGAAGACCAAGTTAAATATTTCCGTCGTGTCTTCCCACACCAATCCAACATAGCCTCTTAAAATAACTAAACGATCTAGGAATTAGCACATTGCATAGAATGCGGTGATATGAAAGTTTGTCGGCTGACAGGCGAACTCGCTCCTTCTTTTAAAGGCGGGTGCGTGCGGTGGAGTTAGAAATCAGATAGTGTGTGACGCATCTCCACGGGCCAGTTCGCGTCTCCTGTGATTTGAGTAATACTCATCTCCAGTTGTGTTTTCGTTGTCTTGCTATAACGTGAAATATGTGGGATCGGGTATGTGCCGCCCTCTTCTTTCTGTGGAAATCAGATCTATAGTGTGCGGCGCAAGTCCTGTGAGACACGCGTAGACGGACTGTTCAGGTTTGTCAACTACTTCGCCACGAGCCCATTTTTAATTGTCCTAAATCTGTCAAGCCAGCAATCCTAGGAATATGAGGGAGGGGTGAATGCAGCAGATAATTCTTATGTCTTATATCACTGCAAACTTATTCACACATGCGACACCGTCCTGCGCGTACCATGCTCATCAACACACGGTAAACATTATCTTTCACAACGTTTTAACTGGAGACAGTGGACAACTGTTGGTCTGATTTGCTACACCATTATCGATGAGGACCTAAGGATCTTACTGTCACAGTCTGGCCAATTCAAAGATAAATGTTAACTAGAATATACTGGATGAGCGACATGTTTTATAAATTCCCCGATTTGCTAGAAATATTGTTTAAAATGTTCAAAATGAGCAGTCTTGAAACTGGCGACTGAAGGAGACCGTACGATATGGCCAATTTGGTAGTCACATTCAAACTTTGTCAAATCAAATTGTTTAAACTAAATGTGTACTTTGTGCTACGTCCCAGGTAAAATACATTTTTGGGCGAAACCATCTCCGACAAGGCAATAATACCGACAAAAATAAGAGGGCTGGAATGGGCATCTCTGACTTATTAGCCATCACTAGTCAGCCATCCCCAGCCCCATGTGTTGCAACTTCACAACCTTTTGTTTATATTTTCAACGTCGTAACCACTGTTGTTCAACCTACACGTATAACTAGCCTCTGTGTGTCTGCTGCGTCGGGAAGAATATTTCCTCAAGTGTGGTCAGTAAGCGGCCATCTATCTATAAAGTCATCATTGTTATCTTATTCCGGACATTGTTAGCTTCGAAAATCTTCTGGAGGGATCTCAGGAACTATTTCCTGTGGAACTTGCATAGTTTCCGTCAAAGCAAAAATCCTTAATAACTTTACGAACTATCGGAGATTACAATATAATTTTAACGTCCTTCTGCTTTGCAGCTCAGTTGAGTTAACTGTCTGGTCCCTCAAATATCACATCCTAGTTCAATAGTTATGTTTACAAAATACAAATTAACGAATTCCATTTAGCCCCTTGTTCACAGAAGAAAGTTTTCGTCATTTAAATGAATTACCTGTTGCATAAATGATAGCGCAGCATGTTGCTGCCAAAACTGTTTTTGTTTTACTGATCAAAACAAAAGTTGTAGCATAATGCCCATTTGCATTGGACTGAACTTCAAGTACAAGGGCCTGTTGCTTCAAATGCTGAGTCACCAGACTAAAAGGCCAGCTTTTCCTAACGATTGCGATTGCCCTTTTCGTTAACTACTATGTGAAAAGTTGTCATAAATCATTCAGGTTTAGTCGAGTTTCACGCAGTGTCCTGGCGTCATTCTAAAGACTGTGGGCAGTTAGTTATTCAGAAGAATTACATGGGTTTATGATGTGAATAGCAGTGTACGTTAACGGCATACTGCGTTTAAGAGGGAAACCAGACAGAATTACGTAGTCAGCAAGTCAGAGGAACAATGAATCAGCAGAAGTCTATCACTTAGAAAAGCTTTCCAATACAATGGGGCCCGACCACTGACTTTAGCTCTCGTAAATGAATAAGTGCATGACTAACTAATGATACTGGATGTATAACAAGCAATTTGGCATTTAGTGCCAACATGAAATTTTGGCGAAATTGATGTTCGCTAACTTGTAAGCCGACTATATGTATTTAATCGTGCATTGGGTGCCTCCCCATACTAGAAGCAAATTAAACCTGCATGTTTTTTGAAGTTTTCCAAATTTAAATATCGCGCGACTATATAATTTTTGAAACAAGGAGAATTGCAGCTTGAAGCACAAGTTGAAAATGTCGTTGATAACTATTTAAAAGAATCACGTAGCTATTATATAAGGCCTTTTACAATAACATCGATTCGACAGAGGTTTTTTTGCTTTCTGGTGTTTAAATCCAACGGAGCACCGAAAAGACTCCCTATTCTCAATTGATGTCTAAAAGCTTAAAAACATTTAGAAAATAAATTTGCATCTTTCCAGTCTAATAAAAACTAAAAACCATCTGTTAATTGCCGCTGTTATAAAGACTCAGCCAGAAATTATAAGTACACCTTAGAGCCATAGTGAAAGATAAAATTTAGAAAAATGATGCGCTTTAAATAACATTCTGTCTTGTCTGTCAGCCTTTTTCTATCATAAAGGTAACTAAGACTATTAAGTAAAAAGTGCATTTTTAAGATATGAGCAGTGGCAGGATTCTCCCTTGTCAGCGCATATTGCCCACGCTTCAAAATTGCCGAAATTTCATTATACATACTTTTGAAGATGATTAAACAGCTAACGGCCTTAACAGTGCATCGGTAACTGATTTTCAGAAAGATATTTATGCTGTTATTAACGTTTTTATTGTACAGACAAATTCCAAAATTCTTGACATGTAGAGTCTGTTGAATACAAAACACTTTGGATTTTCCTAATTAAAATGCATTTGAAGCTTCCGTAGACAAGGCTTGACCATTTATCCGTAAATACTCTCATCAGATGTGTCTTCTGCTGTAGTGATTTATCAAAGATTACCATTAAACGGAAGTCACCATATCAACTATGGATCAATGTAACAGTCAGATTAAATAACAACTGATTGCCTGTCTTGCTTTGCAAGACATGACAAGTATGTTTAGCCGAATTCACAGCACTTTTCGTATTCGTTGCTTTGGTGCGTATGAATGTCAGAGAGGTTTTCTGGCGTTTGCAATGCCCGACTGGCATCAAGATGAGCTCGTTCATTTGAAATTAGAGGTATGAATTTCTATTGTTTGTCCACAAGCCTCCGCCTAGAGAGTATATTTTAAACATGTCATTTCGCTCACTGTTTAGAGGATGGTAATTCATAAAATGGCCTACATGCTGTACAAATGTCAAAGTTAAGCTTTCTTTAGAAAAATTCCCAATGTAGTACATTGTAAGCATGTAATATTGTAATTTATTTTAATGCTTAAGAATGCTAATTCATGTGAACGAATATGAAAGATTTTCGTAGCGTTCGGTTTCACAAGCAAAATTCGCAGATTATTTCAATAAATCCCATTTAACGAATTTAAGATAAAGAACCCGTTCATTAAGGACTAGTTATAATTCATTAAATCCGGCAAAGCTATATTTTTTCGTGTTAGTAAAAAACGCTGATATTGTTTGTTCTTTTTTTGCCTTTATTAAAATAATCTGCACAATCAGCGCCTTGCGTTTTTCCTACAAAATGCAGAGCTGATATTTTTGACAAACGGAAAGGCAAATGATTCGATTTGAAGAAGCTGTGAACGCCTCACCGTTTGGTGGCTTTTTCTATATGTTCACTTAGGTAATGCCTTGCCTTTCTCGTGGCAGAAAGACTTCTAGTCTGTGGTCGTAAGTGGGTAACGTGCTTTTTGATGCATCTTTAATAATTCAAGGACAAATGGTATAAAAACGTTGCCTGAAAAATACCGATTCAGGAATAGTAGGTGTCAATCAGAATGGTAGATCTAATCATCTAACATATAAGATGCCAGTATGGAGCGAAACCGTGTTAAAACCGTCGTGCAGAGCCTGCACATGCATAGGAGCGCGCAGATTCTGCCTTTTATTTTAAATAGAACTTTGCAGTAAGTGCTCGTTGACATTGCTTGGTTGTTGCAAATAAAATTGTATCAAAATCCAATGTAATGCCTATGTCAGTAAACATTCAGGCGCTTCAAATTTTTTAGTTGCCATAAATGTTAATATAAATATTTATTCTATTTATGATGACATGATACTGAAAATTTAACAAGCCTTTTTGCCTTTTGGGTAAACATTTTGACGCTTTTAGTTGGTTTCTGTGAAACTAAATTCTGTGTGCATAGTTGACCGAATAAATCGGCGGCTGACAATTTACTACGTGGGAACAGTGTTTAAACTTCACATTTGCTACTAGTTGTCAGAAAACAAGTCAGGTTTGAGAGACCTTTCGCAAATACAGGCCTTTTGACTGCCGCATGATGTGCTATCTATTGTCCGCGAACTAATTCAATACCATTGCCCATTTTCTTTAAATAATGCTGCGGTTAATGTTATTACAGATAACACGTGCGAGAGTTCTGTGTAAATATACAATAAATCATCAGGCACAGATCAACCTCGAATTCCGAATCATCCGAAATATCTCTGAATTTAAACGAAGCATATGCATAACTAAAATAAAGTCGTGAAAAGTAGATTGAATAGCATCAACAAAGAACTTTGTAAAAAGCTTCCAAGAAAACAAAGTTAACAATACAAGAGGGCGTAAAATGTACAGTCTAGCATAAGCCCAATGCCTTTTAATACAGCAGCTGAGCTAACATAAAAGAAGAATATGCAAATTAATAGGACGCTTTTCCATACCATACTTACTAGACATCCTTCAATAATAGATGAAATATATAGAATAGTAGCCATACAACTGTTTGAAATTCGCAAAAATTTTCCAATTTGTACAGAAACCTGAGAGTCGAAACGCTCATGTTTTATTGCTAGATATTGTGAAATTTGACTATGAAAAAGATAGATTTGTTGGAATTCTGGGTTAACAACATCTAAAAACACAAAATTTATTACAGGAATGACTAGCGAATTGTAATTAAGAAAAACATCAGACCGGATAACTGGAACCACACAAGGTTTACAGCACGCAAAATACCTTTTCCACAAAATACTGTTCTAAGGCATGTCACCTATTGCAACTGAGATCGTGTCATACCGAAATGCTTACTACCTAACTAAATCGGTGACATTTCCCGCTTATAAACTGCGCATTAGCGTTTAAATGGGCAACTGATAATGTTTATTTTCGCTATTCCACAAGGAAAGTTTGGTTTTAGCAAAACAAAGATAGTCTGTGAGCGTTATTACGAAACTTGAGGATACACAGTTATGCGGAACTTTTCACAATGGCGTTTCTTCTCGAAAATGCCCCTGTTATTTTGATTTAATGGTAACAATCTGGAGATGGCCCCCCAAAAAATCCGTTACCTAAGAATAATACGTTTAACAGTGTACTCAAACGCCTTCAGGCTATATCAGCGGTTGCATGTCTACTTTCACGCACTACGTGGACTTTCTGCAACGGCCTTACATGGGCTGGCCGAACGAACATCGCTGGAGGCTACATGGACGATGGTAACTGTTACCCAACTTTCTCCATCGTTACACACATACACCTGAATATACGGCATACATTCGCATGATGACAGTTTATTACAAAACAAAATCACTTTTAAATAAGATAAGTCTGCACAACATGGGACAGGAACAGTTCCCAGGCATCTGTCAAAGACATGACATGGAGGCCAAACCAAAGACGATACTGTACTTCGTCTATGTGAGCCCACACAGCTCGACTACATACAGGGCCTACCTCGTGGAGTTTCCTTTACAGTCTACTCTTGTTTGCCTCAATGGCATTTGTGTGCCGTCCGGTGGTAAGCTCCTTGAAGTTCTTTGAGTGGTTAATCGAGAAACGTAGAGAACCTTCTGAGGGAAGGCGATTATACGCCGTCCACTCGTCCGTTACCACTATACTGCCTTTGCCGACTCATTTTGTAATAACGGAACGGAGAGCGGGCCAACTACGATCATTCATCTGTTCAAATAGGGCTTTCCGTCGGCTAGCATCGTACATCCCGACCAGCCACCACCCCTAAAACCCCTATTACCACCTGTCACGTAAGACAGGCTGCTTTGGTTTGGCGGATTTTTTGGGTGCCGTCTCCCGATTGTTACCGATTTAAATTTGATGTATCAGCCCTTAGAGAACGGTCAAAGCTCAAGCTAGCAGTCGTTTTCGCAGTTGTTTCAAAAGACAGTTGATGGTTGTTACTTATGAACGATGCAAACATACTTTTTTGTTAATATAAAAACCTGCCGTTATACCCACGGAATCTTTTTAGTGCAAAATATTTATTGTTCCGTTAAAGTTATGCCCGAAGTTAAACGCGGAAATACAGAGCCCCGACGGACTGCGAGTGACCTTGCACCAAATTCTGAGGGTACCCGCTTCACCTTGCTTAACGCTTCCCCTGTAGCTTTAACCCTAGTCCGCATAACACTAATCCTACCCCCTTGGTATTTATCGAAAGCCATCAGTAATACGAAGGTTCATACGTCCCTGTCCTAATTAAGAACGAAAGTATTTATCTTGAAAAAACACCATTTTACAAAACGCGTTAGGAGCATATGCATGTATAACAGTTATCGGCCTAAAATAACTGCCTGGGTACCGTTCAACATGGTTCGCCAGTTCGAATACATACTTTTTATCTGACTCGAACTTGATGTCCACCACGTACGCGCAATCCACCGCGCCATCGCTTCGTTATTTACGATGTCGTCCCCTTCTGAAGCTGCCCTGTCATTCGCTTTACTTAACTGTGTCCACCTTCGCACTGCCGAAGACATCCACTGGCTGTAATGGAATGACTGTTGGTTTACGCTACGCCAACGGTGGTGTCAGCAGAGGAATTTTAGACTCCAGTCCTCGATTCCTCCGGGTGCTACGCAGGTTTAGGTTTTTGTAGAAAGTTTGTCGGCCAGAACGATGACTCACTAATCTCGAATCTGTATGAAAGATGCTGTTATCATAGTCTAAACCTGCTTTTGCCGGTTTCGTATTATGTAAGGCAGAACAAGTATTTTGGAAGAGCGCATGCACGCAAGCCATTAATGGCAACACAGTGCATCCTGACGCCCAGAGAAAGGCGTGCAGCCATTTGATGTGTGGGCACTGACAAACATTCCGTTCCTTAGATCACCGGAAAGATAAGCGGTTTGACAAAAAAGATCTACTGCTCGTTGTTTTAAAGGTGCGCGGCGCAAATACAGCTAACACTATGAGCAAGGAATCCGGTTTCTGAAGGGAATGCGGGTTCAGTCTTGTCCAGTATTATTTTTCTGTCGACCACCGAAATATAGGTTTGATGCTGCCTTTCTCTATATATCATGAAATGTCGGATTATTTAAATTTACTGACCCACCAAAGTAAAGCGCTTGGATGACGGCAGAACCACTAGACATAATCGGGAACCATGAATAAACATAATTCCAAGCGTTTTCTTTTCTTCGAAGAAGGATATTCAGGTGATGATGTTTCAGCTTAAAATAAACCGTGCACTTAATGCAATTTTGAAGCGCTGGTGCGTTTGCTTTCTCTTCCTTCACTGGCAAATTTCCGCGCCTTAATCCAGAATATCAGTTAAGTATTATTTTTTGTTGTCGCGTGTTTTTATGCATGTTAATATCTGTCATACTAATCTTCGCATGTTGATAATATATGCCAAATTTCGCTGAAAGGTTCTCAAATCTTACGTAGTTGTTTCTCTTAAAACACTTTAAAGCGCGCATATTTGTTAAATGCTAGATGCTGGCTTCAAATTAGCAACAGAAAAGGCTGGTGTCTGCCGAATAAGCTGCTGCCATGCCCAAGGACTTTCGAAGACTGACTGTGCGCGGGGTCACATTTTCGCCTTTTAAAAGCGTATTGCCCAGCAGTTTTGGTAGACTAATCCACCATGGTTTTACCTGGTCAAATTTCATGGCGATAGAGCAATGGTAACCTCGGTGATCTAGCGGCACTTAAACATTCACGTCTCATGATATTGATTCAAAGTTGCACAGCTGTCATAAACTGTTATCAAAAAGTTGTTATTTCCTACGGAGATTTATCCCACCTCGTTATCTGGGCTTTATTGAAATAAAGCCACACCAAACACAGGGCAACAAAAACGACGCCAACAAATTTTTTGAAGATCACATTTAAACAGAAAACCTACCATCTGGGGTTTAATCGATTTGGTGATAACTGGGATGCAAAGACAATCATGAAGCAGTGCAACGTCCGATAATTTACGAGTGAATATCTTTACCATCAAGCGGAAAACTTTGTCATCAGTAAAAACTGGCAATTTAGTAGTCAACCTCAGTCTTTTACTTTATGTATTTAGTTGCATTTTGCAGCGAAATCTCATGATTCATTCCTTTGGTCGTTCCTGTATTCCGACGTCAGATATTTTGATCACCTTGGGAGAATTTTTGCAGCATTTCGCCTTAGTAACCTGAAGATTCTAGTCATTATCCAGCCAGCGCTTTTAAACGACCACAATTGCCTTCAATCCAACATGATCTTTTTATAGACAGTAGATTTTAAATTGTAAATTAAGAGATGATTTGCCAAAATTTGTCAGTTTGACCGTTGAGACAGATGAAGGTATAGCCTAAATTTTACTTGAGTTTATGAATATGGAAAGAGATTACTTTCGCTGCGGAACCAATGTGTGTGACAGAGGCATGTAAAATACATGATCAGATGCACGGTTTACGGCACGAAGCTTCATGTAACACGGCTGACACCAAATCTGTTAACATGATTGCAATAGTGGAATCAATCCTTTGTCAGACGGAGGCAACGGAGGAGACTAAGAGACTATGTTCATATGTCTGCGGTGGCATGGCGACTGCATTCTATAAATACTGCAGTCCCTTGTGTGTGAATCACCCGTATTTTCTGTTGTCTCTGATGATGGATTCGAGCACGAATCCGAAACATCAGGCTAATAAAGCTCTTATCTCATCGATCGTGTCTACTTCTTCAAGGTGAAATGAATGTCAATGACCACCTATGTTGATAATAACTCCACCTTTACAAGCAAGCATAATGGTAAATTACGAGAGTGTATGACAAAACATACACGTGTTAGTATCCCGTAAATAGGCACTTACGGTCGATATGTTATTCACAAATTCAAGGAGAGATTCCATTAAAAATATCAGCAGATAATGGACGGTGAAATTATATTTGACTGGCTACGATCAGCTTACCAAACAATACCTTCCTTACCTTAAAACCAATCCGTATTTTCTGCTTTATGAGGTTGGCCATACCATCCGTAATTTCATACCTTTTATCGGAAGTGACCATTTTAAAGGTTACTAAATACCTATAAGGTTCTTTTTTCTGAAATCGCCGGCACTTGTACTGATCGTTTCGAAGTTTCAGGCTTAGATGGTATTACTGGAAAGCATAGATCTGATAGTTTTTAGCAAATATTTCAATTATCGTAAATATATGCAAAACGCCCCCTCTTTTGATAATTTTGTCGCGACCTAAAGCCCAAAGTAATATCCATTGTAAAAAATCGTCTACTTAATAAGCGATTTATTTAACGCCCTGCGTTCATTTTCTGCCAGGCCTATTATGTCCTTCTGAAGTTCTTCGAAGGTGATGGTTTATTTAGTTTTGAATCAGAACCCCCATAGTCTTACCGATGCGTGAGGATGCGCTCCCGGACGATCTTATTCCTTTTCTGTTTCAAAGAGTTAATGGCTCAGAGACTGAGATCGGTATTGTACAAATCTCCATGAATATAATAATTTTATTGTAGATAATCTCTCAAAGAGGAAAGTAATCGTCTTTCTCAAGCTGCTCGTTTGGCTTTTATAGGATCCAAAACGGCCTTTAATTTTGATACGCCATACAGACGGATAAACGACTAATAGACTGTCAGATTGAAATTGAATTTGTTCTATCCGTTTTTCTATTTCTAAAGTGATTAATAAAAAGGTCTCTTAATTTAACAACATGAGTAATGAGATTTGATAATACAATACATTGGTCGAGAAATTTATTGGCAAATTTTAGCTATGCACAATCGGGCAAGGCTGGGCTTATAGTATGTTGGAGTCTTATTCTGTTTACAATATATATTGTTATGCAGACACTATGAGACCTTCTAGAGGCATTTATTAAGTCATCTTAAAATATACGTTCGACAAATTTTCTGCAAAAATTCGCTTTCGACTCAGAAAATACTTAAGCAGGGTTGAAATAATAACCACCGTACAGCATAAGCCCGCAGTAGTTTAATTCTATCTGGATGCCGGGTTTTAAACAAACATGTTTGGCTGACTACGAAGAGAACTCTCGGCAAAAAAGCACTTAGGGGGCATGAAGTTTTATCAGCGATTTTGATGTCCTTATAAATCCAAGTATATTTCGTGGACAGTATGCAAAAAATATTTAATCTCTCACAATTTTGTAGAACATCATTTTTTAATAAAATTTTATGCTTTCAGGATTCGTATAATTCGGTTTCAAAAAGCTCCAAATTTTAAGCTTTTTCAAGACCGTTCATAAAACAGCGTGTCTCTGCATGTATTAATATTTCTTGTACAGTTTACAATATGCTGAAGTCCACTGATAAATTTTATGAACCAATATAAAATCTCATCTTAATAACGTAGAATATTATATGAATTTTTGCACACTGTGACTAAAACGCTTGTGGTTTACAAACCCTTAATGCAAGTGTTTGGGCAGACGGGTTTCAAAATTATTTGGAAATCAGAAAAGTTTTCCTAAAACCAAGTAATACTTCCTTTTCAAGTGTGCAATTTAAAGAAGACGTAATTTTCCACAAAATAAACAAAGGAATGAGTATTGTAATGCATGTTTTTCATAAATATATTTAAATATTTAAATTTACAATGGCACCGAAAAACGGGTTGGAAATGTCATGCTGCATACGTAGTCATTTTTATCGAGTTGAGGTTTTGTAGGCAACCGAAAAGAAGCTGCTTCGAAAACGAACATCCGAAGGTAGCTAAAATGTCTTGGAATTATACTCTAGTACAGTCATTTTAGCAACCCTGCTTAAGTATTCTTTTGAGTCGAAAGCTCGTTTCAGCATTCCGGTTAACATTTTTTCACTTATCACATCTACTGTGTTTTGCCTCTGAATCAACGGACCACGCATTGTTATTTGCAGTGAATGTCATATCAACCATTCACTCTATTACTGGTAATCGTTTGGACACATCTTGTCGTGGGTCATTTTTAAAAGATGACACATTCTCGCCCGATTCCAATTAGTTTGGCCTTTTTAAATTTATTGTGGAACATTATCTGCGTAAAACTGTGCAAAATAAAGAGGTTAGTTATCCGATTCCCTGGAGTTTAAGAACGTGGGAGGCATCCTTGCATCTACGAACTTCCGGTCGGAGTGCTTCTCTAGCAGTCCGTATTATGGAATTCCCCTATGGCCTAAAACCCCCTGAGAAGTGCTCCAAATTATTTATCTTTTTGAAGACAGTTGTCTTCAGCACAGTACGACCCAGAGTAGGCGAGCTTTATGTATTGCAGCGTACATCTAAAGGCAGCCGTCAAGGGTGATCGGTAGTTAAACTGGTGTTGCTGCGTTATTTCACCAGTCAGCATCGCTGCAAGACATTGTCCAGAGTTGACGTTTTAAACCAACGAGGATGTACCCTTTGCTGCTTGTTTTAGTTACTGATTTGGGGCCTTCAGTCTCTCAACGCTACCAGAAACGCTTATGTCTTTAAGGATTTGGGACATAAAATGTTAGGCACCACGATCATGTCGCCATTGTCATTCTCTACCTACTTCCCCAAGCTCAGTATCAGCTAAACTGTTTTTCCAACGCGATATGACATTTGCCCGTCGGGGCAGCGTGATAGACGAATCTGCCTCCGGGTCTTTTAGGCAATGATTCAACCTTTGGGAAAATCTGGTCGCGTCAACAACTTAGCCAAATTAAACCAAGGGTTAAATGGTCTACCATTACGACCGCTAGTAATCAAACAATTTCAAAAATCTGGCAAATGACTACAATACTTGAGCGTTCACTAACGGTAAGTTTGTCTTATAAGCAAATTATATGACCGACTAGTAAATGTTTACAGTTTTCAAACTGCAAGGCAGGCGATTCTTTCAATGATGTCGAGAATAAAGCTTATTAATGTTATAGTAAAAGCTACGGCACCTGTCGTAATTTGGCAGTCATTGGCTTCGCATGGAAGTTAACGAGAACCGCAATGTCTATTTTAAGGTTATTCAGTGGTATCACTTGACTAGTTAATAATTCCCTGAAAGAATTGAAGCGACTCTGATTCTAGTGAGCCCGGCGCCCGCGTTTATACATATTTCTGCCTAATCCTTAAGTAAAGTTATTAATTGAAATGTCCTTTTTTGCCACAATGTCCTCTACACACCTGAACGTGCATTTATCTACGTCCTTTTATGAGGCGAGTCAAAGTTTTAATGCTCTTGGCGAAGTCAAAGTTAGAAAATGTTTTTTAAAATTTACTTTGGTAATTAACGAAATACTTGCCTTGATATAACCGTATTTACATCAACAGACAGGATTCTAGTTAATAAGGCTGAAAAAGTCTCTACTTCTAAAATTTTGAATATATCATGACAAAACAATTCGCCTGCAAATATCGATCTTAAATTTAGGATAAATGGTGAAATGTGTCCTAGATATCCTATCGGTGCTACTGTGAATTATAATAACAGATAGACGCCAACTAAGACGAAAATCGCGTTTTTTGTCTATCGCAAATCTCTTGGCATGAGGAGGAGAAATAAACACTGAAGATACTTCCATTAGCCTTTACGAATTTACTTCGCAAACTGATAAACATAGTTGGTTCCACTTAGGTCATAGTCGAGAACTTTCCTTTTAATTGACCAATTTTTTAAAAGATTCCAATTTGATTAAGATCGAATCCTTGCAGACATTTGTTGTGGCGGGCTTATTGCCTCCAGGATTATAATGCCTGTCATAGGGAGGCTACAGCTTTAGGTCAAAATGGCATCAAAAACGCGAAGCGCCAAAAATCGTAATCCTTCTCAA
The DNA here is from genome assembly GCA_902702965.1 of Spirometra erinaceieuropaei. Taxonomy (NCBI): domain Eukaryota; kingdom Metazoa; phylum Platyhelminthes; class Cestoda; order Diphyllobothriidea; family Diphyllobothriidae; genus Spirometra; species Spirometra erinaceieuropaei. Next base: position 442,731 of record CACRXP010000511.1, read on the forward strand.
AGTTGTCAGGGACGTCATTGTGTTAGAAGTCTTATCACTAATGACGTCTGTCTCTATCTGTAGAAAATCGGTGTAGCACGCTTAACATCTTGAGATTCCGCGTCTCCACTGTTTTAGGGGATTTCGTTATCTTTTTGTGCGTAAAATCGTGTTTACTTCTGGTAATATCCGATAATATTATTGAATCTTGTTATCCAGCGAACAACATGTTAAAACATTCCAATCCAGGAATTCTAAGAAAAGTGTCTTCGCCGTAGTTAAATCGTGTTATGCTTTGCAATACATATATGGCGCATGTCGATTTTAAGTTTTCCGTACCGCTATTAAAACGGCCCCAAATCTCAAACACTTGTGTAGCTATCATACCGCATCTTAATTAGTTAACTGAGATCATTTAATTATAGGACTGTCCAAAATCGCTTAGAAACGCTGTTTTGATTATTGCATTTTCTTGACTCACTGACGTGTGTGAACATGCATTATCATTTGGCCTGTTGCATCCAATGAAGTTCTTTTCACTTTAAATCTTTATTTTTTTATCTAAGGTTACTTTTGACATTTTAATATTACTTTTAATCTTATTTTACGGCTATGCACCGTAGAGGTGCTAATTCATTAAATGTTATCCGAACTTTTACAATGTGTCTTCGACTTAAAATGATTATCTAAGTGGGGTTGTAATATTAGTTACCATGCACAATAATCACAAGATATGTCAAAAGTAATAGGGCGCTGACTTTTGAACAAACCTTGTTCTAGCTGTCTGCAAAGACTAAACTCTGAAAAAATGACTACGGACGTAGTTTGAATTTTTCTTGTTGATTTTCGATGCCCTTTAAAATTTCATTATATTTCATGGAGAAAATGCATACAAATATTCATTCTTCTGCTCATTTGGTAGAAAATTGTGATTTCTTTAAATTGTATACTCAAAGAAAGAGTATAATTTGGTTTAAAAAAACCTTTTCAATTTTCGAAGACGTTTGAAACCGACCTGGTGTTCAACTCCCATCCAGGGGTTCCAAAGTACTAGTTGTTTATTTTCTGTGTACGGAAAATTCTACGTCTCTGTATGCTATTAAGAGGAGATTTGATGCGGTTCATAAAATTTAGCAGTGGATTTGATCTATATTGTAAACTTTACAAGCAACAATAGTAAGTGCAGAAGCACGATGTTTTATGAAGGGGCATTTGACTTTTCCAAAAAGTCTCATAGCTGGAAACTTTTTTAAGACCAAATTGTAACCATCCTTAAAGCATCAAATTTGAAAGACACAATTTTCTCATAAATGAATAAAATAATGAATAGTAAACTTGAAAGAAACGTTGCGCAACGTTTTCGCAAGCAAATAGCAAGAATGTTGATGAACGGTTGCCATTTGCGCATACACACGTGCCGCGCCGTCATTGAACAGAAAAGGACAGAGTGCGCGACACTGTTTGACGAATTGGTTACGGATTTCCTTGGCCGAACAATATCCATCTTGGCAAAATGGGGACAAGAGTTAAAACGCGTGAACCTAGAGCAGAAGTTCGGAAAATTGAAACCCGAATACAAGACGAACACAAATGTGGTGCACTATCTATTATCCAGACAGTTAACGGAACAAGAACTGAGAGTGCTGAGTCGTGAAGCCAACTCTAATAAGGCAGATGCCAACCCACCCGAATTTATTGCCGCACTTGAAGCCATGTTGGTAAGAACAAACGCTACCGACGAGGATAAACACACCTTACGCCAGAAAGTCACCTCTTTACTGCTGACCAGCAGGCCCGTCAATAATATGTCGCCTGCAGAAATGGAAGCAATGGTGGAATTAAAAATGGGCAAATATATAATAATGCTGCCAGCCGACAAAGGAAGTTCAACCGTCGTGATGAACCGGGTTGACTACAAATAGAAGGCACAAGCCCTCCTCAACGACCAACAATCCTACAAATCCACGCCTTCCTGCGAGCCAAATCAATGATTGGTTAACTAACTGGACTCCTGAACTGACTCAAACGAAACAGTGCTATATCGCTAGACTACTGGCGACAGATAAAACCAACGAACACGGCACTGGCCCGATTTTATGGATTACCCAAAATCCACAAGCAGAATGTTCCCCTTCGACCGATCGTTGCCTTGAGAGGCAGCCCCACTTACAATCTATCCAAGTGGATGGTCCGAAAACTTAACTTTCTCCGAGAAGGCTCGAGGACCTCCATCAATTCGGCCTCAAAATTCCTGGCCGGCATCCGAGGAAAAGTTGTCCGACCGGTTTCATTATTCATGTCCATCCCACAGGACCTGGCAAACGACGTTCTTTCGCAAACGACTCGAAGAGAATTACGACGAAACGAACAGACCCCCAAAAATCTACCAATTACTGAAACTGTTTGCTTTCTGTCAACAAACCTTCTTCCCCTTCAATGGCAGAACATATAACCAGATTAAAGGAACGCCAATGGGTTAGCCAATATCCAGTCTGATTGCAGAACTACTACTGCAGGAAATGGATAAATTCTCCTTCGACCACTATGAACTTGCATTTTGGCGTCGGTACGTGAACGACACGTTCGTTATACTTGAAAGGCGCAAACTGGCCGACTTTCAAGACCCGCTAAACGACATCTTTCCGGACATTCGGTTCACAAGGGAAGAAGAGCATGCCGAACAGCTGCCTTTCCTTGGCGTTCTCGTTACACGCACACGCAAAGGCGAACTCAAGACCACGGTGTACAGAAAGGCGACTAACACGACTCAGATTCTCAACTACCACAGTAACCACCCAATGGCGCATAAACGCAGCTGTGTCAGGACACTTTTCCAAAGGGGAAAAACGAGCTGCAGTGCACCACAGGGACGAGAAAGAGAACTTCGGCATCTGCGGGACCAACTGGCAAGGAATGGATACCCGAACAAATTCGTCAGCCGCTGCCTCCGCACGCGCCCACGGCGAACAAACAGAGGAGAGCCGCCAACACTCTAGCACCCTGTATCATATATAAAGAACGTCTCCGATGCGATGGAACGTATCGTTAGAGAGCTCGGCGTTGGTATCGCTCACCGTCCGACAGCAACCCTGTGCAGCAAAATCATGCGAGTGAAGGATTGCCTAGACGTGGTGTTTATCAGATCCCATGTCGGGAATGCCCTCGCCACTACACAGGACAGACAGAACGACGACTTACCTCACGAATAACGGAGCACAAACGGGTGGTCTAGAGAGGCGACCCATTGTCTCAGGTTGCCATTCAAACTCTGGAGGAAGCCACGAATTCAACTTCGCGAGCACGCGGATAGTAGCGTGGGCCAACAATAAGACATGACGAGAACTGTTAGAAGCGTGGTTGTCTGACACGAACTCTATCAACAGGCATGTTGACATAGCCCCTGCTATCACGCGCTCCGTTCCAGCGGTCAAGAGGCGAGACCCAATTTCCAGCCAAGGGTGCACGCCGTCACGCCACCGTGAGACGGCGTGGGACTCAACTTATCGCGAATACCAACTTCTGCACTCATATCTCTCACCCTCCCCTCATAGCTTGACCACAAAAACCGCTCATTTCATGTTGCATTCTCACAGTCTCTGACGATGGCCTCCTGTACGAGACTGAAAACTCAGACTAATGCACCTACTGTCCCAGAGATCGTGTGTTCATCTTCTTTAAAACAAGAACCTGGGATTCGCATATTCGCTTCCATCCGTGA